>JAXGGA010000642.1:0-203367 GCA_038373865.1 Uloborus plumipes
GGTCACCTTATATGATATAGAAAACACCTCGTTATATCGCTCTATAGCTAAAAATCGCGATATAGCGATATAAGCGAGATCATCAAAAGTAACGATTCCATTAACGTAGAAATTAATGACATGTGCGCATTCAAACAGATTAGCTGATCTTCATATTCGGACAATTTGCTAATTAAATATAGAAGAAAATTGGATGAACAATTGTTCTTTTAAAATTAAAACAGTAATAATAACTGAAATTATTCCTTTTATTTTATTTTGGAATACTAATCGAAAGTTTAACTGCACTAAAATAAGATGTATAAAAATTTACCAGATTGGTTCATTGATAAAAAGAAGAAAAGAAATTTTCTGAGAATTATAACTTTTTTTTCTATGGGATAAACCAATCTGTGTAAAACTATCTATTAAAAACATATCTATAATTTTTCGAGAGACAAAGGAAAAACGCGATACATCCGAATGAGCGACATAACGAGGCGCGATGTAGCGAATGCTTACTGTAGTACATTTTCCCAATTTGCTACAAAAACTCTTAAAATTAGCCCAAGCGTCATTGCTTACTACCATCCACAACAAGACTTCGGAAAGAAAAATTAAATCTCTCCGCGGTCTTCTATAAACACAGATTTCTGCAGCTGTCTACTTTCAACGCGGCAAGAGCCTGCCTCCTAGCAGAAAACTTACGCTTCAATCCATTACCCTCGCTGACAGACCAGATCTTTCGCGGCAAGCGATTTTTTACAGATTTCGGCACGATATTCGGAAGTAGGAGAGCATAATGGTTTTTCTCGGTGGGGGTTGACCGAATCATCCTTCATTTATCTGTCGTAAAATTTCCACTATTGCGTTCTTTTTTTTTTATTTTTGGCGGGAAATGTGTTCTTATGTAGCGAGGCTCAAAAAATCTTTCGCATATATTAATGGGTCTTGTGTAAATAAGATGGATTGCTGCATCATGGGTAATGATTCTGGGGTGAAGTGCTATCATTAACAGAAAGAAGTCTTCTGCTTATTAAATGAAAAGTTTTGATCAGTGCTTGATTTTTTTTTTTTTTTCGAAATTTTCGTTTGTACCCTATCCATCCTAAATTAGTTGCTACATTGAGGTCAAAAGTTTTTCCCCATTAATTTGCTACATTTGAATACTTTAAAACTGAACATTGAAACTGATGATTTTATGATTTAACTTCAAGGCTTTCCAGAGATTTCTTGCATCAGAGATTGTTATACTGCAAAAAAAAACTCGTTTTTACAGTATAATACTGGCAGCAGAAATCCCAGTTTAAAACTGTAAAAGCACGGTAACAAACTATAAAACTAGTTATTTTACAATTTATTGCTGTAAAACTAGCAGTTTTACAGTTTATTATTGTAAAATTAGCAATTTTACCATAAAATTAGCTGCATTATACTCTAAAAACAACAGTATAATACTGGCAGCAGAGGTTACAGTTTAAAACTAAAATGCACAGTAATAAACTGTGAAATTAGCAATTTTACAGTTTATTACTGTAAAGTTACTACACTGTAAAAAATAAATGTTTTTTTTACAGACAATACAGCTAATTTTGTACATAGTAACAAATTGTACAAATTGCTAATTTTACAGTAATAAACTGCAAAATTGTTGCTTTACAGTAATTAACTGTAAAATTGCTAATTGTACAATTTATCACTGTGCATTTTACAGTTTTAAATTGGAACCTTTGAGGCCAGTATTATACTGTAAAAACAGCGGTTTGTTTTTGCAGTGTATAAAATTAGCTGTATTATAATGTAAAAACAACTATTTTTCCCAGCGTAGGATGTGCAAGACTTATTATGTAAATTATAAAAACTGATCACTACAATTACTTAAATTTCTACTCTGGACGAAAATAGCTGATGTTATAAATTCGATGTTGGTAAACGGAGAAGTAGACGTTTTAGTTCTGAGCATACTTTTTGTTTAATTAATAATTCAAAAGAAACAAATTTCGCGAAGAATGAACATAATGGTTTTCTAAAACTGTTCAAGCATGAATAATGAACTTTTAGTTAATGCTTTTTTACGAGTGTTTGTATATCTAGTCCTTAAGTATTTATATCATGAATTAAATGGAATGCACTGATCGTTTTCAAGAAATAAAGTATTTGCACACTTAGGGCCCTACTTCACATTGACGTAAGGGCCCTGATTCACATCAGCGGAAAACGTGACAGAAACCGACGGCAGAAACCGAAAATCCGGGTACTTTCCATACAAACACCATTTACTCCATTTTACGTTTCTGCTTTTTTTTTTTTTTTTTTTTTGCCTTAAAGGGCATATCAGCAGAAAACGCGACCGAAACCGAAGGCAGAAACTGAAAATCCATGTACTTTCCATAGGAACACCATTTAATTCAGTTTATGTTTCTGCTTTATTTTTCTGCTTTACGTCAATGTGTTTCAGGGCCCTAATAATGCAGAAAAATAAAGCAGAAAAATAAAGCAGAAACATAAAATAGATTAAATGGTTGTTCCTATGGAAAGTACCCGGATTTTCGGTTTCAGCTTTCGTTTTCGGTCGCATTTTCCGCTATTGTGGAGCAGGGCCCTTAGTCTACTTTTAACTTAAATTTCTGGATTACGCAAAATCAACAATCCTAAGTTTCAAAGTAATAAACGAATAAAATGCAACGGCGTAATTTTGCATCTTTTTATAGCTATATATTTAGTGCTATTTCACTTAGCTATTCAGAAGGTCGTCATTGATATACTTAAAAGTAACTCATTCCTATTTCTTTACGTATGAGTAATAGAAAAGGCTTGAAATAAAATGAAATACGAGAATAAATATTTAATTTTTTCTGAAAGAGTACTAAAAAAGCAGTCATTATTTTTTTATTTTTTCCGTCTAAAAATTAATACACTGAGAAAGCAAATGTTTAGACAAAATGCAAATATGTGAATAAAAAGAAAACTATTCAACGAAATGTGTTCAAATTTCTACTGCAGGTACACAATATGGTCCCAAACACGTGTCTGGAGTTCTTATAACTATAACTGGAATCAAATTTTGGATATTACAAAAGACATTTTTTTACATTGTTGCAAAAGTTTAGACAATAGTCAGATTTTACGCAAATATCCCTTTAAATGTGATTGGTGGAGGAAATACGGGACTGTATTATTCATTTATAAAGTGCAGAGATTGCTGAATAAATAATCAAAATCTCAAAAGCTCTTTAGTTCTCGTGTAAAGAAGATGAGAGGGTTTGGAAGCCAAAATTTGAAAATGAACCTACTTTATTATTTTTTTGACTTTTAAATCGGCTCTAGTATGATAGTACATTGTTTTTTACTTTGTGGAGAGCAAATTCAGACATGCGTTTCGATCAAAAAGTCCAAGAAAAATTATATTTCTTAAGGATGAAGGAATTGAAAAAACGGCTCAGACTGACGATTCGCCCCTTAATCCTACAAAATTTCAACTTGGGTCAAAAACAGCACGTGACAGCATAAGTAGATGAACAACTGAATCGGAATGCATAAAAAAAAACAAAGAACTGTGCCTGAGCTTTTTCGGACAGAGTGTCCCAAATAAGCCAGATTTTAATGTGAAAAGCAGCATATGTATCATCGCGACTAAAAAATGAATGGTACTTTCTTTGATAAAAATTATTAAAATTGGGATGGCCTAGATGGATTATAATTCTTTTCGCGGGACTTGAGAAATATCCAATGATCATATGCTGTGCTGCTTTTACCAATAAAATATGGCTTATTTGGGACACTCTGTCCGAAAAGGCTCAAGCACAATTCTTTTTTTTTTTTTTTATGCATTCCGATTCAGTTGTTCATCTACTTATGCTATCATGTGCTGTTTTTGACCCAAGTTGAAGTTTTGTAGGATTAAGGGGCGAATCGTCAGTCTGAGCCGTTTTTTAAATTCCTTCATCCTTAACAAATATAATTTTTCTTGGACTTTTTGATCGATACACATGTCTGAATTTGCTCTCCACAAAGTAAAAAACAATGTACTACCATACTAGAGCCGATTTAAAAGACAAAAAATTAATAAAGTAGGTTCATTTTCAAATTTCGGCTTCCAAACTTTCTCATCTTCTTTACATGAGAACTAAAGAGCTTTTGAGATTTTGATTATTTATTCAGCAATCTCTGCACTTTATAAATGAATAATACAGTCCCGCATTTCCTCCAGCAATCACATTTTAAGAGATATTTGCATAAAATCTGACTATTGTCTAAACTTTTGCAACAATGTAAAAAAATGTCTTTTGTAATATCCAAAATTTGATTCCAGTTATAGTTATAAGAACTCCAGAAACGTATTTGGGACCATATTGTGTACCTGCAGTAGAAATTTGAAAGCATTTCGTTGAATAGTTTTCTTCTTATTCACATATTTGCATTTTGTCTAAACTTTTGCATCGCAGTGTACAACTGCACTCTTACTCTTTTATCATAAAGATTAAAGATTCTTCATATTCTTTTTATAGAAGTTTTACTTATTTACATAATTAATGAAAGAAAATGAAACTGTATGAATTATGTTTTTTTGAAAATAAATAGTATCCAAAGAAACTTATATTAAAAACCTCTATCGTACAAAATATTTTAATTCTTCCTCCATATGCATGATATGAACAATTACTCTACTTAAATAATTTTTTACAATAGAAATTTTTCACTTAATAATTTTTTTAACCAATAACATTGTACCTTTTAATCTGTAAGTTAACTGCATTCATTAGAAACCATAGTTACAGTTTAAAAAAATCAGTAAATTAACTCAAAATGACAAAAATTTCCATTGCTTGAGCATTTTAGTGTACTGAAATTATTTCAGACAATTCTTTATTTGGTTTATCCTTGTCATCTTCTCAATTAAATATTGCATCTTGATTCTTTTTTAGAAGTCATTAATAAGCCTTTTAGGGAACATATTCAAGAAAAAAACGTTATTTTTCTGGATTCCATTTTTTTATGCTCATATTCGCTTTTTAATCTTTTACTCATCTTATTTTTTGTTGTTATTTTGTTTTATTTTATTTCGTTTTAATGCTTCGTTCTTAACAAATCTTTTTTTTGTTCTCGCAGAAGCAAGTTTTCGTTAACTTCTTTTTTATTCTTTAGAATTATTTTCATATTCAGTGCTTAATTTTCACTTTACTCTCAATGTGCGTTTTTTTTTTCTTTCATTTTTTTTATTGTTTATTTCATTTTCTTTTAATTAAGTACATTTAGGTTTTGGATACATTTGAAGTTGATATTATGACTTTGAATTAATTTAAATTATGTCCTGGCTCTTGATCATTTAGCAAATATCATTGTCATTTCTAACTTGTGTGTATGTGTAAACTCTTGACTGTAACTGCAGAAATACAGCAAGTGCCAGAATTTGTCTTTAGTTGTAAAAGTAAGATGCGCGCATTACAAAAAAATAAGAGAGAAAATAAAATAAAAGGATCTCAATAAATATGAGATTAAGAAAGGAATCTGCGCATTAACAAATTTAATCCAGAAAGAGAACTTATTAAAGTGATTTCATACTAAAACTACGTATTGGTTTCCGTGCGTTTGCAGACATAGTTCCTTTCCCATGAGCTGGCATTCATTCTTCCATGTGACATTTCTGTCGGCAGATACCACTCTCGATTATCCGCGAATTGGGTGGCATGGATATCGCGGATAACGAAAAATCACGGACAATCCGAAAAAGGCATAAAATAAGGGGTAAAGAAGATAAAAAAATGTATTTTGCTTAAAAATAATTATAGTACACTTAAAACGTGATATGTACAAACAGTGACGATAGGTATAGCATTAAAATGTGTATTTAACCCATTAATACCTAGCGTCCCTTTTTAGGGACGGTCCGAAAAAGGGTCTGAATTTCCCCAAAATGTACATTTCAACCAAATAATAGTGTTCAATTAGTACCTTGGTATTGTTTCAATTCGTTATTAACAGATTGCAGCACATAACCATTGTAAAGTGTTCTGTAGCCGTTTTAATGTGATCTTTATCCAAAATGTCATCGTTCACAATCTCAAGAAAAAAAGCTAAGTTTTCAAAGTTATTCCCAGCTTCCCAGTTTATGTTAATTGCTGATTTTATTTCTTCTTACAAAACGTCTTTTTAAATAATATATCGTAGGCGGAAAAAAAATTTTAGTAAAAAAAGTATGTACCCTCTGGGGTCTATCGTAACTTTTAAGGGACGGTTTTTCTTTCCTTAATGAAACAATTATTTTTTACATAATATTTTTTTATTATTTTTCCTGTCCATTAAACACTACTTGTAACCAGTATACAAAATATGTTTGGAAAAAAAATGTCAGACATTAATGGGTTAAGGTCTTCATTGGCGAGCAAAAGGCATTCTACCAAATACGTACCAACAGTCTGCCAAAATTATACCTTCATTCAGACTAGGAAAAAAATATCAGGCATTAATGGGTTAAGGTTCTCAAGCATAGACAATCTATTAAGAAGTGGTACTTACGATAACGCCCAGGTAAAATAATTTATTGGATGAAATACACCGCATTCCCCGGTAAGAAATGTTAGTAAGAAAAAAAATTAAATTCGTGCTTTTTCGAAGAACTTAGTTAATTGTGTTTATTTCTTTCCCGTGACCCTCGCGGGTAATCCGCTCGCTGATAATCGAGTTTACTGTACTATAGAATTTTCACGCCCAAATTCCTCACTTGGTGGAAGCATTCAGTGTGAAACTATATTAGAAATCTAATTTTGCTAAGAGTATTCAAGGTCAAATGAATACTCAAGGATCTTTCAAATAACTCATCTTCACACGACATAAGTCATGAAGATGAGTCATGAAAAAAAAAAAAAACAACCCTGACGATTTTCTGCATTTTGAAAAGCAGCCAATTGAAGCCGTGTCTGAGCCAGCATCTTTGGTTATAAGAGACCAAAGCATAACCACTACATCACTTTGCTAGCATCTCAAATGCATAGTTTCTAGATTCGAAACCATTTTGCTTTGTCAAACAGTGTGCTCAGTTTTCAAAAAAAAAAAAACTAATATATACAGTACTTATCATAATCAGCCTCAATTCGCAACAAACATTTTATTTAATAACATAAAATTCATATAATAATATTATGTTTATTGATTACTTTGCAGCATTATTTAGGCATTTTTTCCAAACACTCAAATATTGATAGATTACACAGAACTAAATGCTGTAGAGTGGCTGCATAACGCAAACACATGTTTTACGTGCGTTTTGATTTGGTACTTCAACACATCGACTCGATTTTGTGTTTAAAATTATAGTTTCTTTCTTGTTTGTTATTTTCAGGGATTTTTTTCCAACTTTAATTCAAAACGTTTTATCTTTAAATACTCATTTTTGCTATAAATTCTAGAAAGATAACTCAGAAAACGCCTTTTTGAAACCTCTTGAGAGAAAACTAAACAATTCTTATAAAAAATATTTGAAAACCTCTATTCTTCTCGAGGCATTTACTTACAGTAAATAACTCATCCTTCTTCGGCTAAAGAAATGTTTTACAATAAGTGGAAAGTCCCCTTGGGACAAAAGTTGACATGTTCAAAGAGTAAATAAATGACAGAATTTCAGAAATTTGTATGACAGCAACATTGACTTATGAATAGCATTCTTTTCTCAAAAGAGCTATTGATCCTGTTTTCGTCCAGACAATAACTAATGGACTAAATGCTTTCGAAAAAATTCAGTTTCTTAAGAAATCATTTGCATCTGTAAGCAGTGAAGCAGGACTTTGTTTTTGCAGAGGTGACATTTTTCGTTTAAGCTAAGAGTAGAGAAAAAAAAAGTGTGTATCCAAACAAAATACTTTTGTTAATGTGATTATAGTTTGCTAATGTTTTTTTCTTTCTAGTCCATAATTAGATAGGTTGGACTTTCTGTTATATGTAAATTTACTTTCCTGATAGAGGATTTTTCGCGAGCTTTAAAATTACCTGATTATTCTGTTTTCGAGGAATTTCGTGTATCTAAAAAGGAAATTAGTGATGCTAGATGTAAAGTGAGAAGGCTTGTGTGATTCGTCAGCTTCGTAAAAGTTCATTTGTATCTGTATGCAAATTTTTTTATTTTTTGTTTTGCCACAAACAATATGTTCATGAATTGTCTGTGAAAAAACAAATTTTTGTCACAGACATTCATAAAAAAAATGAATTTGTTTATGTCACAGCGATGATTTCAGATTAAGTTAAGAATTAATATATATATTTATATATATATATATATATTATTTTTCAAAACCAAGAATTTGTATTATACCAAATGTATTTTTTTATTATGTCAGTATCGTTCGCTACTTTCCTTTTCTCCATAATTGGACTCAGGACCATTATATCTATCTATGTTTTCTTTTTTCGGTTGGAGATTATTCACCAAAATGTTTTTTTTTTCTTTTTTTATCGTTCCAAAAAAATCCATTCAATTGGTAATATACAGTGCGGTTGTAAATTAACAGGTGTTTGGAGCCCTCTAGCTCGCGAACTACTAGGCGAAACATTGCCAAATTTCGTGAGCGTGCATATTAGACCATAGGATTTTGATTTCTGGAATGAAAAAAATAGTTTTAAAAACCACCACCAGGGGGAAATTTGGCGCTGTAAAAGTGTATTATTCTGATTATCGAAGAATTAATTGCTACTGACAAAATATGCATCCATTTTATTTGCAAAAATGACTTTTTTTGACACAAATGTGGTTTGATATAATCGCCGTTGTAAAGTTGTGAGAACTGCATACGATGCACAACATTTTCTACGGCAGCTCGTCACATATGAGAATGGATTTCTCTAACTTTTAAAATTATCATATCTTTTAAACTTGCGATATCAGAAATATTTCTTTTATACACTACACTTTTCAGACATCCCCACAACCAAAAATCACATGGATTGAGATCGGGAAACCTTGGGGGCCATACCGTAGGAAATGAGCAGCTAATAATTCTGCTATCAGAGAAATGTTCCTGCAAAACACGCTGCACCCTAGAGCCGCTATATAGACAGGCCGACGCATCAAGATTAAGTTTCACCACTTTGGATCCAACTTATTACTTTTACTTTCAATTTTTCATTGTTGCGAGCTAGGATTACCAGAGAAATGTTTTGGCACATTGCTAAGCTTTACCAAAACCACGTGATGCTAATAATTGCTCAGAGTGAAAAATAACCAAAACGCAATACTTTGCCAGAAAAGACAACCACCCAAGCACTCAAACACGGGCTGGATCCAAAGTGGTCAAACTTAATGTTGATGCGTCGGCTCGTATATATAGGGGCATTACTGCACCCAAAGTCCGATGTGGGGTGGTGCACCATCCTGCATGAATACGGTTGAGTCGACACAGCCTCGTTGCTGCAGTCGTGGAACTACAAAATTTTCTAGCATCTCAGCGTACCTGTCAGCAGTAACGGTGCATGTAACTGGTCCATCCGCGTGATTTTCCTCATAAAAGTAAGGACCAATAATGAAAGATGCAGTAAATCCACACCACACTGTAACTTTTGGCGAGTGAAATGGTTTCTGTACATAACATGCAGATTAGTTGCGGCCCAAATCCGGCAGTTAAGCGTGTTTGTGCCACCGTTTAACTGAAAATGAGCTTCGTCACTCCATAGGATTTTCCACGGCCAAGTATCGTCGACTTGCATGCGATCTAGAAACTTTGAAGAGAAGTCCAGTCGGGCAACTGTATCTCGAGGAAGTAATTCTTGAGTGGAAGAAATTTTGTGAGGAAAAAATTTTAACAGCTCACGTAAAATATTCCGCACTGTTGAGTAAGGGATCAGCGTCTGCCTAGAAACTGCACGAGCACTACTCGTACCTTGCATTCTCCATCTCCTGTTCTCTAATAGCATTTGTAACTTCGTCAACTTGTAGCTGATTAAGCGTCTTGCGTCCCTGGCCTGGTTGCTGGGCTAGAGATCCAGTCATTTCAAACCGCTTAATCATGTTTCTTAAATTTGCTATGGTCAGCGCGCCTTTTCTCAACTGCTTCACTCGCCGAAATTCTCGAAGAGTAACATTGACATTTTCATCACGCTGATAGTAGAGCTTCACTAACAAAGCGCGGTCCTGCATAGTTAAAGCCATCAAGAGGCAACTCTGCCGTGGGCAGGTAAACGGCAGTATCTGCAAAAATGAGTTTTCGAGATAATTGAAGAAACGCGTTTTTGATTTCCCACAAAGATCAATAAAACATTGAACTTCGAACATAGGCGATACTATATGTTTATACCGATATATTTTTCGGGTAATCGATTGAATTTTGATTTTGCAAGCGCATAGAGAGGTAAAGCAGATACTGCCGTTTACCTGCCCTTTTCACTCTAATTGTCATGCGGAATTGACTGGCAGTCGGCAGTAACTGCACAGTATGCTACTAAATGTCCAGTATTTACATATTCGACAACATGCGGAGTAGATATGTTATTACGAAATATATTATTGCATTGTGAATGATATATGTTTTATTTAAAAATATACATAAATACCGTGTATCTACTTGATATAGATATAAACGAACGCGAAATATAATTAAAAAATATAATGAACTGTATTGTATTATGGAAAATATGAAGCAAAACTTCCATGAAGCATTTTTACTTCCTTTTACTTAGTAAAGGAAGTATTGTGATCACAAAGAAAATTTCACTCAAAACTCGGTCTAAATTTTGATTTTGCTCACCCCCGAATGAATGTTGAGTAGTTTTCTCGACCTATCAGCACATGCATATTGCATATGTACCTACTAACATATAAACAGCCGAAATATCCTTTTCGACCATGCCCCAGTTAATTACGACGAGTTTTCTCGCGACGTCTGTATGTACGTATGAATGTGCGTATGTATGTATGTTTGTATGTATGTGCGTATATGTATGTATGTAAGTCGCATAACTCAAAAACTATATGCCGTAGAAGCTTCTAGTTTGGTATTAAGGCTCTGAGGGTGGTCGTTGTGCACTTCCCCTTGTGGTTGCATTCGAATGTTCCCAAGGGGATCTTTTACCCCTCTTTGGGGTAAATCAATGTTAATTTCAATGCAGATTGAGTGATATGATTTGGTGCAACCACTTGGCGATATATCGCCAAACTTTTGGTCGCCAAGTGTTTGCCGCCAAGTTGGCGACAAATTTGGCGAAAAAGATGATTTTTTTTTTTTTTAAGTTTGGATTCAATTTGGCGCTATTGGACACATTTTGCAAAAAATTCATTGAATCATGTAAAATCGGCGATATTTTGAAAATAAATCATTGTAAAACATTATTTTGCATTGATTCGTGGCAAACTGGGGGTGTAAATGTTTGAATTGTTATCTTGCTCACTCTAATGCACTATTTTAACACTTGAGGCATTTATTATGGAATTAAAACGTAAAAGGAAATAGTGTGGCGTGCACACCTGATGTTTTAAAATTACTACAAATCAGTTAATGCTTTGTACTTTGCATCAAAACAAGAAATCACTTTGAGAAAAAGAGCGCTTGAAATGCTTGTTGTGCTGACGATTTTTTTTCATAGTACTATTAAAAATGCAACAGCTAGGGATTAAATTGCAAAAACTTTCGTCTGTTAGTATGAAAGTAACTGTAATTAAAAGAAAACAAAACAATGTAAATAAAATCATTTCATTGTTGCATTTTTGTTCGTCATCTGCCAAGTTTGGCTTGTGTATCTTTGAAATCGTGAAAAATATTGTCTGCTAGTGGAGAGAAACTTTATTTGAAAGAAAAAAATCTGGTATGGACCCCCCACTACTTCTTTTTACGTGTAAATTTTTTTAGTAGATGCCTTAAGTATTAAAATAATGCTTGGAATGAGCAAGATGACAGTTCAAACATTTACGCCCCAAATGTACCACGAAACAAAGCAAAAAATGATTTACAGCAATTCATTTTCTAAATATCGCCGATTTTAGTATCATTCAGTGGATTTTTCGCAAAATACCGTCAATAGCGCTAAATTGAACCCAAACTCATAAAATAATTTTTTTCGCCAAATTTGTCGCCAATTTGGCGATATGTCACCAAGCTGGCGACAAGCACTTGGCGACTAAAAGCTTGGCGATATATCGCCAAGTGGTAACGCCAATTTATATCACTTAAGTCTGCTTTGATATTAACACTGATTCACCCCCAAAAGGAATAAAACACCCCCTTGGGAACATTCAAATGCAACCAATGACCTCCCGTGACCTCCCATTAGGGAACCCCTACTTTCGCTTAGTTTAAGTACAAAGAAAAACGGTTTTTGCGGCTTGATGCAAGTTTTGCACAGCGATTCATATTATGTTCATCCTGCAGACCTGCAGATACTGCCGTTTACCTGCCCACAGCAACGAAAAATGCAGTTACTGCTAATTACCATTGGTTAAAAAACAGTTTTTTTTCATCGGAAACCAAAAAAAGGTGCTTGTACCATAAAACTAATGTAACATAGATTTCAAAAATGCAAAAAAATGAAAATCGAAAAATTTGCAGTTACTGCCCTTTACCTGCCCACGGCAGAACTGCGCTCAGAATGATGAGAATGCACCCAGTCAGTCATTTTATACAGATAATCGCTAAACGCAACGCGTTTATGCAAATTATTGCATTCTATTTGGTAAAATGGACCACTATTTTGTTCCCGGTGATTTTTTTTAATAGAAAATTCTACGGCGATCATATTAAACCTCATTTGCAAAGAACAATCATTTCTGCTTGGCGAAATTGATTTATAAAGCATCTTTTCAAGTTTAATTTGCGATATTCAGTGTAATACACTTTTACAGCGCCCAATTTCCCCTTGGTGGTGACTTTTTAAACTATTTTTTTTTATTCCAGAAATCAAAATCCCATGGTCTAATATGCACGCTCATGAACTTTGGCGATATTTCGCCCAGTAGTTCGCGAGCTAGAGGGCTCCAAACACCACGTGTTAATTTATAACCACCCTGTACATGGACGTTAAAGCTTGACCACGGAGAGATGGCACTTGACATTGAAGCGGAAACAAACCGCTTCATTTAATAACATGCAGCATCAGAGAACTTAAGCATTCGTTCAATGACCGAAGCTCGTAAGAATTTAATTTTCTCACTGATCCTTCCTATTTTATAATAAAGCGGTCCGTTGCCGCCTCAAGGTCACGCGCCATCTCTCCGTGGTCAAGCTTTAGCTCTCTATTTTCACTTCGTGCTCTCAAAGTTTTCCTTCTGTTGTTGCTGTTTTGTGCCAGCTTGGCTGGCAATTTTGAGTGCCCTACTTCTACTGTAATTTGGTGTGAGGTCCGACTATCACAATTCACTCATTCCATAAGAACCCGTTTGTAGGGTAGGCATCCATTCGCAGCACAACAACATATTGACACAACGAAAGGACAAGGACAGAAGAGAGAAAATGCGTCCGTGGCGGAGCCAGTATTTAAACCTGGAACCTCCCCATCCGCAGTCAAACTTCTCTAACCGCTAGGCAAGGTGGCCCCGACAGTTTTTCTTTTTATTTGTCAAAATGGCTTGTAAATGTTTTTTGTTATGCATATGATCTGCTTAAAAATATTCTTTTTATTTAGCCCCATTTATATTCTTTTATGTATGAAAGTTTATGGATAATTTACAGAATACCTCAACCAGGAATTTGCCTTTTTGTGATATTTTCTCGCATTTGATGTCATTACGTTCATCGATACCATTTTTTGTCATAACTTTCGTGCTGCCACTTTAAAGAACAAAATACTATTTTGAATTAAGAGCGAAAGAATGCATAAAATGGGCAAAATAAAATAAATAATCGGAATATACATATAACAAATAAAAGCCATATAAATAAATTAAAAGAAAAGCTATGAATGCCTAAAGTAAAACTAAAAGAGTTAACGTCCATGCATATCACCGATTCTAGGGAATTTTCTTACACCGATAGAAAAAAGATAAGCCGCCATAGTCTTCTGCTACGTCTTGATGGAAATATTAAACGACAGCCCCCGCTGCGAAGGGCCGTTATTTCCGTTTTCAAGCGAATGAGGCAAGTTCATGAGGAAAATCCCTTCTGTTGCAGAGCCCGCAGGAAAAGTAATGGATGGAACACACGTTTTCGATCCATGCAGAAAATGGGACAAGAGATGGGCAAAAACAAACAAGGACGACAAATGGTGTTTGCTGTCTACATTTGCTGGGATAGTATTTGATTTCTTTGATAGCACAAAAGGGAATAAGCGGCTCCGCACGTACATTTCTTTTTGCTGGCGTTTAGATAAAAATCGTCTGCTTCATGTTTGGGAAAAGAGCAGAAAATGTTAACTGAATATAATGCGCAAAAGAACGTTCGGGTTTTTCGCTATATATATATATATTTATCGTCTGCTTAAAAATTGGGAAAAAGAACTGTTAAGTACTTTGGCAACAAATGTCTGTTTGAATTTTTGAAATGGAGCCTAAAAACGAGTAACATATAGATTGAAATGGATGCCTTAGAATTTAGATTTTTTTCCTTTAGAAATGTGTTTGGAAACAGGCAACTGTTTATCAAATATTAAATGAAAGTAATATGTCAGAATACTTAAGAATTTTGTGTATTTTCGTTTCGTGTCGTTTGGTCGTAGGTCAATGACATCACTACTCCTGTAATGGAAATGTTGCCACCGAAGTTTGGATGCTTTTGGGAAATTTAATTCGCTGAAATTTAATTCGTAATCATAAAGTTTCTGTCCCCTACGATTTATTTGTTTCAAGGGGTGTCATGTGAATTTGATATATAAAAAATGGAAATATTTTGATAATAATTTTAATGACACAGTTGATAGATATTTATTTCTATAATAAAGTAACATTTCTTATTTAATCTTCTACCAGTAAAATCGTCATTTTTTTTCATTTATTTAAAAAAAAATTTCATCACTTTGAATTTGAAATAACAGTTTTTTTTAACTTCTGCTAATTTTGAACCACGTTAAAAAGATTAAAAAAGTACATTAATACGTACAAAAACTTATCTTAACTTCGATCGATTGCTACATATTTCAATTCTTTTATTATGCTGTTCGTGTGGTTCATTGATTAGTTGAAATTCTGGGGGTAAAAGATATTGTTTGAGACAGACTGAGTTGTCTCTTCGTTCCCCAAACTATTTGTCTCATCCTCACCTACATATCAAAATGTTATTTTACGCCAAAAAAAAACTAATGTAATTTAACAAAACGATAGGTTCAATCATGAGGAACAATATTAAGTTTTACAGAAACAGAAAAACATTGAACTCTTTTATTTAATTAAAACCTAGAAACAGGAAAGGAATCTGCTATGAAAGTAGCTTTCTAAGCCATCATCATCATCATAGTTGGCTCAACAGCCGGTTGTGGGGCTTGGTCTTTTTTAAAAAATTCATTTATGCTAGTCTCCTCTTTACTGTGGACCATCAGTGTTTGATCTTAATCAGGCTAAACCGGAGTCTAAACTTTCGAATGATAGAAGTCCACAAATAAGGAATCAGGTGCAACAGTCATATAATGCAATGCTTAAAGAAATCCTTTACTTGCTGTTAGAACCAATTGCACACGCTCTCCTTGACTTCATCGTGCTTTTGAAGATAGAGTTCGTTTACTGTTTTTTTTTTTTTTGAGTTCACCGAAGATGTGGAAGTCATATGGGGACAGCTCTGGACTACGGGGAGGATCAAAACGTTCTACTTCTTCATACATTTGTTTGTTGTGTTATCTGTGAGTGCGTTGTACAACTATACGTCACCACGAGAAAGGTTACGGGGGCGTTTCAATTTGATTCCATTCGTGAGCTTCAGTAACGTTTCACAATATCGCTGAACATGGACTGTAGCACCATACTTCAGAAAATTGACTAGGATCTTGAAGTTTTCATTCGGCCCCAAACTTTTGAGAATGCCGTAGAAGCATACTATAACTCGAGCTACTAATAACTCGAAGTTTTTAACTGGTTCCTTGGGACTTCGAGTTATTGAGACTCGACTGTATTTTTAACATAAAAGCAACTGTTTTTTGTAACGCGTAAGCTAATAGTCGTGTGAAGCATGGAATTCTGAGTACCAATAATCTTCTTTTCAACACACCAAAATGGCAAAAAGTGTTTGTGAAGCAATTATTGGTAAAATTACATTGACTCACTGTAGTCCATCCTTCGCTATAGTGAACATTTTTTGAAGTACTAATAGCCAAAATATTTCTAACTAAAAGTTCTTTTGACGAAGTGATCGTACTAAAAAAAAGGAACACAAGAAGCTAAGTATCGTAACTTCTTCAAAAAAATTACAAAAATAATCACTCAGAGTAACAAAAAATTCACCTACATAAGACCTCTAAACAAATCCATTAAAGACAATACTCCTTCATTTAGAGTGCTTTCTGGAAAAGACTAACGGCATCTAATGGTCTTCCGAAAATTGCTAGTAAAAGCAGAAGAAATCAGTCTATTACCCCTGCAAAACCAAGAGAACTTGACAAAAGTACGAGACACAAGAGATTCCTGTGATGACTAACTTGAAAGTGCTTATAAGAGACGAATGTCGAGAACAACCATTACTTCCATTATGATCCCAATAATGTATTTTCAAGAAAAGAAAACTCTTTTTATGAAAGAACACTAAGAAGGGCTGTAGTTGGAACGTAGGGGAGAGTGGTAATGAATGGGCCACTTTTTGGTTTTGAATTTTTGTAATTTTTTCTAACACTTTGTTTTAACTCTAAATTGCTGTTTTAGTTACTTTACTTATCTGGCTATCTAAAAAAGTCATAAAAGTTGGATTAGCACCTGTCTATAATGAATTATAATAGAAAATAATATTTTTGAAATTTGGCCCATTCAACCCCACCTATGGGGTTGAATGGGCCATCGAAGGTAATGAATGGGCCACTAAATGAATTCAATGAAAACATGTGGATTTAATCTTTTATTTGCTGAATATGACAAAATACATGTGGCACTTGACATGATGATACAAAATCATACTGATTTAAAATTATATAAACATCGAAACTGATGCAATTAAAATAAAACTGATGCATACCAATTGTAGCAGAAAAATGACTAAATAATGAGATTGTAAGAAATAAATAACATCAAATATATATAAAAAAAAAAACAGATAATACACACTATGATTTAACAAAATTAATATGTTTCAAAAACTTCATCTTCATTTTCAAACTTGTCAAAATTCAAATTTTTTTTTTTAATTTACTATAGACATCGGGAATAAGAAATATCTAACTTAAGTTACCAAAAAAGAAAATGAAATTGTACTGTGAGGAATATAATATGAAGGAGAGAGGGTGGCTTTTTCAAGCCACGCACTGCGACCAGAGGTCTATTGTACTATAAGAATATAATATAGATCTGCAAATTATCTTTAGAAGTTACTACAAACCTATTTTGACGACAGTAATCTTTATCTATGACAGTCAGTTGTGTTTCATATTAATGCGAAAATCCAAAGAAAAGGAAGAAAAACAATATTTAGGTGGCCCATTCATTACCATGACATAGTGGCCCATTCAGCCCCACCTATACTTTTTGAATACATTTAGATTTTTTGAGTATATTGAATTTAGATAACATCAAAATACATCTTAAGATTAGTTTATAGATATGGAAAGACTAGCTTATACATATGTATGCAGTGAAATACTTGGTACATTTTAGCTTGGAAATGTTTTACTAAAAAGGGAAAAACTTACTTTTCAGTCAGATTCTTGACCATGCCCCTCTAGTTTGAAAATGGCTCAGAGCAAACGAATGAAAATTGGATGAGTTTAGTAGAACAAATAGCTACATCTATTGGTGGCATCAAAAAAAAATTCATGCAAATACTTTTTCATATTTTGTTAGTGGCCCATTCATCACCATGGCCCATTCATTACCACTCTCCCCTATATCTCGCCTGATAAGTAATTATATGAGTTAATGGAGAGAAAGACATATGGACCAGACAAAACAGTGCTTTATTCCAAATTTTACTGAGTTGGTATTGAATCATAACTTTAAAATTTATATAATGAGTTTTCTTAACCGGAAAACGTTCAGTAAAAAAACGATTTTTTCCTTTAATGAGGTTAATTAAATAATATGAAGGATTTTTTTTCATTCTTAAATTTACATTTTAAAATAACCAAAACAAGGTATCAACTCTCAGATAAACGTGTTTTTATACTCTACGTTTTTAATTATTTTAACTAATAATTTCCACTCTTGAGAGCATGCTTTCCTCTAAAACTTCAGAAGAAGGAAGAAATATCGTCAGCACCATGCTAAAATTACGAATGTGAAAATTGGCACTTTTCAGGAGAGCCAAAACACTAAATATAACTTTTTCCCACCTGACGTGTTTGGTTATTTTCAATTTTTAAATTTTTACAGATATTTTAAGTCTAAAACTATCGCTCGAAAGTATTATTTTAATTTTAATTATTTGTAAAGTTTGAACTTGAAAAACGAACTTGAAAAACACGATTTTTCACATTTGTTATTTTAGCATGGTGCCGATGATATGCTAGTTGTCTACATGCTGTTCATTCAGCATTTCAGTTCCTCAGAACCAGAACGACGTAAGTCCAAAAATGGCGATTTTCACTTTTTTGCTTCATTGTATGCAGAATCTTATTCCACATCGACCCATTAAAGCAGTATTCTATAAAACAAATTAATTCACAATTATTTAGCAGCGTGAAACAGTGCGAGTCCCATCCGTTGTATGTACCTGTAAATGTTTTCTCCCTCTACTAAAAAATGACGAAAATGGACTTACGTTAGTCTGGTTCTGAGGTACAGAATTTTAACTGCAGTTCTATAACTGCACTGAAGGTTTCAGCCCTCCATCTGAACCAAAAACGCACAACGTGACCAGCGTATTGCATTTCTGCTGCTGCAACATTTGGTTCAATCACAGCTCCGTGTTTACTAATGGTGACTTGGGCATGTTGAATATGTTCGTGATCACAAAGTCCTCCAAGTCCCCATTTCAAATTAATACCTGTAGGGGTGCTGTACCTGAGTATAGGAGGTGCTGGACCTGATAGGGTGCTGGACCTGAGTGGACCTGTAGTGTATCCAAGTGTAAGAAGCAGAGGCAGTGGACTAGGATGATGAATGCTAAGAACATATTTATTAAGAACATGTGAACTGTAAGAACATAAATGAGGTTAAAATACAAGATAAAACAAGACTACATGACTAAAGACACAAGCGGCTGCCAACGGCCGAGCTGCTAGGTGAACTACCAGGAGAACTGCACGTGTAGAGTGCACAACGTTTTATATGGTGTTATGACGTCATTTGCTCGATCCAATGGTACGCTTCACTTCACTTCAGTTTGCAAGTACGTAGGGTTTAGTATTATGGCTCAACAATTGCTTGATTCCTGGTTTGGATAAAAAAAAGAACAGCTCCCATCTAACTGGTTAAACCACGTGTAGTGATAGGTACGAGAAACCTTGGAGTATGTGTGTGCTGTAACATTTATCTTTTAGCTGCAGCATCCTGTACGTAATTTTTTTAAGAAAATTGAAAACACAAAATATCCATTGTGCAGGTGAGCAAGCAATCTATTGCCTTAGTTATCTAGTTATTCAATAAAAGGTTCAATAAACTACACAAAGAACAATTAATTTTTATTGACATTATTTACACTGTAAAAATAGATATTATTTTTATAGTATAATACAGTTAATTTTACAGTAATTATGCAGTAATAAACTTTACAGTAATAAAAAATAAATGTAAAATTAGCTGTAAAATTGCTAATTTTACAGAAGAGTCATTCCATGTCAAGTGGACTAGTGGTCCCCACCCAACCATCTCCGATTTGGATCAAATTTTACAGAGGTGTAGACATACCCATGAAACTAACCTATGCAAATTTTTAGCTTACAAGATCCAAATCTGGAGGAGCTAGGATCCCGCAAAAAATGTGATCCAAAATGGCGGATGAGCTTCGTGAAACGAGTTAAATTGTTTAGATCAAGGTTGCAGAGAATTTTATCACAGGGGAAGCCTAATATTTTTGGAGCTTAAAGTACTTTTGGTTGTCAACACTCCCAGTATATTTTGGGAGATTGCGCTTATTAGATTTTGTGTAGCACGCCCCAAAACTTGCGAAAAAACGCTGTGGGCAATTTTTTTCCTTTATTTCAGGTTGTCATAAATTTTTAACCAAAAAACTTCAAAGGTTTATACTTCGTAGTTTTATTTTCCAAATACTTGTTTTTAATGTTTTATAGCTGCAGAGCTTAAATATTGTATTTGTAAACGATATTGGCACCTTAAGTATCGATGAAAACGCTTCTTTTGAAAAATCGCCTGTTTTCAACTCACTATATCTCAGGTTTGTCACCTTCGACCGTTTTTTCGATGGCACCATTAGAAAGAACAGATTTTTTCCTATAGAAATGAGCTTTTTTTTTTTTATGGTGTTCTTTCGAATAAGGATGAAAAAATTAGCTTGAAATATTGTCTATTATG
Organism: Uloborus plumipes; assembly: GCA_038373865.1. Taxonomy (NCBI): domain Eukaryota; kingdom Metazoa; phylum Arthropoda; class Arachnida; order Araneae; family Uloboridae; genus Uloborus; species Uloborus plumipes. Next base: position 20,486 of record JAXGGA010000642.1, read on the forward strand.
AAGAATTGGCATAATTAAGCTAAGACTGCAGAAAATTTTATCACACTGGGGGCCAAATATTTTTGGAGATTAGAGTACTTTTAGTTGTCAATACTCACCAGTATTTTTTGTTAGATTGAGCTTATTAAATTTTGTGTAGCACGCATGTTAACTTCCGAAAAAACGTGGTGGGCAATCTTTTTCCTGGATTCATAAATTTTTAACCAAACAAATTCAAAGGTTCATACTTTGTAGTTCTACGAGTATTGTCCAAATACTTGGTTTTAATGTTTTACAGCTAAATATTGATTTTGTAAAAGATATTGTCGTCCAAAGTGTCTATCAAAATCATTTTAGTTAAAAATCGCCTGTTTTCAACTCACTGTATCTCAGGTTTGTCACCTCCCATCGGTTTTTCGTTGGCACCATTAGAAAGAACAGATTTTTTTTCCTATCGAAGTGAGATTTTTTTTTCGATGGTGTTCTTTCGAATAATGATAAAAAAATAAGCTTGAAATACTGACAGTTATGAAGAATTGGCATAATTAGGCTAAGACTGCAGAAAATTTTATTACACTGGAAGCCTAATATTTTTAGAAATCTAAAGTACATTTGGTTGTTTATATAAATATTCTGATAGGAAAAAATCTGTTGTTTATAGTGGTACTAACGAAAAGATGATGGAAGGTGACAAACCTGAGTTACAGTTCATTGAAATCGTTATTTTTCAAACAGGAATTGCCAATACTTTTCATGTATGCTACACAAAAGCTAATGAGCTTGAACTCACATAATTATTAGAATCTATTAACAACTAAATGTACTTTAAGTTGTTAAAAATTCGGACTTCTATTATAATAATTTTTTCTGCAGTCTTAGCCTAATAATGCCAATTCTAATTAACTGACACTACTTCGAGCTATTTTTTTCTCCCTTATTCGAAAGAACACCATAAAAAAAAAACCTCATTTCGATCGGAAAAAATCTCTTCTTTCTAATGGTGCCAACGAAAAAACGGTGGAAGGTGACAAACTTGAGTTACAGTGAGTTGAAAACAGGGGATTTTTCATTAAAATGATTTTGTTAGACACTTTGGACGACAATATCTTTTACAAAATCAACATTTAAGCTCTGCAACTGTAAAACATTAAAACCAAGTATTTGGACAATAGAACTACGAAATATGAACCTTTGAATTGTTCGGTTAAAAATTTATGAATCCAAGAAAAAGATTGCCCACCGCGTTTTTTCGTAAGTTAACATGCATGCTACACAAAATTTAATAAGCTCAATCTCACAAAAAATACTGGAGAGTATTGACAACTAAAAGTACTTTAAACTCCAAAAATATTTGGCCCCCAGTGTGATAAAATTTTCTACAGTCTTAACCTAATTCTGCCAATTCTTCATAACAGACAGTATTTCAAGCTAATTTTTTTATCCTTACTCGAAAGAACACCATCGAAAAGAAACTCATTTCGATAGGAAAAAATCTGTTCTTTCTAATGGTGCCAACGAAAAAACGGTCGAAGGTAACAAACCTGAGATATAGTGAGTTGGAAACAGGCGATTTTTCAAAAGAAGCGTTTTCATCGACACTTAGTGTGCCAATATCTTTTACCAATACAATATTTAAGCTCTGCAGCTGTAAAACATTAAAAACAAGTATTTGGAAAATAAAACTACGAAGTATAAACCTTTGAAGTTTTTTGGTTAAAAGTTTATGACAACCTGAAATCCAGGAAAAAAATTGCCCACCGCGTTTTTTCGCAAGTTTAAGCGCGTGCTACACAAAATCTAATAAGCGCAATCTCACAAAATATACTGGAGAGTGTTGACAACCAAAAGTACTTTAAGCTTCAAAAGTATTAGGCTTCCACAGTGATAAAATTTTCTGCCACTTTGACCTAAACATTGCAACTCGTTTCGCGAAGCTCATCCGCCATTTTGGACCGCATTTTTTGCAGGATCCTAGCTCCTCCAGATTTGGATCTTGGAAGCTAAAAATTTGCGCAGGTTAGTTTCATAGGCATGTCTACACCTCTGTAAAATCTAATCCAAATCGGAGATGGTCGAGTGGGGACGATTTGAAAAATTGGTCCAGTTGACGTGGAATGACTCAGAAGTAAACTAAAATTGCTGTTCTTACAGAAGGAAGCTGTAAAACTGCTAGTTTCACAGCTTATGACACTGCATTTTACAGTTTTAAACTGGAACCTCTGCTGCCAGTATTATGCTGTTATTTTTGCAGTATAATACAGCTAATTTATGTTAAAATTGCTAAATTTGCAATAATGAACTGTAAAATTTCTAGTACTACAGCAATAAACTGTAAAATAGCTAGTTTTACAGTTTACTACTGTGCTTTTACAGATTTAAACTGGAACCTCCTGCTGACAATATTATACTGAAAAAAAGAACAGCTTTTTTTTGCAGTGAGACTAACTACGCTGGCGAACAAAATTATTAATTGACTTATTAATTAAATTAAAAAAATTATGCCATTAAAAATATGCAAATTAAACATTTTATTATTGCGTAGATGAACACTCTAAGTCAAATATTTCTATATTACGGTAAAGATTTGCCCGAATAAGGTTATTTAATGCATAAAAATGAACTAATGTTGCCAATACCGATCGTCAATTGCTTTATTTATCAAAATTAATGCAAATAATTAAAATACACTGCTGGACACAGCTTTAACAGTTTCAACAATATTTTACTCGTAACTAAACCAGATTCTTGTTACTTTATTAAAGTAAAGATAGATAACAGACAAAATCGTCCTGAATTTAACTTATCTAATCAGTTTTATGAAACAGTTTATGTGATGAAAAAATTTGCAACCTTAATATCTTAGCATTACATGAAACCTGGATAAAAGCATAAGAACAGAAGGGGAAAACTCCTGAATTATTGCAATATTTTGTTCAAATAAGGCTATTTAAAAACCTAACATGAATCAATTTTGCTATCAGTGATTGTTAATTGTTTTATTTTTCAAAATTAATGACAAACAATAAGAATATGAACTAATAAGGAAAATTCGGTTCTATGAAATTCAAAATATTTATTTTCTCCTCATAAATGTGTTTTTACAATTAGAAAATAAAACAACTGATTTTGTCATAAAATATTCCAACTTTTTTTTTTCTAATTGTGTCAAACGAGTAAATTCAAATTAAATCAAAGCCAAGAAAGAAGTAAAGTGCTATTCAAGACTTCGAATCATGGGAGCATATTTGCACTGAGAAATTAATAATATCTTTTGAAATGTAAAGAAATACAAACAGAAAAAAATGTTCAGGTATTCCTCTCCCCTTCCCAAACTTGTATCGGTGCTACTAATAACCATTTTATCAATTAAAATATATGCCAGCTTGTCTAAGATATTTTTCTTCTGATTTTCTTAAGATGATTTCTGATTTTCTTTCTGATTTCAATTATTTTATCAATCTATATACATAAAAGACTACTTTTGTATCCGTATGTCCGGGGTAATCTTCCAAACTACTGAACCGATTTTAACCATTTTTTCACCGTAGATAGCTACAGTAACAGGGAGCAGGATAAGCTATAATTTATTTCTAAAAAGCATAGTTTAAAAAAGTTATTATGGAAAATAGTAAATTTCATGTAGTTTCCCCATTAAATGATTAAATTTCAGTTCATTGTTGCAAAAATTTATTGCCTGGCAACAACAATATTAATAGTGATCATAATGAAAATGTGAACCAAGGCTTCACTGGAGTAAGTATGAAATTTATTGCTTTCTTAGGATTTTTAGATTCATCTGTGCCAATAATCGCTAACGAGACTAAATAAAAAGATAATTGATTTTGGCAACAGTTAGAGAACAGAAAATGTTTATAGTCAAAAAATTTCTAAGTTAGGTACGTAAGATGTTTTCACCAATGTAGTCACAAGGATATAAACTAATGATGGGACTTATTTTACGTGTAATGTTTGGAAATACTCGATTCCAGTGCGATTGATTTTACAGGGTGCGACAGAGAAACTTGCTGATTTTAATTGGATGCTAATTAGCAAAGAGTGGTCAGAAAGGAGTGGGAAGAGTCTCATTTTAAAGAGAGGGTCCTGAAGTTTTGTTATCTCATAGTTTAGTTGTCGCCATGCGTTGGACAAAGGAGCAAGACGCGTTCGCCGCCGAAACTTAAGGCCCGTTTTCCTAGGAGTGAAATCGTCGATCTCTGGCGAGGCAACAGACGCCGCCTTCTGCGCATGCGCCTGAGCCGCAGATTGAAGTCGCTTCACGCCACGCTCCAATCAAACTGGTTCTGATTCCAGCGCGCGTCGCGCCCGGCGTCGGCGACGAATCTAGGAAACCAAGCCTTTACTTTTCAAATAATCTTTCGGTGGTCGCCACCCAACGTGCCTTCCGAACTCGGTTCAAAATTCAGCCCGTTGTTCCCATTTCTGGCTGGGGATCGACTGTTTTGTGGGTGAAAACATTCAGGGAAAGTGAGAGTGTGGCAAACAGAGGCCCAGGAGGTCAACGGATTTCTAGAACCCTAGAAAACGTCGAAAAAGTGAGGGAGTCGTTTTTGCGCTCTCCCAGGCGTTCGGCGCGTAAACACGCTGCTGCTTTGGGGATTTTTGATTGGACACTGAGACGAATTCTTCACAACGAACTCCAGTTTCATCCCTACAAACTTGCTGTGGTTCACCAGTTGAGTGATAACGTCTCCTTGAAAGGTGACATACCGTGGCCGGCCCGCTCTTCCGATTTGACACTCTGTGACTATTTTTTATGGGGGTATCTCAAATCGATCGTTTACAATGACAAGCCCTGGACCCTGCAATGCCTGGAGAACAACATCCGGCTTGCTATCACCAACATCCCATCAGTCGATATGCTCGAAAGAGTGCAACAAATCTAGGGTACATGAGTGCATCATTAACAGGGGCCGTCATTCGTCCCGATGTAGTTTTTAAATCTAACTAATACAAAAATTCAGAATGGGTACCATATCTTATAAAAATAAAAAGTAGTAAACTGATACATGATGTACTTTTCCCTTAGTTGACTTTTCAAGTCTGCAAGTTTCTCCGCCGCACCGTGTGACAAGCTTATAACATTTCCGATTTACCTAAATATTATTTGTAGCTTGCATTTGTATTTAGGGTGTGTAATACAGTTTTTTAGTTTGTCCAGTCAGAAAAAATTGCCATTGTTTACAGAAGTAGCCATTGTGTGTATAGATATGCACTTTAATGTTGAAAAATTCATGAACGAGTGTCACTAAAACACCATACCCGGCCGAAACCCGGGCAGGGCCGAGTACCCGGCTAGTTAAAATATATGCCAGCTTGTCTAAGATATTTTTCTTCTGATGTCTTCCTTTCATAAGTTCACATCGTTTAGCATTAAAAAAAAGTGTAACCCAGAAACAAACTTACGGCGCTTTTGGCGAGTTTTGTAAATTTTATTTATTTATTTATATTTATTTTTAACGTAGTTGTGGATAATTTCTGCAGATCTTCCCTTACTTTTGTGAGGCATCTCGAGAGGAAAAGAATTAGTTTAATTGCGTCACAAAGAAATGTCTGTTTTTATTGAAAATGCAGGTTTTTTAAGAGGAATTCTCAAAAAGTCCAAGCAAGAAACAGACTTCAATGATAAATTTTTATTAGTGAAATTCTTTGCTCTTGTTTCCATAGTAACAGCCATCATGAAATGGATCCATAAAATATCAGCAGTTGCGCAAGAGGCATTTTTTTTCTGACATGTTAATGGAGCGGGTTTGATTTACGTAGTAAATAAGACTCGCGAGATTGGCAATAAATACGTAAGAGAGTCCTGTAGGATATTCAGTGTCTTAGCGTGAAAGCGCATCTTTTAACCTAAAATAATACATCATGGCTTTGTCAAGTTTTTACTTCCTTTTACGTAGTAAAGGAAGTATTGTGATCACGAAAAAAATTTCACTCAAATTTCGGTCTAAATTTTGACTTTGCTCACCCCTGAATGACTGTCGCGTAGTTTTTTCGACCTGTCAGCACGTGCATATGTACCTAACAACATACAAACAGCCGAAAAATCAAATTCGACCACCCCCGAGTAAATTACGACGAGTTTTCTCGTGACGTCTGTATGTACGTATGTGCGGATGTATGTGCGTATGTGGCTCGCATACTATATAACTATATGCCGTAGAAACTTCTAGCTTGGTATGTAGGCTCTGAGGGGGGTCTAGTTGTGCACCTCCCCTTGTGATTGCATTCGAATGTTCCCAAAGGGGTCTTTTACCCCTTTTTTGGGGTAAATCAATGTTAATTTCAATACAGACTCAAGTGATATGAATTGGCGCCACCACTTGGCGATATGTCGCCAAGCTTTTGGTCGCCAAGTGTTTGACGCCAACTTGGCGACATATCGCCAAGTTGGCGACAAATTTGGTGAAAAAAAAATATTTTTTGAATTTGGGTTCAACTTGGCGCTATTGGCGATATTTTGCAAAAAAAAAAAAAAAAAAAAATCACTGAATGATGTTGAAATCGGCAATATTTAGAAAATTAACCATTTAAAAACATTTTTCTGCACTGTTTCATTTCAGATTAGGAGTGTAAATATTTGAATTGTTACCTTGCTAACTCCAAGCACTTTTTTTAACATTAAAGGCAACTACTAAGAAATTTACACGTAAAAGGAAGTAGTGTGGGGTCCATACCAGATTTTTATTTTTGTAATTCAATCCCTTCACGAATAACTCATTCATATTCTAACGTTTTTTTTAATTTATTTATTTAAGCTCAGGACCATAGCAATAAAATGACTCAAAACACATGTTCAATGAATTGTAAAGGGTTTTAACTATTTGTGTAGCAAATACTTATAATTTTGTGGGAACAACTTGACACCTAATATCGAGTTAGGTTTAAGATAAATAGTCGACGCTTGTGTACTCAACTGAAGTGTACCAAAACTGAATGAAAGTGAACAACTTTGGGTCGAATAAATTGTAAAACAATAGCCAACTTTCACTACTTATTTATTTGTTTAATTTACCTTGGTACTAAAACTAAATGTGAGAAAACACGCAAATCGCAAAACGATTCTAAACGCTGGTTCTTATTTTTTTGGTTTATTTTACCTTAATAATAACTTAATTTAAAGAGCAACGTTGTGTTTCGAATGTCAAAGCAGCAGCAACAACTACTACTTATTATTTATTGGTTTAGTTTATCTTGGAACTAAAACTTCATGTAAGGGCATTCAGTAGCATAATTGCACAATAAGTGCAAACGCCAGTATTAATAATTAAAAATAGACAACGTTTTAAAAAGTACAAATATATACCATTAAAAAGAGTTTAAAACTCACAAACAGCTGTTTCGGGGCTGTAATATGCAAGCCCCATCATCAGGGCATAAAAATACGAAGAAAAAGATAGGTTCACATGCCAAAGACCGTAAAGTGAACAGCTGTTTTCTGAGTTTTAAACTCTTTTTGATTGTATGTATTTGTACTTTTTAAAACGTTGTCTATTTTTACTCATTTCACAGTACAAAGTTTTCGACTGCTGTTTTACAAAGTCAGTAATAATATTTATTTGTGCTTAGTTTCACTTGGTACTAAAATTAAATGAAAGAAGAGCGTTGAAGGATACAAATTGTGCAATAAAAGTTTATGTGACTACTTAAGTAACTGATATTAATGATCGGTGTAACTTTTTTTTTGTGAGAATCTTTACATTACTTCGCGATGTGTAGCATGTTAGAGGGAAACGAGGTAACCTTTTATTTTTGAAAACACGTACAAAATGAAGCATATTTAATAAATTGAAAACAATTTATCATGCCGGCCACCTTGTCTAGTGGTCAGAGACGTCTGACCGTGATGCGGTGGCCTCGGGTTCAAATCCCGGCTGGGGCATGGACGTACTTTCTATCTCTCTCCTGTCATTGTCCTTTCTGTGTGTGAAAGTGTGATATGAATGGATGCCCACCCTATAAACGGGTCCTTATGGCATGTGTGTTGAGCAAAATCGGTGTTCCACCTTAATGGTGCTCCTAAAAAACGGAAGCAGCGTACCTATCCTGCCTTAAATCGAGTAGATTTCATCTACTCGGGCTCGGATACCCGAGTGGTATTAGAAACAACAACACAATTTATCATGCTTAAAATAAACGACAAAAAATTGCTTACAACAAACAGTCAAAATTTTGTCCGACGTCTTTTCGATGCAACGAATGCTCTGTCCACTTCACATTTCAATTTAGTTCTAAACAAAATAATGTCTCCAACACAAAGATATTTTGAAGCAAATATTGGCATGGGTATAATTATTTGGCATGCCACTGTAAGCGACGGACTCTCAATTATAAATAAGTATTATAAAAATATTCTAAGTATTTATCAAACATTGATCTCTTTGGAACAACAAAACATGCGTAGAAGTTCGATGCTTTAAAAATATAATCCAATTTCAAATAGTAACTTTCGAACAAAACCAACAATTGAGCAAAACAAGAAATACATATACAGCCTGTCTTATCTTGTCGGGAAATGATCAGAACCTGCTGGGAAGTGGGAGGGGCAGGGATTATCCTTTCAGAAAAGAAGAAAATAAGTTCGATTAGGAAGTAAAAGGCGAAATTCTGAAGAGGCTTCCACAAGATATAAATGAAGAATGAAAATGTCAACCCCAACCAAGAAGAACCATTATTTCCATCTTCAACGGAACGAGAGAGGAACCGAACCACAGATATCTCGATAAAATATCGCCTGTTGTGTAAGAGCCTGTCCACTCGAGAAAATAATGGATCAAACATAAGTTTTCGAGCAGCTTGGTGTAAAGTGGAGAAAATGGCGAATGCGGAGGAGTTGAACAGAAAGTTCTTAATGCTTTCGGAGATTGGGCTGGAGTGCTTTGAAAGAAACTTTCGGTGCATCTTGAATAAGTTACTCTCAAATATTGAGAACGAAATTGTGTTGGTTTATGCTTAGGTTTAAAAAAAATGCATCTTTCATAGGAAACATTAATGACTGGGTGATATACTCCGTCACGTGTGAGGCTAATTTTTTATTTGAATTCAAAAAAATATATATATTAAATTATTTAGAACTAAAAGCTGAAACTTTTCTGACCTTGAAGTACTTTACTTGTGTCATTTGTTAGACAGAAGAAATTTGATATCTGGTTTAACAGTTAATTTTTAAATGAAATTTACCTGTTACGCGTAGTACGCACTTTTGGACATCAGTTGTAATATTCTAGAGCCTAGAACATTCTATCAAAATATCCACTGAATCCATTGCTGCAATTTTTAAAATATGCAAATTTGCCGACTTTGCAGAATGAAAAATCAAGAGAAACAAAACGAAAAAGGAGAAGCTATATTGGCACCTTGGAAACAGACAAATACAAATATGAAATTCATAGTTTGATGTTTTTAGACGCAAATTGTATACCGAAAACCCAGAAAATATAATACTTGTATTCTAAGTTAACAAGTTTGTAAAAATAGTTTTAAAATTAAAAATGAAATAACTTTTGGTACAACTTTGATATACCCCCCCCCCCCAAAAAAAAAGAAAATTACGCGCCAAATCTGGCGTTCCCTACGGACTTTTTAGGGTTATTGTTTCTTATTTTGGTGTTGCCAATTTAGGTTTTTTTCCAGCTTTTAAGTTTTTACTGTTGCCAAATTTAGTATTTTCTTGTATTTTGTACCATTTTTTGAGTTTTTATTAAAGTTTTGTGGCAATAATTTTTTGTGGCAACAACAAGAACAGGTATTTTGCTTGGCGAGAAAAAAAAGTCGCCAAATTCCCGATTTGGGGTGGGTATATCAAAGTAGTTCCTAAATTTTTTTAGCTTATCCACCACAGTATTTAACCCTTTATGCCCCGACGGGACTCAGAAGTACCGCTTCTATAAATTTAATATTGTGGAAATAATACTAATAGCTGGAGTCATTCTGGTACTTGAAAGTGCTACTCCTTGTACTTCGCTGAGAGGCCGTCAGATGGTACCTGCGATCGGAAACAGTTTTTTAGGGCCCTAAGGCATAGGGATACTTAGGCCCTACTGATTTTTAAATTTTTTTTATACTCCGTATATACAAATACAAAAGATTACGACCAGCTACAGGCTCGAGGCCCAACTAGGCTGGTCCTAGTCAAATTACAATCCCCAATAAAGATCCTAGGCCCTCTTAAAGCTATCAACTCCCTTACTCATAACAACCTCCTCCGGTAAGCTGTTCCAGGCACTCACAACCCTACTGAAATAGTAATTTTTCCTCACCTCTAGATTAGCCTGAGACTTAAATAGCTTAAAACAGTGTCCCCTTGTCCTGCTTTCTAAACAAAAATTTAGCCCATCAACAGCATTTATTTTGATAAATTTAAACTGGATCATGTCCCCTCTGACTCTCCTTTGCTCAAGACTGTACATCTTAAGCATTCTAAGCCTGGAACCATAATATAAATCTGTAAGCCCATTTACTATCCATGAAGTCCGCCTTTGAACCCTTTCCAGTAAATTAATATCTTTCTTAAGATGTGGAGACCAAAACTGAAGCATACTCCAAATGAGGTCTCACCAAACTTCTATACAGGAGCAGAAGAACATTTTTAGATTTGTTTGAAATAGATTTATTGATAAACCCCAGCATCCTGTTGGCTTTGTTAATTGCTACACTGCACTGCTGACTAAATTTGAAGTCCTGATCAATTAAAACTCCCAGATCGACAACACTTTCTACCCGACGTACAGCTAAGCTCTGTAGATAATAGCTTGTACCTTTGTTTCCACGACCTAAATGTAGAACTTGACATTTCCCAACATTTACTGCCATACTCCACTTATCTGCCCACTTAGTAATGTGGTCCAAATCCTCTTGCAGCTGATTTACTTGTTCCTCATTATCTACAATCCCCATAAGTTTGACGTCGTCAGCAAAACAATTCATGTTTCCCGAAATATTCTCGTGAATATCATTCATAAAAATGATAAACAAAAGGGGCCCTAAAACTGATCCCTGAGGAACCCCACTCAGAACCTCACTCCAATTAGAAAAATTTCTCCTTACAACTACTCTTTGTTTACTTCCAGTCAACCCAATTTCCAACCCAAGTTAAAAATTTTCCTCCCACTCCCAAATCAGCTAATTTTCTGAGAAGAGCAACATGCGGCACCTTATCGAAAGCCTTTTGAAAATCAATGCAGCCATTTTCCACACCCTTTTTGTTATCCAAAGCCTTAGTAACCTTATCATAGAAATGTAACAAATTAGTAGCACAGGATTTACCTTTCCTGAAACCATACTGCATACTAGTCAACAAACTATTAGTCTCTAAGAAGGTCCTAATTTCGACTTTGATCAAAGTTTCAAAAATTTTACAAATCACTGAAGTCAAACTCACAGGCCTATAGTTTTCTGCATTATCCTTAGGCCCTTTCTTGAAGAGCGGCGTAACGTTAGCCAGCTTCCAGTTTACTGGCACTATCCCTGAGCTAAACGAAGCATTGAAAATATTTACAATAACCTCAACCAATTCCTGTTGAATATGGTTAGTTGAAAATGCATCAAACAATTACGTTGTTTGATGTATTTTCAACTAAAAAAAAACTAAAAATATGTGTATAAATTTATTGCTAAATTAATTTGGGACATAAAGGGTTAAAACATATTTCTTCAGTCTACCAATCTAATTAGAGGAGAAAATTTGAAATGCAATGAAACTTTTTCAAATTTAATCAGCATAAACTTAATTATGACTGAGGAAGACAGAGCTATCAAAAGAAAAAAAAAATGTGTTAAAATAGCAGCTAGCAACAACGTTTTATAAACAAGAATTAACAGCAGCATTAATGCTCGTTTAAATTTGCTATAGTAGCTGCTTTAGCAATTTCCAAAAAGATGTTGACCAAATTTTATGGGTATAACAAACACGCAAGGTAAACGCAAAATTAAGATGAATCTTGACTGGCCGAGTTCGGTGACATTTTAATTTCCTAAAAAACAGAGGAAATTCCTCTGGTGGCAGCAGGTCAGAGAGCGCCGTGGTAGCCCGATCGGTAAGGCGTTGGACTCGTGTTCGGAGGGACCCGGGTTTGATCCCAGCCGATCAAAGATCCACCGTCTTGATTAATGGTGGCTGGGGGACGTTAAAAATGTCGTGGTAACAAAGTCCTCCAAGTGAAACGATACCTCCGGGGGTGCTGGGCCAAGTGTTTGCTCGACCCTTGGTTCTGGTTCAAAAAGAACAGAGCGCTCTTCAGGGTCCTATCCAAGTTAAACCATGAGTTGTGTAGGTACGGGGGACCTTGGAGTGAGTGAAGTGAAGTGAAGCAGGCCAGAGATTGAATACTAAGAAGGAGCCTGCCGCCTAAAGCAGGAGGGTTAGTCAGGCTAAGAATTTTATTTTCCAAGTTTTTTTTTACTTCCTTTTACGTAGTAAAGGAAGTATTGTGATCGCGAAAAAAAATTCACTCAAATTTGGGTCTAAATTTTGTTTTTTCTCACCCCTGAATGAATGTTGAATCGCTTTTTCGACCTGTCAGCACGTGCATATGTACCTGCCAACATATAACCAGCCAAAAAATCATTTTCAACAACCCCCGAGTTAATTACGACGAGTTTTCTCGTGACGTCTGTATGTGCGTATGTGGGTCGCATAACTCAAAAACTAAATGCCATAGAAGCTTCTAGCTTGGTATGTAGGCTCTGAGGATGGTCTAGTTGTGCCCCTCCCCTTGTGGTTGCATTTGAATGTTCCCAAGGGGATGTTTTACCCCTTTTTTAGGGTAAATCAGTGTTAATTTCAATGCAGACTCAAGTGATATGAATTGGCGCGACCACTTGGCGATATGTCGCCAAGCTTTTGGTCGCCAAGTGTTTGACGCCTACTTAGCAACATATCGCCAAGTTGGCGACAAATTTGGCGAAAAAATATTTTTTGAATTTGGGTTCAATTTGGCGCTATTGGCGATATTTCGTGAAAAATCCACTGAATGATGTTAAAATAGGCGATATTTAGAAAATGAATCATTGTAAAACATTTGTTTTCATTGTTTCGTGGCAAACTAGGGGTGTAAATGTTCAAATTGCTATATTGCTCACTCCTAGCACTATTTTAACACTAAGGCATCTACAAAGAAATTTACACGTAAAAGGAAGTAGTGTGGGACCCATACCAGATTTTTTTTTTTTTTTAAATTTGAATTTTTTTAAATTTTCAGAAATGAAAGAAAATAAAACAAAACATATGGTGGACCATCCCACAGAAAAAATCAGACATTTTATCGTGCACGTGACAGCTCTATCCGTGGTTCGCTCGCGTTGATTTAGATTTAGTCGATCAATTCAGGTTAATGGACAACACTTAGAACGTCACTAAAAGCGAAAATATTGATACTCTTCAATGTTATAAATACTGAAAAATACTTTTTGATGCAAAACCATTAGCCTACATGCTCAAAAAGTTTCTACATCAATCTCAAGGTTTACAAATCATGTAAAACCTTCCCACTCCCAATGAAACAAAGAATATTTCTTCTACAAAGCTAAAGCGATGCTCTTATTTTTCCCCCTCTCCACTCTTCGTCCTACTTTCACCTCAGATCGGAAACTTATGTCCGAACCATTACTTTCATGAGCAGAGGGCATAGTTGGCGATTCTTTATCGAGAGAACCTCTTCTGAAAATAATGGCCATCACTAGATGGTGAGTTGTTCGTTCATATCTCATTGGGCTGTCATAAAAGTCCTTAGAAATAGTTTCTTTATATACCCTGTAAAGGTTTTTGAGTGCAGTAATTGGGCCGCTATCTGCTTTAATTATTAACATTTAGAAATAATTACATTTGTCACAGTACGTGTATATCAAAAAATTACTGTAACAATAGTCAAATGAGGAAAAGAATAAAATCTGAAAAGTTAGTACAAATTTCGGTTACGAAATTTGTAATTTTTAATTAAAAACCTAATTCTTGTAATAAAACCTCCTCTGGAAATGAATAAATGAAACATTTTCCTTACATTGTATAATTTGTATGAACAACAACGATTCCTCTCTAGGATTAAAATTATACTAAATGAAGATAAACTACTGGCTGATACAGAAGTCACGTAAATAGTTATAAAATATTTTATTTAAAAAATATTATTTAGCTTGAAACCAAATTATTCGGGAAGTAACGCTTTATTTTTTGAAATATTAAGCAATTTTTATTTTTATTACGCCATGACACTTTAGTTGCTTCTAGTTTGTAGTGTGGCTATGTTGGGTTTTTCCCAAAATCAAAGAATGCTTATTATTAAATTATATTTTTCAACTCATTCACTGGAAGACATTGTAGAGGCTTTCAGTGATAAATATCTGAATGTTTCTGCACCCAACAAGACAACAACTCTTCGATATTTGTCTCCTTTTTAGAACACTGCGAATGTTGAAGACCGTAGGAGATCATGTGGGGTCAACATGAAATGGACAATGCGATGAATAAAATGTTGAACTCGCCTTCAAAGAATTGGAAAGCTGCATTCACAAATGGTTTTATCATATGGGACTGCTCACGGACTTGAAGATTCTAATAAGACTGCGAACTGGACATCTTAGGGGGGTGACATATCAGCCGGGTGGAACATCCCCCAGCTGCAAAAATGGGACACAGAATTAAGTTCTGAGCACGTCCTCTCTTGCCCCACCGGCCATCTTAGCGAGAATTCAACAAGTCAGTGACCCTCCCTCTAGAGGACCTTCATTCGGCCCATTGTATTTAGATAGCTGAGACTGCAACGACAGTGCATGGCCTTATTTGGCTTTAAAATTTTATATCCATGGACAAAATAACAACAACCAAGATATCTAAGGAAATGGGGAATTACTAGCTCATAAAGTTTGTGTTTGTTCAATAAATGAAAGCGCCTTAACCAATTAAGTGATTAAGTTATTGTCGATGGCTTAGGTCATTAATGGAAATGGTATTGACAAACCTCAGTCTGTACAATCTACAGAGAAGGTTTTTTTTTTTCAAATCACGAACTGCATTGATAGACAGAATACAAGAATTTGATCCATAGAAAATTTACACGTCTGTCATGAAAAGTCTTTGCATTCGGCAACCATTCCTAATCCCGCCTAGCATTATGAGGTGATTCGTGACATCTCAGATTTTTTCCAAAAAAAAAAATCTAATGTTTATTATCTTATTGAAAGACCAAATCCAGAATGTTTTGTTCTAAAGTTGAGTTGTTTAGTTTTTATGGATCCCTAAAGGTGAAGGTGCGGCATAAAAAATTAAGCGAATTTTCAAGACATGGAAATTGACAGAACAATTGAGTCCTTTGAGGCGAAATGCTAATTTTTTTTTTTAATGCATAAGCAAAAATATATTTTTTGTAAAAAAATTTTAAGCAATTCGCCTCAGAGGACTCAACTGTTCTGTTAAGACAAAGAATAGAGTACGACATTGGCAAAAAAAAATCAATATGTTGTTGGCAGAATTAGTTATGACTGTTTGAATAGCAGTGAAATATAACATTTTTCATGTTTCGGCCTTACTCAACTAAAAGCACGTTGAACTTTCCTCGGTTGTTTATACATTATTTTAAAGTGCTTATACTAGCCTTTCAAATGACACTCCTTTTGCCGTGGCAACTAAAATGTACAAGCTGTTTTTGGACCTCAAAAATGCTAAAAAACGTCAAAAATGCCTTGTTTCGAGGGCCTTCACTGACCTTACGGTAACAACTTACCACAAATTTAACATTCATTTCGAAAAAATTTCAACCTTCTATATTTCATACATACAAAAATTAAATTGGAGTTCAACAGTTCCTGATAAGAGTTTTGGCTCACAGCAACTTCCATGTCTTGAAAATTCGCTTAATTTTTGATTCCGCACCTTCACCTTAGGGGTCCTTAAAAACTAAACAACTCAACTTTAGCATAAAACATTCTGGATTTGGTCTTTCAATAAGATAATAAACATTTGGTAATTTTTTGGAAAAAATCTGAGATGTCATGAATCACAGACGTGACACTCTTGCTCATAACAGATTTAGCCCATAAAGGGCTTTCTACCTTGTCTAGTAGTCAGAGAATTCTGACCGGGTTTGAATCCTGCCTTGGACATGAATGTACACTCATGTCTTTTGTTTTTTTGTGAATGTATTGTTATGCTGTAAAAGGTCGCCAACTCTATGAACGGGTCTCTATGGCATTCGTGTACTGTGGAAGTTGGACTTCACACCAAATTACGGTATAGTGGAAAAAGTGAAGCAGCGCACCCCAAAGTGCCAGCCTAGCTGGCACAAGACGCATACCATTAGAAAATGTCATTGGAGAGAAAACATTGGAAATTTTGTACCAAGCAAATATTGGTTTTTCTCTCTATTTGGCATTAATTTTAACTGCAAATCTACAAAGCTTTTTCCGATTAGCCACTAAGCCTTTATTCTATCTCAATAAATTTTTAGAAGAATGAACTTGTTTCTTTAACAGTTATCTATTCTGTATGAAGAAATAAGTAGTTTCTCAAAAAAGTGAAATATATGGACTCTATTAAACGCTTATTATAGAATAAATGCATAAAAAATCTAGCACGTTTCGTGTAATTACTAATAATGCGATTTCGATTAGGAATATACAAAGATAAATTGTGGATTTTCCTCCTTTTGTTCTCGGGTAAGTAATTAAAAACTAATTTAAGCCTAAAAGAAAGCGATCTAATCTTATGCATTTTGGTCATCAACGGAAATCAATAACCAGATGATCAACAACAGTGATTGGAAGTACCATTTGACCTTCAGTTTATTTATTTCCAAGCTGTGTAGTTCTATTATGGTTTTCAGTTTTATGTTGGAAGTTTCGGATTCAAGCTGCAAGAACTTTACATATGCTTAAAATTTTATGCATCTTTCGTCATTTATTTCAGGTAGGAAATGACAATTTTTGTTGCAAACGTAGAATAGTTTATTTGATTTTGAACAGGAAGTTTTTGTGTATTATCATTTTACGTGTATTCCTTTGGGAGCCGTTGTCGACTTGTAGGGTATTCCGACCAGTGAGTGACCACCACCCAGTGAATGACCACTTCGCAGTATTTCTTAAAAAATAAGGTTCTAAATTATTTTTTTTTAGATAAATTGGCTTCAATAGCTTTCTTCCTTCAAATTCTGAGCTATCTAATACCTGATTGATTATTTTGGTCATGTATTTTTCTAGTAAAAAATTATAGAATGTTTACAGCCGTGCGCCATTTCTTTTTCTGCTCCAAAATAATAAGGATGGTTTTGTGTATACAACTACTTTGATTCGTATTAATTATATTTATAAATTAATTTTTTTTAATAATACAAAAGAACCATTTAGTATGTATATTCAGGCTATGATTTTATTTGTTTCAATCTTTATAGAATGTGTAGATTTTAGATTTATGGGGTGGTCACTCACTGGGTCAGAAAAACTCTGAAAAGCCAGTGAATGACCAGCTGTTTATTCACTGGGATTTTAATGTTGTTTTGAAAAATTAAAGAAAACTAGGGTCGACCAGTGAATGACCACCACCCAGTGAATGAACAGCGCGTCATTTTCGTTAAAAAATAAGGTTTTAAAAGCTTTTTTTTTTTAGACCGAGTGGCATCAACAATTTTCTACCGTGAAATTCCAAGCTATTGGTTACATAGGTCAATTCTTTATTGTTGAAAAAATTGATAGAATGTTGACTCTCGCGTAGTAGTGTTCTTTTTAGTGTGTTCTATTTTTGGAACATAGGAGCTTTATATAAATTTATTTAAAAAAAGAAAAAAGATATTTTTTTTGACCAAAAAAATTTTAATTTAGTTTTTCTCTCAACATATTTTTATGCATTAAAAAAAAACTAAAGTGTATTGATCCACTTACCTGAACTTAAAAAATCCATTATCAAAGTACATACCTTGTACTCAGACTCTTCAGTCAAAACTGATAGCAAATCATTTATAGCTCTGTATCGTAACCGCGCATCAAGTAATCCTTTTTTGCCTGAATGGAACATTGATATCCATTTGAGGAGCAAAGAGAGTATTCACATTTTCAATCCAAATCTTATTGGTTTTCCTCTTATAAACATTTCCCATGAATGCCGACAGTAATAGGAACCACTCATTCATCTATGCTTGATTTCTCATGAATATTTCAAATTGTTGAGGGCTTTTACACAATTTGTAAATAGGTTTTTTCAAGCTTTTCATTTTTTTAATATAAATTTACGGTTGAAATCCATAATAAAAGGGTTATTTTTAATTTTCGAAAATTGCTTCGATGCATAATTGCTGGTACTAATAGTACAAATGTCTCTTTTGTGTTTGTGCATTACTCCAATGAATATGTTCAGTAAAGTGCTTTTAAATTATAAGGTATTGCAAGCCGACTAATATTATTTTCCAGTATCATGTGACGACACAGCTGTCAGGGCAGGTGTGGATTCGGAGCCATTTCCTCTGTCAAACTGTTATTATTTTCTTTTGAAACGAAACCTCATAGCCTTTAATAATATAAACTTATTTGGTTTTGCAAACATCTGCACTAGAACACATTCAAAACGAAAAGATAAGAGAATCACACATTATGAAACTTGAAATTTCCTCATTTAAGTCGATGATTAAGTCATTTAAGTAAAATGATAAAGATAACAATAATAACATTAGTAACAATTAAAAAAAAATCTGTAATTAGTAGCGTAAAATAGAACTTTTTCTACTGTTAGTAAGTATTGTCAAAATGGCCGTAAATAAGGTTTGTGAAAAAAATAAAAATAAGATGATATAAGAGTTAATCAAGAGCATTTAAAAATATTTATTATCGGCCAACACAATAATAATGATAATAATTAAAGAAAAGGTAAAAAGAAGATTCAATACGATGCGGAAAGGTTTCTCGTTTGAGAAATAAATAAATAAATAAATAAAATTAATTTATAAATAAGCATGTAAAGTAACAGGTCACTATCTGCCTTATAAAAATATACAAAAGTGAAAATATCTAAAACCAACTTCAAGTATTTCTAACTCAAAATGTAAGGTGGTCATTCACTGGGTCAGAGGTGGTCATTCACTGGGTCGGAGGTGGTCATTCACTGGGTCTTTGCGCCATTTTTCCTTCGAACACCCCAAAAAGCCGGAAGCGGAACCCTTCAAGTTCCATCATTTTTTTTTACGCATTTACATAGATCAATAAAACTATTTAAACTATCACGAACAAAATATTACAGTATTTAAAATTACTACGATTTTTTAAAAATGAAATTTTGCTTAAGTGGTCATTCACTGGTCTGTCTACCCTATTTAAAGGAATGTGGGGCATAGTGAAGTGCAGGGGTGCCCATCCCCCCTAAGCTCAATGGCGCAAATCCCCCCCCCCTCCCATTTTCACAACCCTCTTGTGCTTTTTATTTTTAATTTTACCTCTCTTTTTTATTTTATTTATTTTTTAAAATATTATTCATTTATTTTTTTTAATATTATTTATTTTTTAAATATTATTTATTTACTTCTTAAAATATTACTTATTTACTTTTAAAAATATTATTTTTTCATTTTTTAAAACAAAACCATTATATTTCTTTATATTATTAATTTTTTAAAAGTTCGAATTATGCGCAGAATGGAATTGCTTTTTTTTTTTCCCTTCCAGACATTCCAAGCACATATACACGCACACAAAAATAAATAAATAATAAAGAAAAAAAGTAATTTAAATTAAAAAAAGTATTAATTTTTGTTAAAAAACTGTAAATAAATAAAATTAAAAAATAAAATAATAAACAATGAAAAAAAATAAATTAGTTTAAAAAAATCCCCCCCCCCCAAAAAAAAATTTGATGGCGCATCTTGCGCCATAATCCCCCCCCCCCTTGTGGGGGGGGGGATTATTTTAGCTACTATTATTTTAGCTACTCATTGAGCTACATATTTTACTACATATTTTAGCTACTCATATTATTTTAGCTACTTATTGAGATTTATTGGTGGCCAAGGCAGTCTTTAATTAGTTACTAGCTGCGTAGCCCGGCGTTGCACGGGCTGCAATGTAGTGAAGGCAGTTTGAGAAAACTACTCGCCACCAAGGCGGCTCGCCTTTAAAGAAATGAGGAAAGTTTAAACAGTTTACTCGCCATCAAGGCGGCTCGCCTTTACAGTAGCGAGGAAAGTTTCAATTCACTACTCGCCGCCAAGGCGGCTCGCCTTTAAAGTACCAAGGAAAAGTTTAATAAACTACTCCCCGCTAAAGCGGCTCGCTAAAAAGCTTTCCTGCATCAAAGAATAAATCGAATTATTTGCACATGCTTCCTCAAAAATAAAGACGATGTCAAGTAGCGCATACTTAGCACTCTCCCTAAATAACAAATAAAATTCCTTTCCAAAAACAATTATTTCCAAACCGCTTTCTTCCTGTAAAATTAATTGCCAAATTCTAAACGAAAAGGTTCTTTTAATATTTGGATCGCAGCCAGAAAAAGTCCCTTCTAAAAACAGCAATTGCAATTTTATTTAAAAACACATTTTCAAAACGGTACCAGAGAAAAAATATGTCATTAATAATTAGAATAAAAACAATTGTTAGAACTTTGTTATAACACGTATTCAAAATGACAATGAAAAAAATAACACTCTTTCATTTTAAAAAGTTCAACTTAATTAACGTTTTAATTCAAAATCGCAACGGAAAGAAATAAATATCTTGGAATTTTAAATAGTTCAATAATTTAATTACCGTTTTAATTCAAAATGGCAACGGTAAGAAAAAATGTCTTGGAAGTTTAATCATTAATTAGGCTTAATCGCTTTAAATTTGACTACTTATTAATTAAACATTCGCTTTAAATTTGACTACTTATGGATCGCAGCCAGAAAAAGTCCCTTCTAAAAACAGCAATTGCAATTTTATTTAAAAACACATTTTCAAAATGGTACCTGAGAAAAAATATGTCATTAATAATTAGAATAAAAACAATTGTTAGAACTTTGTTATAACACGTATTTAAAATGACAATGGAAAAAAATAACACTCTTTCATTTTTAAAAGTTCAATTTAATTAACGTTTTAATTTAAAGGGCCGAATTCAAATGAAACACCATTGCAGTCGCTTCGAGGCGATCGCATATTGTAACCGCTACTGTAAGTCGAATTCAAGTGAATTCGTTTCACTTGAATCCAAATTTTGGAATTTGCGATTGCATTGGTGAGTTGCGATCGTCCGTGTTTCACTTGAATTCCTGCCTTAAAATCGCAACGGAAAGAAATAAATATCTTGGAATTTTAAGCAGTTCAATAATTTAATTAACGTTTTTATTCAAAATGGCAACGGTAAGAAATGTCTTGGAAGTTTAATCATTTATTAGGCTTAATCGCTTTAAACTTGACTACTTATTAATTGATATCTTCGCTAATTAAAATCGTATAATTATATAGACTGAAACTAATGAAGCCTGAAAAATTACCTATCTATCGGTACCTGGTTCGACTTTCAGTTCATTGGCGTTCAGGAGAAAGAAGCGTGACATAGATAGATAGTTAGAAAGAAAGATAGAAAGAAAGATAGAAAGAAAGAAAGATAGATACTCGGTTTTTAATATAAGTAGATATTCGGCATGTTTTGATTTAAATGTTCAATGCAATTTTTCACTTTTCCCCATGGTTTTCTGAGTTGAAAAGTTTCTACTTGTTTTTAACTATGTAGTAACACATATAGTCTACCCCAGTCAGGAAAAAGTTATCTCTAAAGATCAAAGCATATGATAATACAAGAAATTTTCCAAAATTGATACTCATGTTGTAATATTTTGTTGTAACTCAAAAATTATTTTTGTTTTAAGTGATAAAAGAATTGTAATTTACTTTTAAATATTGATTAAGACCTAGCAATAAACGGTGCAAAATCATTTACGTATTTATTTATTAATCCATTTTTTTACAATCTTTCATTCAATAATTCACTTATTTATTAATGCATTTATTTATTTCTTACTCAGTCTCTATTTCATTCACTCAATTAATTTTTCTCATAGATTAATTTAGGAATTAATTTATTTATTCATTCATTTTTCTTTTATTTACTCATTCATTTGATCAAAAATAATTTTATAATAAAGTAGAAAATATTTCATCAAAAAAATATTTTACTTCGCACTCTGTTCCATAAAAAAAATTAAATTTTTCCATACTTTTTTTGTTTTTTGCAGGTCCAAATATACCACCAAATCGAAAATAATGTTTCAAAGCAAGTTTTATTATAATTTCAAATTATTTGAACTGCATATATCTTTTGCACAGCTATTCATATTTATCAGTTTTATTACGTACTTCACAAATGCGTAGATTCATTTTTAAGTCAATTTAATAGTCAAATTTAATGCTCCACAAAATACATTAAATTAGTCGCAAATTTCTCCTGCATGTAAGAAAACTAATTACTTTGATAACAATAAAAGAGACGCTAAGCGGAGCAAGTTAAAAAATGAAACCACAAAGGGAAAATGGCTTTAAATTAAGAAAAAGCAACTTGAACAGTTTAAAAGGAAGATAATTAATCGAAATCTATTTTATTTAATTTTCTCTTTTTAAGTGCTCCAGATTGTTGAAAATATCCTCAAAACCATAAACAGCGCTTTTAATGAGGTTTCTCTATTTCCAAAAAATATTCTGTTCCTAAAGGAAAGAATTAGTTTCCATTGAATAGCTGTGAAATGGATATTTGCCTAAAACTTAGAGGGATTTTTTTTAATCATCGCCTATCTTTTACCCCTTAAACGTTAACTGAAGCCTTGTTTTTTGCATATAAGAAATGTATGAGGTTATAAATTTTTCTAGTACTTTTTTGATGTTAATCAGATAAATAGATGTTTAGAATTTTGTAACTTAATACTATTAGCATGCGCATAGAATTTTATATATACATAGATATTAATTAACCTTGCTATACTTTCTTCATTCGGTTTTACATCAATTTCTTTCTCCAAAGCTTTTAGCAATTTGTACAGAAGCATTTTAAAGCAATAGAGTTAATCAGCATGAACAAGATAGTTAGTCAAGAGCTGAATTTCATATATAAGTATAAAAATTGATAAATAAACAAACAGCAAGATATTCTGTACACTGTAAGAAATAAATGTTGCTTTTACCCCATAATACACAGCTAAGTTTATACACTGCGATGCAAAAGTTTAGACAAATGGCAAATATGTGAATAAAAAGAAAACTATTCAACGAAATGCTTTCAAATTTCTACTGCAGGTACACAATATGGTCCCAAATACGTGTCTGGAGTTCTTAAAACTAGAACTGGAATCAAATTTTGGATATTACAAAAGACATCTTTTTACATTGTTGCAAAAGTTTAGACAATAGTCAGATTTTATGCAAATATCCCTTGAAATGTGATTGGTGGAGGAAATTCGGGACTTTATTATTCATTAATAAAGTGTAGAGATTGTTGAATAAATAATCAAAATCTCAAAAGCTCTATAGTTCTCATGTAAAGAAGATGAGAAAGTTTGGAAGCCGAAATTTGAAAATGAACCTACTTTATTAATTTTTTGTCTTTTAAATCGGCTCTAGTATGGTAGTACATTGTTTTTTACTTTGTAGAGAGCAAATTCAGACATGCATATTGATCATAAGACCAAGAAAAAATATATTTCTTAAATATGAAGGAATTGGAAAAACGGCTCGAACTGACAATTTGCCCCTTAATCCTACAAAACTTCAACTTGGGTCAAAAACAGCACGTGACAGCTTAAGTAGATAAACAACTGAATCGGAATGCATAAAAAAAGCAAAGAATTGTGCTTGAGCCTGTTCGAACAGAGTCTCCCAAATAAGCCAGATTTTATTAGTAAAAGCAGCACAGCATATAATCATTGGATATTTCTCAAGTCCCGCGAAAAGAATTATAATCCATCTAGGCCATCCCAATTTTAATAATTTTTATCAAAGAAAGTACCATTCATTTTTTAGTCACGATGATACATATGCTGCTTTTCACATTAAAATCTGGCTAATTTGGGACACTCTGTCCGAAAAGGATCAGGCACAATTCTTTCTTTTTTTTCTGCATTCCGATTCAATTGTTCATCTACTTATGCTGTCACGTGCTGTTTTTGACCCAAGTTGAAGTTTTGTAGGATTAAGGGGCGAATCGTCAGTCTGAGTCGTTTTTTCAATTCCTTCATCCTTAAGAAATATAATTTTTCTTGGAATTTTTGATCAATACGCATGTCTGAATTTGCTCTCCACAAAGTAAAAAACAATGTACTACCATACTAGAGCCGATTTAAAAGACAAAAAATTAATAAAGTAGGTTTATTTTCAAATTTCGGCTTCCAAACTTTCTCATCTTCTTTACACGAGAACTAAAGAACTTTTGAGATTTTGATTATTTATTCAGCAATCTCTGCACTTTATAAATGAATAATACAGTCTCGCATTTCCTCCACCAATCACATTTCAAGGGATATTTGCATAAAATCTGACTACTGTCTAAACTTTTGCAACAATGTAAAAAAATGTCTTTTGTAATATCCAAAATTTGATTCCAGTTATTGTTTTAAGAACTCCAGATACGTATTTGGGACCATATTGTGTACCTGCAGTAGAAATTAAAAAACATTTCGCTGAATAGTTTTCTTTTTATTCACATATTTGCATTTTGTCTAAACTTTTGCATCGCAGTGTAGTAATTTTACAGTAATAAACTGGAAAAATTGCTAATTTTACAGTAATAAACTGTAAAATTACTAGTTTGCAATAATAAACTGTAACATTACTAGTTGTGCAGTTTTTTACTGAGTATTTTACAGTTCTAAACAGGAACCTCAACTGCCAGTATTACGCAGTTGTTTTTACAGTAATAAACTCTAAAATTGCTAGTTTTACAGTGTATTACAGCTATTTTACAGTTTTAAGCTGAAACCTCTGCTTTTAGTATTAAATTGTAAGAACAACAATTTATTTTTTTGCAGTATAGTGGTTTAAAAAACTGTCTACTGCTAACGAGTTGAATGTTTCACTGTCAAAGGAATATCATCATGTGTATTCATCTCATCATTTTAAACGGCTTTTTAACTCATTTATGCCCAAGTTTTTTTTTTTTTTTTTTTAATTTTTTTCAATGTTTATCTGCTTAAAACTCTTACATGGAATTTTTTACATTCATTTTAGGCGTAAAGTAGATCGCCGTTGCCATATTTAATAAGTTATTTAACGTCCTGTTGACAGGACACTGGGCAGAAATGTGAGCAAAATACGACCTTACTTGACTTTACTTTTGCAAAATAACATTACAGAGGGCATCTGTGATCAATTTTAAGCAAACCATTTTAAAATAGTTTGATTTTATGATAATAAGGCTCGCAAAAAAACTTACTTTCTGCGGCAACCCGTGCTGGATCGTTGCTTGACTGATTTGTCTGAAAATAGCTGTCAATAAATAAACTCTGATGTCCGAATAGTGGCTCTAACTGGTTTTCTCAAGAGGAAGCACTATTTAACTCGTGAAAAACAGCTTTAGTAAAATGATATACCCATTACAGGTTTTTGTATGCGGTAAGTAACAAGCGTCCCGTTTTTAGGCTACTGGGCATAAATGAGTTAAACAGACTCCACAGACGTCAAGTATATTTTGATTGTATGGTAATAGTTTCTAGCAGGGTGGTCATAATGTAATAGCTCTTCGGTGTATATATATAAATAATGTGTGTGTTTGTGTGTGTAGTAACTCTAATCTGATATATTAGAAATTTGTAGAAAAGCTGTTAGTTTTTCATTGCCACTCAAATATTTAAAATTGACTGTAATTCGAATGTAAGGTTTTAAGCTTAGGAACTTTTTATGAAACTGAAGCGACAAACTAAAAGTGCAAACAAAGCATTATAATAACATAATCATCTCTCACGCATTTGAAAAAACTTTCTTTCTTCCTTTCATAGCCTCACAATTCTAGAAACTAAAAAATTAAAAAGAAGCTTTTCCTTTTTCTTGCATTCTTTTATTGGTTGAAAAAAAATCCAAGCAATTAAATTCTTTTATGTGATGCTAATTTTGCTTGGCGAAAGTGAATCGCCAAAAAGTTCCAGCAATAATGCGTGATCAACCAACAGATTTTTTTTCCTCCCGCCCATAGTTATCGAAGTTTTCATGGGAACTCAGCTAATGGTCTCAAAATTGAAAAGATTATTTTTTCCTCTTGGACCGGAATGAGGAATAATCTCTAGTTCGTTATGATTCCATTTCTTTTGGAAGCTATTATATTCTCAGATAATGGCTGGCGATTAAAAGAAGAGTAATTTTTATCTTTTAAAAATTTTTAGAGCATTTCTTGCGTTCTACTTTTTATTTCAATCATATTAATGAGTAAAATATGCCTTTTTTCGCATAACTTCTCAGAAAAATATGTTTTTAAAAGCAATTTATTTGTATTTATTGAATTGTAAAATGAAGATATTTTTTGAAAGTTCATCTACACTCTCAGAGTTCAAGTTTAATGCCTCAATTTTTAAATGAAAACAGTATTATATATGAGTAGTTGTAACACACAATATTAATAGTAATAGCACCGTACACGTTGTTTAAGTTTACTTTAGCTCTAGCGTCTTTCCTTGGCCCAAATTGAAAAAAAAAACCAACGTTTTCTTCCAACCTTCAAGAAGAAGCTGAAAACGATAAGTAGCGCAAAATGTAATAGCAGAAAAGTAGAAGTTGGTAAACTTAATCTTACGTTTAACTTAATATGCTGCAATGGTCTTTAAAGTTTATGTTTTTTTCCTTCTAGATAATAAAAGAAAGTAAGGTAGTCACAGTTACAATATTGGATAATATTTATCACTAAAATTGTTAGAGGTGTTAATTTCTTATTGTGGACCAACTTACCCCGGACCCGAGCCACGTTGATCCACTTCACAATTTGTTGTTAAAATATTAATATTTTAAAAAAATAATGAATTGAACATTCTTTAAAAAAATGTAATGATGAGAAATATTTAATGAAACACATGGCAGAAAATCAAACTGCTTATTTAATTTTTGATAAGATAAAAAATTAAAAGTAGAGAAACGGACTAACCGATCCCCCTTTATTACCACATTTGTTTAACTTAAAAGCTAAAAGTTCAAAACTGTCAACGCAAATTTTCAAACCAACAGCATTACTATAAGATTGAGCAACGTTTTCCAAAATAATGCTACTTCACCCCCCGACATTTTCGAAATAAATACCCAAACCATGTCATTATACACCTTTCTAACAACAGCAGCATGTCACTGCAAATTTTCAATTCTGAAACCGCAGAATACTTCGGCAGCCCTCACTGGTGACGACAATTTAGACGCGAAGAACGTTCGCAGAAAGAAAGAGAGAACAAATTTAGATTGCGAGACATTGAGTTATCTGGAACAAAAGCTCGTATTTCGAATTTCGGAGCGAAATGGAACTTTCCTACATGAAAAACGAGATTGCCGGCTGAAGTGTTTTCTTTTTAGATGCAGTTTGAAGCGAGTGAGAAGAGTTGAGAGGAAAGAAGATTTCGCCATTTTCTTTACGTCTGGAGATTATTTTTATGACGTCGGTTCCTATTTCAGGAATGCCGCCGAGAACCTATCATATATATTTTAAATAGTCTTTCCTTCTTTGGTTTAGGGCCATATGTTGAATCCGCGTGGCTATTCCGAATGATATTTCCAGGATGATTTGAAACTTGAATAACTTCCTCTGAATGAATTTCGATGAAGGGGAAAGAAATAATGTTGCCAATCTCACAAAATAACGAGTCTGCAATAATGTTTTCTGTCTCTATGATTGGGTTATTACTCTCCTTTCTTATATCCCTCTGTCTTTCTCTCTGGATTTATTTTCAGAAAATTAAATCAAACAAATCTGAATTAGCTCTCGAGAAAACCTGAATTCTCATGTCAGTTTCATTTGGGGAAAGAGATGGCTAAGTGTTAGAAAATTGTTGTGTCGTGTAATCCAATTAAATTTTAATTTAAAAATATTGATAACAATTCAATTTAATCATACTGCTTCAGAGCAACTATTTTCAAAATTTTCGACCCATGAAACTCTTGGAATACTGTAAAAGCACTTATTTTTGTGAGAGTTTACGATTTTTGTGAACCCGCTGTAATTACCAAAATTTACGCCTCATGAAATATTTCAACGTGTTTGTGAATTTTTGTTTATTTTTTCTTGACGACTTAAATGAGCTGAATGCTCTGCAGGTTTTCTTCGTTTTTTTTTTTTTTTTTTTTTTTTTTTTTTTGAAGGATACTTTTTTTTTTTCTTTTTGAAGGCTGCTTTTTATTTTAGCCTTATTTTGAAATATTTGAGTACTACGTCATCTTCCATATATCTCTGTCCGTGTACAGAATTCAGCGTAATGAATAAAAGGATATAAAAGGGGCAGAAGTACGAAATAAATTGAAAATTTTATTGAAACAATCATTGAAGACGAAGAAAAATGTACACCATTTACTAAACACATACATAACATTACTTGACTTCGAATATGACACCATACAGATGCTATCACGATCAGCCCTTTTCTCCATTCGTCGAACGAAAGCTTCCACCACCTGATTCAGCACACCTAATGAGATCTCTATAGCTATACACGTACACATCTTTTCCATGAGTTCAGCCACGGTATGAGGACGTGTTCTTAATTAAGGATGCGTATTGTTGTGGAAGGAGATCGAATTGAACGTACTGGATCGTTTGGTGGAAGCTTCTATTCGACGCCTGGAGAAAAGTGATAATCGTAACGGCGACCATCTGTAAGGTTTCATTTTCAAAACCAAGTAATGGTATGGATCTACACTGTGAAAAACGAATGCTTGTTTTACAGCATAATACTGCTAATTTTATGGTAATAAACTGTAAAGAATGCTAATTTTACAGTACTAAACTGTAAAATTTCTTATTTTACAGTAATAAACTGTCAAATCGCTAATTTTACAGTTTATCACCGCACATTTTAGTTTTAAACTGGAACCTCTGCTGGTGCTTTTACAGTATGATATAGCTAAAATTTACGGCAATAAACTGTAAAATTTCTAACTTTACCGTAAGAAACTGTAAAATTGCTAATTTTACACTTTATTACTGTGCATTTTACAGTTTTAAATTGGAACTTCGGCTTCCAGTATTATATTGTAAAAGCAACAGTTCATTTTTTGCAGTGTATGGTAAATGGCGTACATTTTTGTCTTCGTTTTCAATGTTTGTTTTAAAAAAATTTAATTTGTTTCGAAGTTCTGTCCCTTTTACATCCTAGTATTCATCACTTAGGGTCCTGCATAAGTGCATGACAGACTGAATAAACATCGGCTAACCAGCATGAAGTTCAAAATCCTCTTCTATTTAACCTTCTCTCTCAAAGAACCTTCTAGAGTAGCACCAAAGGGTGGATGGATGCCGGTCCTTCACCACACTTCTCGTTTGCCGTTTCAGACAACACGCGGGAGGGCGCCGTCCAGACGAACGAGCGCCTGCGGCTCGTGACGGGCAAGGTGTCCGTCTCCTACAACACGGTGAAGGGAGCCCTCACAAGTCTTCATGAGCGATACGAGTCCTCCAAGGCCGAGCGGAACGTCTTCCGGAGGTACGCCCTCCTCAAGGGGATCGTCAAAGAGGTCATCCAGCTGGACGCCCAGTACTGGCTGCTGCTAGATGTGCCCAAGCAAGACAAACAAGAACAGGTGAGTGGAAAATGAAAAATGATCAAATATGCTGCCTGATCACAAAAATGAAGATTTAGAAAGGAAACAAAGATGTAGTCATACTTTTATTGTTTTTCACAACAAAAAATAGTGGACAGAGAGCGATTTTTTTTTCTTGTCTCTCTAGCCATTTAAGAAAATCGGACTGAACAGGTTTTGATAATCAATGCTTCAATTAATGGGGAAAACTGCTAAGTCAATAAAAAAAAGTCAAACGAACATACTTTTTAAATAAAGAGAAATGAAGAAATGTTGTGTAAATTAGTAATCAAACCTGAGTTCTGAGCCTCATTGATGGACAGAAATAGAGAAACGTAAAACGTTGTGCAATTTAAAATGATTTCGAAGCCGGCCAACTTTTCTAGTGGTCAGAGCAACCAGTCACGGATGGTGTGGTCCCGGGTTCGAGTCCCGGCTTGGGCATGGATGTGCTTTCTCTCTCCTGTCCTTGTCCTTTCTTTGTGTGAATGTGTTGTTGTGAAAGGTTGCCTACCCTATAAAGGGGTACCTATGGCATGCGTGTACTGTAGAAGTCGGACTTCACACCAAATTACGGTACAGTTGGAAAAGTGAAGCAGCGCACCCCAAATTGCCAGCCTGGCAGGCACACGACAAAAACAGGAATCAAATGAGCTTTGTGCTAGACTATAATTGTGTCGTCTTGTTGCAAAACCGGTCTTCTCTATAACAGAAAATGTTTCAGGAGAGACGATTTTTTGTCGATTTTTGTAGGGAATTTCAGATAGGATCCAAATCTCTTGTTGTTAATGTCACTAGGGTAGTAAGTTTTAAAGCACCATAAGAGAATCTGGGGGGAGGTGCAGGGAGGGGGAATTCAAAATTAAAGTTAGGATTTGGCTGGTTTTAAAACCCATTTTGGAGTTGGCCGGTTTTGCAATCAGACGACACAATTGAACTTAAAAATCAACGGAAATAAAACACAAATTAGGTAGAAAGTACAGCAAATAGCTATTTCAAGGTTAAAATGTTGCCTCTTCCTCAGCACACAACATGAAAGCTGCGAGAGAACTGAGTGGTGTGCACTTCTCTCTTGATTCAACAGCACGGTATCTAAACATAAGGGCCAAAACCAAAAGTTCCACGTACATTTCACGCTTCAGGGTTCCCGTATCTTCCACAACTCGTAGTTTTCCCGGGATGAGGCCCTGAATCGCGCTCTGTTTTCTGATCCAGACCAAAAGCCGAGCAAACACCAAGTCTAGTACTCACCGAGGTATTGGTTCACTTGGAGGATTTTATAACCACGACCCTTATTTAACTTCCCCCAGCCACCATTCGTGAAGACGGTGGATTTTTGATTGGCTAGGATCGGACCCGGGACTCTCCAGTTTCGAGTATGACGCCTTACCGATCGGGCCACCACGGCATAAGGTCCACGGACAAAAGTTCCACTTCCAAAAAGTCCGAGGGACAGAAGATCCGCGTCCAAAAGGTCCAAAGAGACAGAAGATCTGCGAGACATAAAGTCCGGTGGACATAAGTTCCAACGGACAAAAGATCCAAGTGACATTAGGTCCGACAGACATAAGATCCATGGACAGAATGTCCACATTTTTGGACAGCTAAGACATAAGGTCCAGTTTTTGAAGTTTATACTTTGTCTCAAACTAATTGTGTTAAATATTAAATTATACCAAGTACTATTACCACCACAATACATGTTTTTACTATAGAATGTGTCTATAGGATCTGTGGATCTTCTGTCCTTCAGATCCACAGATCCTATAGACCTGTGGTCCAGACATAAGGTTCAAACCTTTTAGTGTTGGACCTTATGTTTAGATTCCAGTACCGTATGTTTCAAAACTAGTGTGCATGCACAGGGTAATTCTTCGCTGCTTAGAAATAAAAAGAGATGGTTAAGATTTCTGCCACTAAATAGCAGCAAACATATTAATTTTTAAAAAAATAGGCTATTTAATTGACATATCCAAGTGCTGCTGTAAAAATTTTCACCCATTTCTATTTTACTAAATAAAAAAAAAGATTTCGTTGTTAGTAACAACTAACTTGACATTGTACTTACCCTACGCAACAAAAATAAAATGTTTTTACAGTATAATCTACAGCTGATTTTATAGTAGTTTTATAGTAATAAACTGTGAATTTTAGTTTAGTACTGGGCATTTTGCAGTTTTAAACTGGAATCTCTGCTGCCAGTATTATGCTTTTGTTTTTACAGTATAAAATGGCTACTTTTATGGTAATAAATTGCAAAATTGCTAGTTTTACAGTGAAAAACAGTAAAATTACTCATTTTACTGTTTATTACTGTGCATTTTAGTTTTAAACTGAAACCCCCTGTTTCCAATATTATACTGTAAAAACAACAGTTGATTTTTTTTGTAGCACAGAAAATTTGAGTTTCAGTGCTTAGTTTGTTTAAATGTAAAATATATGAAATTTTATTTTCACTAAGGTGTGTTTCCATCTAATCTACATGAAATGGATTACGTGTTACGATTTTAGATAATTAGGTCTCGTTAATTCAATTACATCGATTCAGTGCAACTTATGCTCACTTTTAGGAAAATCAATTTTAGCATGGTTCAAAGTACTGAAAGAGTAATCGCAGCTAATTGACGTAGAAATTCAGATTCATTTTAGTCGGTGTCAAACTTACCCCATTAATGCCTAGCGTCCCTATTTGGGGACGGTCCGAAAAAGGGTCTGAATTTCCCCAAAATGAACATTTCAACCAAATATAGTGTTCAATTAGTACCTTGGTATTGTTTCGTCATTGACTGATTGCAGCCCATAACCATTATAAAGTGTGTTCTGTAGCAGTTTTAATATGACCTTTATCAAAAATGACATCGTTCACAATCTCAAGAAAAAAAAGCTAAGTTTTCAAAGTTATTCCCAGATTCCCAGTTTATGTTAATTGCTGATTTTATTTCTTCTTATAAAATGTCTTTTTAAATATTATATCGTAGGCAGAAAAAAAAATAGTAAAAAAAGTATGTACCCTCTGGGGTCTATCGCAACTTTTAAAGGACGATTTTTCTTTCTTTAATAAGAAATTTTTTTTTACATAATATTTTTTTTTGTTATTTTTTCTGTCCATTAAACACTGTTTGTAACCAGTATACAAAATATGTTTGGAAAAAAAATGTCAGACATTAATGGGTTAAGGTCTTCATTGGCGAGCAAAAGGCATTCTACCAAATACGTACCAACAGTCTGCCAAAATTATACATTCATTCAGACTAGTTACTTTTTAATATGGAACTCCCTTTTGTTGTATCATTATAATGTCATTCAATATTTTGTTCTAAGTGAGTTCACTTTCCCTAAGTTTCACTAAGTGAGTTGATTCCATACAACTCAAAAAAGAATACACAATAAGTTTTGAGTTTCTTAATTAATTTTGAAATTTACTGCTGGTTGAAGTAAATGTGTAGAAGTTAAATTAATTTTGATTAACTACAGTTTTTCAAAAATGCTTTTAAATTCTTTCACCTTTCATATTCATATTACGATTGAAAACTCTTTTCATAACTTTCAATTGCATGATTCATTACGAAATAAGTACGTTCCCGAGGAAATATTTTTCTTTCTTTCAGTACACATGACAGTAATTGTTTCTTTCTTTCCAAAATATTTGATAATTAAGCACTTTTAAATTTACATAATTTCCATTCATTAAAATACAAAATACAAAAATGCAATTAAGGGATTATGTTTTAGTTACGTCTTAAACATCTGATTTCGTTAAATGTATTGTCGCTATTTAAAACATCAAATAACTCCATTCTGTAATAAGTTGAAATAAAGTACACGTAAAAGGTTTATAAAATGAAATTTTTGTCTTAACAAATGAGAAAATTTATAATAGGGATGCACCAATTAATCGGCCATGATCAACAAAATCTTGCCGATTAATCGGTGAAATTTTTTTATGTTATTTTATAAAGTTTACCTTCACCAAGAAATTATGGTAAATCGTTTTATTAGCAGTAAATAAATGTAATTTTCTGTAATCATTACAACATGCAACATGAAAGTGTACAGAGTAAAAATAAAACGAATAGTTCATACAATACGTAAAACTGATTGGAATATTAGACGATACTCCTCACAGCTGATATTCATATCACACTATTAGGAATAACAAAGTTCTTTAAATTGGAATGCGAAGACATGCATAGTTCATCTCATTAATAATCAGTCAAATGTTACAAATTAACCGGCCGAAAAGATGTTTTGAATAAAATTACTTCATGGCTAATTAAACAAGAAAGTGCGATGGATAAATGTATAAAGAAGAAATAAATAATTTTCTGCAAACATAAGTATAACATATAGTACGAAAGTGTAGTAAGTAAAAACGAAACAAATAATTCAAAGAATTAAATACAAAAAAAAAGAAAAAGAAAAACGAAAAGAAAATAAATAAATAAATAATTCTCTCAGTTGATACAAATAATTTAATATTCCTTTTTTGAATAAATATCTGGCTTTCAAAAAATAAAAGTCTTGAATTAAATGACTACTTATACTTGAAAAATAAAGTTCTGTAATTTTATTCACAAAAATATGAAAATTGGTTCAAAAAAATTTGATAAAATTTTGAAATTATTGTAGGAAATAGAGAAAATGGAGAAAAACAAATCTTCTCAAAAGTAAACAAGAACCTATTTCTGAAATTGGAATTGCAAAATAAAAAGGAGGAAAATGTGATGTCGAAATTGCTAATATTAAAAATAATAATCCTGATCACTAATCGGCTCCGCCGATTAATCGGACGATTATCACCTGCCGATTAATCGGTAATCGGCCAATTTGCTTATCGGTGCATCCCTAATTCACACAGAATGAAATTATTTTTACTTTGTAACTTTCACTAAGCAACTCCAAGAACTGGCGCTGAGCGTTAGCGTAAAACCCTTCATATAAATTAAAGTTTTAGAAAAAGGATAAACATAGAGTGATTAATAAAAGGCTCATTGCTTCCTTACTGCATTTATTATCTAAGGTTCAACTCAATCCTGGGTCAATCCATTTCAAATCACCCAGTCGTGTTGCTCAACATTTTTAATTTTCCTGATTCTTTTATCATGGATTACCTATGGGTAGACATGAACAAAACTGCAATTGAAAAAAATTTACATGCTATATTTTTTATTTGGCAGCCATTTCAAAATGGCGATTTGGCAAGTTTGATAGAAAAACAGGGTTTGCGAAAAATTTTATTGCCAAGTCGTTTTTAAAGATATCAAAATAATTTAAAAACCAGTGTGTTCAGCATAAAATTTTCTTTAAATACACTTTCTTCAAATTTCCCTATCTTGTAAGAAAGTTGGTCAAAATCTTTCTCTAAAAACTAGGAAAAAACGTAGAAATTGGTCATTTTTAAGATCATAAATTTTTATGAAGGAAGAGAGACTCAGCAATATTATTTTATTTCTGTGTTTGAGTACTCATAATACTACCAGCAGCATAAGTTTTAGTCTTTATAATGAACTCCTTTTTTTTCTACGGGTCTTCAAAAATGGCGGAAAACGCGAAAAAGCCAATTTTTGTAGGTCAATATCTGAAAAGGGACTGAATGAAAAAAAATGAAAATTGTATGAAATTTTCTTAATACTAATAAGAACATCTCACAAAAAAATTATGACTGAGACTCAACTTGGTTTTGAGTTATAGAGCTGCGAATTTCAACAAAAACGTTACTTTTTTAATACACTCGTGCAATGCTAAATTAGCAGCTAAGGCTTAAAATTATCTTAGCTGACAAAGTTAAATAATGCTGAAATCTATAAGTTAACAATGCACTTTTAATTTCTTCTTTAAAAAAAAATCGATAGTCGTAGTAGTATAGCAGTACTACCATAAAATTCTTAAACTTACCCATATGTTATGCACTACAATAGTGTAAACTATTACACACATTAATGTTTTTTAAATATACTTTTGTGTTCAACTCTTAACTACTTGCCAGCTGTAATTTTGATTAAAGAGTTGAACAAACATGATATTTCATTGCTTAGTTTATCAGTTATGTTGTGTGTTCTTCCAGAAAATGTTGTGAGTAACTTTACGTACTTTTTTTTCTTTTTTTTTTTTTTTTTTGCGGGTACCCACGCAGTATCATTTTTTAACAGTGGAAAGGCAGTTTTTGAGCCTGAAGGATTAAAGAAATGCACCAAAATATCATTGTTAGCTTCACTTTTGTCTTCAACTTTTCCCACCCACCACTTCTCATCGTATATATTTATACAGGCAACAAAGTCATTATTTGGGAATGACGACGCACTTGTAAATAGTATTGTAGTCTGATGATCATCAAAGCTCAAGATTGTGGAAGCAACAAAGCACCTGATTTGAATCTTATTTAAGGGAACATATCTGTGATAACCTCTTGTACCTTTCACTATTAAACAGCATATATGTATGTTTCTTCAGCTGTAATTGAGCGAATGGAAAACACACTGACTAAAAGATTTGAATATTGTTTAACGGTGAAAGATACAAGGTTATCACAGATATGTTTCCTTAAATAACAATCAAATCAGGTGCTTTGTTACTTCCACAGGCTTGAGCTTTGATGATCATCAGACTTCAATACTACTTATAAATGTGTCGTCATTCACAAATAATGACTTTGTTACCTGTATATACGATGAGCACTGGTGGATGGGAAAAGTTGACGACAAAAGTGAAGCTAACAATGATATTTTGGTGCATTTCTTTCATCCTTCTGGACCAAAAACTGCCTTTCAACTGTCAAAAAATGATACTGTGTGGGTACCCGCAAAGAAAATAGTACGTAAAGTTACTTCATTGGAACTCACAACGTTTTCTGGAAGAACACACAACATAACTGATAAACTGTGCAATGAAATATCATGTTTGTTCAACTCTTCAACCAAAATTACAGCTGGCAAGTAGTTATGAGTTGAACACAAAGTACATTTAAAAAACATTAATGCGTGTAATAGTTTACACCATTGTAGTGCATAAAACATATGGGTAAGTTCAAGAATTTTACGGTAGTACTACTACTATAGGTATTTTTTTTTAAAAAGACGAAATTAAAAGTGCATTGTTAACATATAGATTTCAGCATTATTTAACTTTGTCAGCTAAGTTAATTTTAAGCTTTAGCTGCTAATTTAGCATTGCACGAGTGTATTAAAAAATTAACGTTTTTGTTGAAATTCGCAGCTCTGTAACTCAAAACCAAGTTGAGTCTCAGTCATAATTTATTTGTGAGATGTTCTTATTAGTATTAAGAACATTTCATACAATTTTCTTTTTTTTTTCATTTAGTCCCTTTTCAGATATTGACCTACGAAAATTGGCTTTTTCGCGTTTTCCGCCATTTTTGAAGACCCGTAGAAAAAAAAGGAGTTCATTATAAAGACTAAAACTTATGCTGCTGGTAGTATTATGAGTACTCAAACACAGAAATAAAATAATATTGCTGAGTCTCTCTTCCTTCATAAAAATTTATGATCTTAAAAATGACAAATTTCTACGTTTTTTCCTAGTTTTTAGAGAAAGATTTTGACCAACTTTCTTACAAGATAGGGAAATTTAAAGAAAGTGTATTTAAAGGAAATTTTATGCTGAACACACTGGTTTTTAAATTATTTTGATATCTTTAAAAACGACTTGGCAATAAAATTTTTCGCAAACCCTGTTTTTCTATCAAATTTGCCAAATCGCCATTTTGAAATGGCTGCCAAATAAAAAGTATAGCATGTAAATTTTTTTCAATTGCAGTTTTTTTCATGTCTACTCATAGGTAATCCATGATAAAAGAATCAGGAAAATTAAAAATGTTGAGCAACACGACTGGGTGATTTGAAATGGATTGACCCTCCTACGAGACTAGTTAAAAAACGACTTTTGATTGTTGTTGACTTTTGTTTGTCTCCCCAGGGACCGACATTTACTGCCCTATATTTTACTAAACGGGAAACAAACAAGAATCACAGCGCCAAACAAGAATCACTAGGAAGCCAGCAGCTTCAAGTGTAATCCAAATAATTTGAACATGATCTCAAGAAGAGCTTTAACTATTACCTAAGTTGTGCAGACATAAATGGTGTTTTTACAACACATTGCACCCAAAAGGGGAGAGGCTTTTACCGTAAAGTGGCACATTTCACTTGACCTCCTTCCCTTGTCACATGTTACGCTATATTACACAAGCATATTGTTAAGAAATGTTATTATTTCAGTCAAAATGTGTGATCTCACAACTTGTTACCCCCTAGTTACCGTTTGTCACAAACCATCACAATTTCACAAACCCCATCCCCCTATCAAAGCGAATCATTATTTGTGGGCAACTTTTGATAGAGATTCGAATCCTATCCTAAGAAGGGTAAGATATCTCTCCTGTGGCAACTATTCTAAGATTCTACGGCCGATTGCAACCAATAACAATTTTTAAGTGTGGTAGTAGCAAAAAAAAAAAAAAAACATTTTTGCTGCACATAAAGGTTAGGCCATGGATGTTTTAAATGAGAGACATTCTTGTTTGGTACTGCATCTGAAACACAATTTTACAAACCCCATCCCCCTATCAAAGCGAATCATTATTTGTGGGCAACTTTTGATAGAGATTTGAATCCGATCCTAAGAAGGGTAAGATTTATCTCCTGTAGCAACTATTCTACGATTCTGCGGCCGATTGTAGCCAATAACAATTTTTAAGTGTGATAGCAGCAAAAAAAAGCACTTTTGCTGCACATAAAGGTTAGGCCATAGATATTTTAAATGAGAGACATTCTTGTTTGGTACTGCATCTGAAAGGCATGCTAGTCTATTAATCTAATCCTGAATACTATTCCCCGTGCACTAGCAACATTATTACATGTGTAAGCTATATGTTGTCAAAACTTACAAACAAAAGATGTAGGAAAAAGACTTAGGGCTCCACCCAATTGCAAACAATTCTGGTAGACACGGATGCCCTATGGTATCCAAACTCCTTACTGATGTATACATATAATACATACCTTTCTATTTTCGCCTGTAAATGGACAAATGCATGAATTAGTTCAATCATTGAATCATCGAACAAGAAAAAAAAAGTACATTTAACGCATATGCTTTGAACAGACATCCTACAGAGATGGCACAGAGTTGCATTCCTGTTTTCGACAAATCGGTGCCTCAGAGTCATATTAGCATCAAGTCCTAGAAATGGTAATTCTCAATTTATTTGCTTCACTCACTCGCATTGTATGTAGAATCTTATTCCGCAGCGGCCCATGAGAACGTTATTCTATAAAAGAAATTCCTTCACAATTTTTTAAGCAGTTGCCTAAATTAGCCACTGATTCAATTAACCAGTATCCACTCTATTTCAAAAGGTTGTGATCTTCTATAGTTGAAGCAAACCTAACCTGGCAGCATTGTGAAGGCTACGTAAATCCTGATTATAGCATTATAACGCGACGCTGCCAGGATAGGTTTGCCCCAACTAGTCCGTAAATGCGGCTTTTCCTTTAGAACACTTACTCTGCCGTAAAGTAGAAAGCATAAAATTGTAAG
Source organism: Uloborus plumipes (assembly GCA_038373865.1). Classification (NCBI taxonomy): domain Eukaryota; kingdom Metazoa; phylum Arthropoda; class Arachnida; order Araneae; family Uloboridae; genus Uloborus; species Uloborus plumipes. The sequence goes on from JAXGGA010000642.1 coordinate 59,732, forward strand.
CTGTCGCTTAGTACGAGGAAAGTAAACTTGTTAGAAATTAAGTCACTCCATACTTCAACATCCTTTCGGAGCGACAAAAGAAACTCGTTCATCCGGATCTCCGGATCATCCGGATTCAATTTGTATGCTTTAGAAAAATATATCCATATGAATATGCTTTTCGTATTAATTAAATCTGTGCCTCTAACGTAAGTACAAAAATGGCGGTGTTCACTTTATTACTGCATTGAATGCAGAATCTTATTCTGCATCGACCCATGAGAATGTTATTCTATAAAAGAAAGTCCTTCACAATTACTTAGCAGCTTTAAAAGAGAGCGAGTCCCATCCTTTGCAAGCATCAGACAATCGCTTTTGCCCTCTCCTGAAAAGTTACAGAAATGGACTTACGTTAGTCTGATTCTGGGGTCCTATTTTTAAAAATCATATTTTCAATACTACCACGCATATTACAATATGTGATACATTAGTTTAAAGATAAATGTGTCTTTCTTTTTCAGTTACAAATGTTCGATGTTGTGAATATATCTTGTAACACGGCATGCGTCGAATCTGTAATCCAATTTGTCTCCTATGCCATGATATTTTTTATATGGGGTTACATTTAAGAAACTTTTTCAACCACCTGCAAAAACTTCAAGAACGCATTTTTGAAACATTACAAGCCATGAACAGTGTGATACTACAAAATGAGCAGAACGAGATTATTTACAGGTTAGATGATGTGGTGTAACAAAATTCTACAACAGTGAGCATTTATAATTGAACATTTTGCGCAATATCTTCAAACATTACACATTTGTGTAATTGAACTATATTGGGAAGAACACTTATAATATGTACTTTTAATTGAAGGGGCAAGTGGATAAAGGTGATATGTAACAATTTTGGAAAAACATACTTTTTACCATGGATGAAGGTGATAAGGTAAACACTTTTTTTTTTTAAAAGCTTTTTCTAGAAATTTTAAAAAATGCCACAAGTCATCTTTATTCACTTACCCCTTCAATTGTGTTTTTGAGTTAACACAATTGAATACACACTCATTTGAATTTGTGTGAATCGGCGAAATTCAAATGTCACATATCACCTTTATCCACTTGCCCCTTCAATTAATGTATCACTTATTGTAATATGTACCGCAGTTTCGAAAATGTGATTTTTGAAATTGACTCTAGCATTGTTGCCTACAGCGCTTTCGTGTATATAATGCTTTTAGGGCCATTCCAGAAAATCGCCTCCAATTTGTCGCACATGTGACGCTCATATATTTCGTTAAAAAAATAGTTTTTAAAGGTAATGAACAAAGTTTTTCCCTCGGAATCCCACATCTAAATACTAAATACCTGCTGCTTTCTGATTTTGAGCACAGAGCAAAATTTCGGGCTTGGTTCACTAAGCATTGCCATCTACCGGAGTTCTTCAAGAAAGATAAATTAACGATTGGTTCATTTCTAAATTTAAATTTTAAAATCAACCAATCAAAAAATTGAATTCGAATATCGTTTGGATCCATCGCCAATAGCTGCAAAATTTCGGTCATGGTTCAAAAAGCACTGCCATCTACCGGAGTTCTTCGAGAAAGAGAAATTAACGATTGGTTCAATTCTGAATTTAAATTTAAAAAATAAACGAATAAAAAAATATGATCGGATATTGCTTGGATTTATTTACCACCATAACAACGGCATTACCACCATAACAACGGCATTATCGAATTGTCGCAAGGTGGCGCTTAATGTGGAACCAATGTCGACGGTAGCGAAACAAATGTAGTAGGCATTTAGTGTTTAGGAGGCGTTGCACCTGATTGTGATTTCTTAACTAACAAAATTTCGCTCATAACCCTTTAAAACCACTACTTTCAATGAAATACATGAGTATCATGTGCGGGACAAGATGGCAGCTTTTTCGTGGAATGGCTCTTAGGCAGTAATTCAAGTGAAACACGGACGATCGCAACTCACCAATGCAATCGCAAATTCCCAAATTCGGATACGTTGCAATCGCTACGAGATGCAATTCTAATGTGATTCGACTTCCAGTAGAGATTGCAATTTGCGATCGCCTCGAAGCGATTGCAATAGTGTTTCACTTGAATTCGGCCCTTAATCTTTTCTTTTTTCTTCAACGAAACTGCTACATATCTTGGGCACCATGCTGGAATTACGAATGTGAAAATTTTTTCAGGAGAGTCAAACAGGAGAGTCAAAACACTGGATATAATTTTTTCCCACCTGACGCGTTTGGTTATTTTCAATTTTTAAATTTTTATAGATATCTTTAAGTGTAAAACTATCGTTCGAAGGTATCATTTTAATTTTAATTATTTGTAAAATTATCAATAATAATTGTTTAAAAATATTCGCTACTTTAACATAATGGTCATTTTTGGTCGAAAGTCACTGAATTAAAGGTAAAGTATCGACTATGAAATTTTAGAGACTATTCGATAGTTTGCAATGAAGTTTCATGGCATTCATTTTTGATACTTTACATCTAAGACACAAAATTGCTATAAAAATTAATAATAATGGATGAAAAGACTTTTAAAAAACGTTTTGTTTTACTAAGAAAAACTTTTATTGTACACAAGATAAGGCAATAAATCCTTTAAATTATTTTTTTATATTTTTTTAACTGTGTAAACTGTTGAATATCATATTCTTAAACATAGCATAACTTAATCGGTCAAAGCTGTGAATTCGTAAAAATGACATTGGCTTACGACCATCTAACAGATTCATCATTTTATCAGTAGGCAGCCCTTTTTTAGTACTACGGGAAACCATCGAACTTGAAAAATGCGATTTTTCACATTCGTTATTTTAGCATGGTGCGACGATATATTGAGTTTTAAAATATTTTCAAAGAAGTACAAAATATTGGATGCATCCATTTTTTAGGTGAATGCTTATGTCCTACGCGCCTGCGCAGTTCTAGAGAAAGCTTCAGACACGCGGCCTCAAGGGGAAGCGTCCAAAAGTCAAGCTGCTCAACAAGCTGAAGAAGAAGCTCGGGAAAAGGAAAGAAAAGCCAGGCTAGAAGGTAAGAAGGAATCAAGTGTTAATCCTATTATGGAACAAACTGAGTTCAAAAAGTTTTCCCGAGTAAAACCAACGCAGAATGTAAGCCTTAAAAATGATATGGAATAGAAAAGATACAGGAATGTGTTATATTCAAAAAGATGCTTCAACTATAGTTTTAAAATAAGCTAAGCCAAAAATTTGTTCTTATTTTCTCTTTATTTGCAAACGGGTTTGCAGATCCGATTAAAATAAAAACAATTTTTCAGCGGAAAGACCTTTTGATGCTTAAAATACCTTTTTTTCCACTGTTCTAAGAGCAGTCATTTCAGGTAACTTCAAACCATGTAAGTTGATTTATATTATTACATGTTATTTAGTGTATTTATTTTTTTTTAATGGGAAGCCTAATGGTTGATAAAGTTGTGAGATCAGCTTTATACTCTTTTTTTTTCTAATGTTAAGAATATTAGACGCAGCTATTTTCGTAATCCTACAACCACGAGGTTACTGTTTAGAGGTTATTTTAGAAGTTGAAATCGCTATTCTAACGTCGTAATATTCTGTGCAAAATTGCACATGATTGAAACATTGTAATGTTGTGAGGTAAAAAGGGGGTTATAAAACATTTAGAGGTTTCAGTTTTCTAGTTCAAAGTTGTACTACTTTTACTCAAATGGTACTTTATTTTATTTTATTTATTTTCATTTTAATTGTTTATTTATTTGTTATTGTTTGTGTATTTTATTTCATTTTATTTTACGAGGAGTGACAAGAAAGTAAGGTCTCCTATTTTTTTTTAAATACAAAATGACCTTTTTTTTACTAAGTGTGATACATCGTTTGAAAGGCCAGGATCTTGGCTATTTTTCAACATAATCGCCATTTTTTTCCAACACCTTCCGCTTCCGCGCGATGTACTTTTCTATGCCGGTATCGTACCACTTTCCGTCCGCAGCCAGGTGTTGACCTCTTTTTGAATATCCGCGTCCGACGCAAGCTTCTTCCCTCCGAGATGTTTTTTTAGGGCGGGGAACAAGTGGTAGTCACTTGAGGGGTCAAAGAGACCCTGGACCAAATCAGGAAATTTGGCTGGGAAATCATTGATCACCTTGCCTACAGTCCCGACCTGGCCCCAAGTGACTACCACTTGTTCCCCGCCCTAAAAAACATCTCGGAGGGAGGAGGGAAGAAGTTTGCGTCGGACGCGGAGGTTCAAAAAGAGGTCAACACCTGGCTGCGCGAAGCGGACGGAAAGTGGTACGATACCTGCATAGAAAAGTACATCGCGCGGATGCGGAAGGTGTTGGAAAAAAATGGCGATTATGTTGAAAAATAGCCAAGATCCTGGCCTTTCAAACGATGTATCACACTTAGTAAAAAAAGGTCATTTTGTATTAAAAAAAATAGGAGACCTTACTTTCTTGTCACCCCTCGTACTTATTCATTTATTTATTTTTTTGCATCACATTTCTGATGAATCTCAAAATTATTCTTAATAGCAGGATAACTTTCAAACAGTCTAATAATTCCTTTTGAATAGGTCTATACCTCAGAATCAGACTAACGTATGTCCATTTTCCTAACTTTTCAGGAGAGGGGTGAAAAAGTTTGTCGGGTACATGCAAAGGATGAGACTCGTATTCTTTAAATGCCACTGAATAATTGTGAACAAACTCCTTTAGCAAAGTAACGGTCTCATGGGTTGATGCGGAATAAGATGCTTCATACAATGCAGTAATAGAGTGAAAATATCCATTTTTGGACTTATATCATTTGGTTCTGAAGTACGGAAACTCCATAATAATTGTTTTTCTCAATTTCGGATAACTGTAAAATACTTTATGAATTTTCCTTTCATTGTATACCATCACATGCAACAGGGGTGCCCATCCCCCCCCCAAGCTCAATGGCGCAAATCCCCCCCCCCACACTTTTCACAACCCTATTGTGATTTTTATCCCTCTTTTTCATTTTATTTATTTTTTAAATATCATTTATTTATTTTTTTTAAGATTATTTATTTATATTTTTAGATATTTTTTTAAAATTAAAACTATTATTTTTTTTGTATAATATTAATATTTTTAAAGTAATAATTATGCGCAGAATATAATCGCTTTTTTTCCCTTTCAGAGATTCCAAGCACACACACACACACATACACACACAAAATAAATAAATAAATAATAATAAAGAAATAACTAAAGTTAAAAAAAATAAATTAATGAATGATTTACATTTAAAAAATCAGGAAATAATTTAATTAAAAAAATTAATTAATAAATAATTTCAACAAAAAAAGTTAGTTTAAAAAATCCCCCCCCCCCCTCCCCCTCTGTGGGCACTCCTGACATGCAATGAAAGTAACGAAAGATCAGTGGGGCGTTTTGCACTAGAGAGACTGTAGATGAAAGCTATACGGTGAAAATAACTAAAACATTGATGACCACTGATAATGATACAATTTTTTATTTATTTATTTATTTATTTTTCATTTGTTAATTTTTTTACGGTGAGTTTATTTCATTTGTGGTAAATTTACAGCAATACTTTAAATATTTTTATTTTTATTTATTTGCTGGTATTAAGAATCTGATGAATATCTCTATTGGAATTCTCTATTCTTACGAATAACATAGAAAAAATGTAATTCATAAATTATTTGTATTCAGTAAGATATAAAGTATATTTTGAACTTAGGGAACGCATATGCCCCATGGTCTTCAAAGAGTTAGTGTGTGAAGTACTTAATACTTGTAAAGTATTATCGTATCAATGAATATTAAAAATTAAAGACATTAATTCAAATGAACTTGAATGAGTTTCTGGATGTCCCGCTGCGCTGAACGCTTATTTAGACAATAGAACGTTTCAAATAGCCCCAGAATACCAATTAGATTCGCTTGCGACAAAGCAATCTAATATATTGTGTAAAATGTAACAGCTGCACCGAATGTCCGTAATAATGGCCAATGAGTAATCCTTTCAATTTGCTTAAGCCTCATCCCATTCATTTGAGTCCTCAATGGAAAGTTAAAAGCAGATTCAGACGAATCAGAGACCACGGCAAACGGTGAACTGTTCCCACATTCGACATTATATGTTTCTTGTTCGTAGTTGTGTCGCAAGTTCGATTTCAATTCCTATAATTGAAAGGAACAAAGAAACTACTTTGGTGAAATATTAGAAGAAGTAAATAAAATTTCCATTAACGAACCGATTAAACAGAGAAATAAATAAATACTGCCTGATCTTCTAAGGTAAAACCTTCCTCGCATTTACGCATGCGTCAAGTCCTCTCTGACCTTACCAAAATAGGGGTGCTAGGTAAGATAACAATAAGGGGAAGAGTAATAAAAAGCATTTTGAGCCGTATCAAAAAACGTGAAGCGATGCTAATTTCAAATACATAGTTTCGTTGAATATGTAGAAAATATAGCAAAAATATAAGTTTTAAATTGAAAACTTCGGACAGATCCCACTCATAACCCATCACCCCTTTTTTAAATAGAATGGTTTGCGAGTGCTAGGCGCGGTTTTCATGGACGGACAGTACCTCTGTGCTAAAAAATAAAAGCAAATAATTCAACATTTAAGGAGCACAAATGCGCAGGATATGTAGATTCCTACGCATTCTGTTTCGGTGCAACAAGGAACGCCTTTTCAGTGTACAGAACATGAGCTTATGAATGTAAAAGACATCCGACAAAAGCATATTATATATGTTTTGCAACTACTACAAAAAAAAAGAAATATAAAAAAATATAGGCTTAATAACTATGGAAAAAATCCAGAGAACAAAATTAAACCACTAATGAAAGATCGAGCTCTACAGATGGCTTTCTACATTTCCTATATTAGGACAAAAATATTCATTATTCCGATCAATGAACATTGATAAGTTTCGGAATAAGCTTCTTATGTCAGGAAAACTTTTCTTAAAGTGATAGAGAACCGGTGTCAATGTTGAAGGGAAATCAATGAAATTGTGCCTAAATGAAAGCTTCTCACATTTGAATTCGTCAACTGTAAAACTATGGCACATACTCAGTTTGAAAAATTGTGGATTAAAAAAACAATGTTTGGGCTCACTGGTTCAGAAACTTGGGAGGGATAAAAAAAAGCGTTCCAACAATCCGTTTTAGAAAGTGCGTTTACCTTCGGGAAAGAGGGATGTAAGCCGTTTAGTGACGTGTGCCCCGATTATCCTTCACTTTCAACTGAATGTTATCTTAGTTTCTGCAGAAAAAATCGTGTTTGAACATTTTGGAAACAAATCAAATGAATGAAGACTGAATAAACTGTTGAGCTCTTTGAAGTGACATGATTTATGTTAGGGGGTTTAGTTCAACCAATTAAATGAACTGAAGTTATAATTTTAATGTTGTTTTAACAGCATATAGATCATTGAGTATTCCTGCTCTAAGATATAAATGGGATTATATATCTGAAACGGTAAAATGTGCCAGAGAAAAAATTCTGTTGTGACAAAGCAAAAAAAAAAAAAAAACTTTTTGGAATAAAGATAAAAGGGAAACTACCTGAACAGGTGTAAATAGTGATAATAATTTCAAGAAGTTTATTAGGTTTTAATTTTTCTCTTAAAAAGCAACAAAAAAACTGTAGCGTCTCTCCAAAAGAAAATCCGCTAAGAATCTGATTGCAAACTGAACCTAGACTCGTCAGAAAACATCACACAGGCCCACCGTTGCGGTGTCCATAATGCACGCTCTCTACTCCAGGCTAAGCGAAGGCGACAGTGACTATCAGTAAGTGGGGCACATCTGACAGGCTTTCGGGCATACAGTCCAATCTGTCCTAACCGTCTGTTGACTGTCTGCCTTGAAACTGTCATCCCAATAGCTGAAGAGAGCTGACGAGATAGGTCTGATGCTGTGCTCCGTCTGCTTCTTTTGGCAAAAACTGCCAAATATCGGTCCTCATTCGGTGTTGTCACTCGAGGACGACCTATGCTGTAACGTCTACTCACGTTACCATCGTCTTGGAAGCGTTGTCAAAGCCTGGAGATGACACTCTGGGCAATTCCAAGTTCCTCAGAAACCCCTTGCTGAATTCGCCCGCATTCCAGGCGGCCGATAATTCTACCGCGTAAAAAGTAATCAGAATGCCTCCTTTTGGTCATTTCTACGCTGCCAGAGCACCTAAAGGCTTGTAAAAAGCATGCGAATACTTTTACTTCATTGCCAGCATTCCTTATATATCACTCTCTTTCACTCTCGCCATTGTGACGCACAATTGACGTCATCCAATTTAATTCATCCATAAATCATCCAAATTATCCATAAACGAAGGATAATTCAGAATCACCAGAATATCGAACTCTAAAATGAATAAATCAACAGAATGAGTAGTAAAAAACGCCCGCTTCGCACTTAATTCGGTGGCGAAGTATGCCCGCATGCCGAGCGGTCTACACTAACAATAGTTTTTGTACTATTATGCATTAACAACATAACTATATTGAAAATATAGTTATTGTTAAAAAAATTTCATATAACAATACAAGTATTCTAATTATCTAGTCATATGATGGCGATATAAACATTATTGTCCTTTATGCAATGTCTTAACTAGCACTACTGAAGTAATAACAACTTCATATTTAATATTCTTCAATAAAATGAGAATTAAAAAGCACCGTGTTTGACGGAAATAATGAAAACAAGCTTATTTATCAGGCAAGCACTTTCCATTTGTTGAACACTTTGCTTGAGAAATATCATGAACTGATCCACTCTCTCCAAAATCAATTTTTCCGTCGAGCCATCGACAAAAACTAATTTCGACCAGCCCGGGGTCTGTCTGTTTACTGTTTGAGTGGCAGCACGAATTAGTCGCTTTAAAAGCCGCCTGGAATCCATTTCTTTCGTCTCATTTGTTTGCTCTGGAGAAGTTGCGAAAAATAAGATCGCTCCTGCTAAAACTCACAACTCAACCCGATGAAACAGGAACAGGGGAGTGCTTAGATCAGTAGAACGCGGGCGTACGTACCTTCCATCAAACCGTAAAACCCACTTTCGCCGATTGAAGCACTTTTATCTCTCTCAGCTTCACAAGCCAATAACTGCAAAGAATTGGGATTGCTTCTCCTTCAGAACCTTCAGCGGTTTGTTTGCCTACAAGTTTCCAACAGCGAAATTTGTGACTTAGTTTTGAGATTTGAGGATTCTTCGTATATTTGTAATTTTGCTTCAAAAAGAAATTTAAATTCCAAACTTTTCTTATTTCTTCTTATTGTGAAAAATTGTTCGAATAGTTACGTGTGAAACGTTTTGAAATTGAATGTTTTTTTTTCTTTCAAATGGGGCTGCAGCAGAGGCACAACCTCTTGCAGACCTAGTGCGATCACCCAATTAAGCATCCATTCTTCCGCGTAGCACCAGAATCGGCGGAATGCCATTACCACGAGAATTTTGGCTCCCAGTTGCCGCCAGATGGAGGCACCTGGGCTCTTTTTGATGCGAAATAGCACGAGGATTTTAATTTTGCCTAGGGATATTCAAAGCTAAACGAATACCCCAAGGGATCTTTTACATGCGCATAATCATACGACATGGGCACCGAGGATTTTCCGAATCTCGAAAATCCGCCGTCTAGGGACTCTAGAATCGAACCCGTGTTATCGGCGCGGAAATCCGACGCTCTACCACCACGCCAAGTCGGCATTGAAATTGAATGTGAAAACAAAAACTTTCCGGCGAAATTTTTTCACTAAGATTTGAGACTCGAGGATTCTTCAAACGTTTGTTAAAATTGAATTTTGCCTTTAAAAGGTGGTTAAAGTTGAAGGTTTTTATTCCTTCCTCATGTAAGAAAATGAATAAATAAAGTTAAAAATGCAAGACAACGTGTCTACAAGTACAAATAAAAGGATTAAAAAGAGTTAGAAAACTCTGGCAAATAGCTATTTCGGGGCTATTATAAATGAAGCCCGATCATCAGTGCAAAAAAGATGGTGGTTCACTGACACCAGTCAAGTGAACCAGGAATGCAAGAAACGTGAGGGTAAATAAACAGAACAGGCAGAGTAGGTACGCAGAAACTATTACGTCATGGGTTAAACACGACAACTGCGCAACAAAGATTACGTCACAGACGAAAAAGTTTTCAAATAAGAGATTTCCAATAGCTATTTGCCAGAGTTTTCTAACTCTTTTTAATCCTTTTATTTGTACTTGTAGACACGTTGTCTTGCATTTTTAATTTCATTCATTGTACAAAGTTTTCGACTGCTTTTCTTACAAATGAATAAATAGTTGAGTGTGAAACGTTCTCCAAAGCTGAATACGAAACAAAAATGTAATCGCGAATTTTCGTACTTAGGTTTGAGATTAAAGGAATCTTCGAACAATCATGAAATTAAAGTTCCACATCAAAAAGGAAAACCATGAATGTTAAAATCCAAACTTCTGATTTCTTCAGAGTACAAGAAAGCACAATAAAGTGATAAAAAGTTTGAAAACAGTCGTAGACTGAGTGTGACAGCAAAATTCACGAAATTTGTGACTTTGTATTGGGTTTTAAGAAATCTACAAATGCTTGTAAAGTTTAAAGTCTATCTCGAAAAAAAATCACACGGGTCAAATGTTTAAATTTCTTATTTTTCCTAGGCATAAATAATTGACTAAAAGGATGAAAAGTGTGAAAACTATATTACGAGATTTAAGGATTAATCGAATATTTGCAAAAAGTTCTGTCTTGAAAAGAAAAATCCAGCTAGTCAAAAGTTTAACAAGTTTATTTAGATTTCATCGCTTCTCAGGAACAGATGCAAAGAAAATAAAAAAGACGGACAGGGGTGCCCCCCCCCCCAAGCTCAATGGCGCAAATTCCCCCCCCCCTCCTCCAAATGTTTCACAACCCGCTTGTACTTCTTATTTTTATCTCTCTTTTTCATTTTATTTATTTTTTAAATATTATTTATTTATTTCTTTAAATTATAACTTATTTTTTTGCATATTATTAATTTTTTAAAGTTCGAATCAAGCATAGAATAGAATCGCTTTTTTTCCCCTTCCAGACATTCCAAGCACACACACACGCGCACACAAAAATAAATAAATAAATAATAATAAAACAATAAAAGAAATAACTTAAATTGAAAAAATTAATTAATGAATAATTTTTATTAAAAAATCAGAAAATAATTTAAATTAAAAAATTAAATTAATAAATAATTCAAATGAATACATAAATTAGTAAAAAAGATCCCCCCAAAAAATTTTGATGGCGCAGCTTGCGACATAATCCCCCCCCTGTGGGCACCCCTGAAGACGGATACAGAGAAAAGATTAGGGCGATCCCCCCTCCCTTGAGGGAATTTCCACCAACAATTTTTAGATGTTGAAGTTAAAAAATTTGGGAAGAGTTTTAAAGATTTTGGAGGGATGAGTTTATAGATCTCCCCTAGAAATATTTCGGAATTGGAAGTCCCAAACCTTTGTGGTCAATATTTGCTAACCAGCACACATAGTGAAAAGTAAGGGCCCTGCTCCACATCAGCGTAAAACGCGACAGAAGCCGAAGGCAGAAACCGAAAATCCGGGTACTTTCCATAGGAACACTATGTAATCCATTTTACGTTTTTGCTTTATTTTTCTGCTTTACGTCAATGTGGAGCAGGACCCTAAGCGATAAAAATCAATCGCCCCTCACTTGAATAGTTTCTAGATCCACCCTTGTCGTTTCTATAGCATGAAAGAGCTACGTCTTTCAATTTTGACGTAAGTGTGACCTAAGCGCATGAATTAGTTATTCAAACGGGACATATCACAGACTATTTAAATGTACACATCCAATAAACAGGATTAGCAGTTCAAGGATTTGAACTCCTCACGTAAACTGTCTATTCAAAGTGTTTAACAAAACGATATTTCTACCTATGTTCCCATTTAGGAACCTTTCTTTCAAAGCAAAAAAAGATCTTTACTCTTCCTCTTTTCTTTCTTTTTAAAAATTCTTTTAAAAAATGCGCGACAGTTTATGGATTAATACCCACTCTTCTTCCCGCCGCTTCAAATATTTTCAAATAAACATGCTGAAATTCGTTTTCTTTCTTCCTCGTTATTTGCTTCTACCGAATCCCAAGAACTAATATTTCTCTCGAAAGAACTTGCATTTTACTCGCGCAAACCAGCCGACTTGCAGACGAACACAATCACTACAGCGACTTCTACATCTCCTCCGAACCGTATAAACGCACTTTCTCCGATTGACGGAGGTATGTTGTTTTATTCGACCCCAGCCGCGAACCAATATATCTGCAAAAGAGAGATTCGTATTACATCCACTTCACAGCCCTGCTCTTTATCGGTTGTATTTTCGACGAGGTTCGGAAACCGCTGGGGTTTTTAGGATTACGAACATCCAGAACCACCGAGATTAAAATTCACCCGACGATGAAATTTGGAGGGATGTTCACAACAAAGTGCGCCTTTTTTTTGTTCTGTGAGTTGTAATATTTAGTTTATGCAACTTTGGTGGGAATTTTTTATTCTTTATTCTAATGTTTTAACAGATTCTATATTATCTTAATCTTCAGGTAGAGAGGAACAAAAATAATAATTAACGAAACACACACACATATACGCGCACGAGTTTTTCTGACAAATTTAATATGCATTAAAGGGTCATTCCATAGAAATGTCAACCTCAGCTGAAGAAAAAAAAATACCGAAATGAAAAAAGTGTCAAAAAATAAATAAATAAATAAATAAAAATCATACAACAAGTTTAAGAGGTTTAAAAAAATTGAAATAGTATTGTAATTATCACTGAGATTAGCCATAAAAAAAGTTTCTAGTGTGGTTTACTGCTTATTATTCGGTGGTTACGTTAGTCACACGCCATCTTGAGTAAAAGTGGCACTTAGACTAAAAAAAATTAAGGTTTAATAAATGTGTTTTATGTTTTAAAAGTCAACTTTGCACATTTTTCAAATATATCATTCAATTTTTAGCACTTGCGTAACTTTGGGAAATTTTTGCCTCACAACATGAGCATTAATTTTCAGGGTTTCAAAAATGTTACATTAGTCACGCTGCTATTTTGGTTGAAAAAATATCTACTGTCAGTAATTTTGTTTTTAATTCTTAGCAGACATGCTACATAGATACCATGTACATTATAAATCCACCAGCATAACTAAAAAAATATTTTTTATCCTTTAAGTTACAAGTAAAAACAGTTACAAAATCAGATCTGAATGTTATGTTAGTCACTATGGAATGACTCTAAAGGATTGCAAACAAGGTTTTAAAAAGCTTTTTTTTTTTTAATTTTTCTTTTAATTTTAAAATTTTTATGCTCTATTCCACATAACTTTCAAGTTATTTGGTTGGAGGGCCAAATAAGCCCATGTAGACTAATAAGATCAACATTCCACTTTTCAATGTATGATGGCAAAAATGCACTAGATCGGGATTTATCTTCATCAGACAGTCTAACTGATGATAAAGTAATATGAACAAATAGTTTATTAACGAAAAGCAAAAGTGAAACACAAAATTATACGTACTAGGGTAAAAGCACCAGTAGTCGGCCATTTAAGAGATCTTTTGTTGATCTTGGCTAACCTAGAACTTTCAGCTATCAATACAGCAACAAAAACAAGGTAAAACTTTAGAATGAACCTTTTTGATAATGAATCACCTACTTGTTTCAGAAATTTAAAAATAATTTATGTTAAAATCCAAGTTGTTGTCAACACTAGTAAATGCTCCAGTAGTCGGCCACAGAATCATTTTAGCTTAAAAATAAGCAGAATCACAATCTTGGATAACGGGCACACAATTCAAAATTAAATGACTCATTACTGATTCAAAAAAAGTACCCAAAACTTAACTGCCACTGTTTGATGATTGAGGATAGGTACATGAATGTGTGAATGCGTCATATCTGATTTTGAATTAAAAATATACTATTTATGAGCAGTTTTATGTCATTGTGGCCGACTACTGGAGACTGGCCGACTACTGGAGCACTTACCCTATAAAAGAAACATGCGTATTGCAAATGAGTCTTGTGAAAATTGCCTGGTCTTATTTTACAATCAGTTTTGTTTTTCCATGATTCGCTGTAGTTTACTAGTATAGAAAAAATATTATTTGTTCTGAAAAGTCCAATTTATGTAGTTGACGATTTCAAGAAGAAAAACGTCAATATACACTGTCATTTTCTCCTAAACTTTAATGATACTCGAAAAGTATGTTATAGTCCAATAAGGCCATAATTGGCTTTATTAGAACTCTGGTGCTCTAATTATCTCTGGTGTTGTTTTATTCGACCCCCAACTTCTCGCAAACCAATATACTGTTGGCCCCGCTTAAACGAATACTGTCTGTTCCAAGAAATATTATTCGATTAAACGGGGTATTGGATTAAGCGGGGATCTTTAACATTACATCTATGGCATCGGTTCCGAGATATTTTATTCGTATAAGCGGGGTATTCGTTTATCCGTTACCCGATTAAGCGGGGACGACAGTATCTGCAAAAAAAAGATTCGTATTACGTTTACTTCACAGCCCTGCTCTTTATATCGGTTATATTTTCACCGAAGTTCGGAAACCGCAGGGGTTTTTAGGATTACGAACATCCAGAACCACCGAGATTAAAGCTCCCCCGACGATGAAATTTGGAGGGGGATATTCAAAGAACGTCTTTTTTTGCTCTGTGAATTATTGTAATATTTACTTTATACAAGTTTGGGAAGATTTTTTTTTCCTTCATTCCTTTGTTTAAACAGATTCTATATTATTTAAGCTTTCAGGTTGAGAGAAACAAAAGTAATATTTAACAAAATACCACACACACTTTACACGCAGACGAACGCAATATTTCTTTTCTGATAAATTAAAGTTCATGTACTAAAGGATTGCAATCAGGATTTTAAATAGCTCTTTTAAGTATTTTTCCTCTTTAATTTTTAAATTTCTATGCTCAATTCCAGCAGTTCCTAACTTTTTGGCAACGAAATTCTTAGAGCCTTCTTTACGTTTACTTCAAAGAGCCCCAATCTTGTTAATGACTATCTGCAAATCAAAGATCATTCATTAGCTTTCATAATTACTTTCTTTTATGTAGAAGAAACTTTGGAAGGAAATTTGAGCTAGGGTTCTGCGGAACACACTTTGGGAACCGCTCTCATTCCATATGACTTTAAAGTTGGTTGGAGTGCCTAATAAGCTCTTGTAGACCAACTATAGGATCAACAAACTATTATTTAGTATTAATACTGCAAAAAATCACTGGATCGTGATTTTACCTTCATAAAAAAGTCTAACTGATCATAAAGAGTTATCGACAAACAGTTCGTTCTCGAAGAGCAAAAGTAACACAAAATTATGTGTATTACAAAAGTCTTGTCAAAATTGCCTGATCTTATTTTACAGTCAATTTTGATTCAAGAATCATGATACGCTGTACTTAACTAGTATTAAAAAATATGTATTAATTGTTCTGGAAAGGCTAATTTATGTAGTAGATTAATTTTAACAGAAAAACGTCGCTATTCCCCATCATTTTTCCCTGTGACTTAATAATACTCAAAGAGTAGGTTTTAGTCCAATAAGGTTATGGTTGGCTTTATTAGGACTCCGGTGCTCTTATTAAGACACCGAAGAAAATGATCGCCTGCTGCATATGCTGCACGTGCACATATGTGCACAAAGTGTGAGCAGGATTGACTAAAAAACGGAAAATAACGACATACGAGTATTAGAGCCCCGAATGTGACGAAACATCTTCCTTCGTTTAATCAAAGTAAATATGGATTTTTTTTTTTTAATAATGTTTTAGAGTCCATCACAAAGATGGTTTAATATGTTTTTATATCAACAATAAAGAATTATACTTTTTTTTTTTCATTTCGTAGTACTTTTTGGCATTCCCTGAAATTATGACCAAATTTTTCTTCTTCTTTTTTATTTTTTTATTTATTTATTTATTTTATTTTTTTTTTCAAAGTTCCATGACTCAGAATTTTTTTTTTTCACTCTAAAAAATAAAAATTTGCCAACTTTCGGAAATCGTTTGAGCGAGCCACGAAAGAATAATAATTTTGTTTGGCACTTGTTAAGAGTATAGTAATACAAGAAGGGGAGTTTCTCATGTTTATAAGAGTAATGAATAGCTTAATGAGGTATACCTAAAGATAATCACTCAACCACTTAATTTAATACCGGCATATTACCGTCTCATACTGAATTGATCCGTTTCATATTCTCGTCTGGGCGGAAAACCAGACATAATAAGCGAATCTCTAAAATTAATGTAATCTAACCATTAGTAAGTATTTGATATAAATGGCTTTTATTCGCTTGGCATGACTTTTGCTTCAGATATTAGATAAATTATTTTCGAAAACTTCTCATTAACTGTAAATCCAAGATAGAATAAGTTTGATTTGTTCATTAGAAGAGTTTAAGATGCCACAGTTTTATAAATTCATAAAATTTTCTTTGGCAATTTTTTGTAGGTATGAAGTCAGTCATCTTTCGAAATTTTGAATTTGGGACACTCAAGGCCACTATATAAAAGGAAGCTGGCTTATCCAGCTCTTTAGTTCAAAAAAAAAACGTGATGCCATTAATGCTAGTACCTAAACCGCGTTGAAAAAAGGTAATGCCTAAACTACAGACGTTTTGATTGATGTTTGATTATTCTAGTCTACAAAAAGAGAAAAACTTACTTAAAACCAACGATTTATGAAAATGTAATTGTTCTTTACAAAACATTTTCAAGTAAGCTATTATTGAATTCAAAAAATTAGTTGTCTTACTAGAGTTGCTCAAAGTGGCGTTTGTTCAAGTTCTCGTCAGCTATTTTTGCGACATAACAACCAGCCATAAGCTACAGTTCCTGAAAGTAGAGAGTACTAAGATTGGGACCATGCCTTAAAAAAGAATCTCAGTGATTACCACTGAGACTCTTTTTTAAGGCATGGTCCCTAATGACCATTGTTACCTACCGTGTTTGTAAGACCATGACTTAAGAAAATTCTCAGGGGTAGTCCCCAAGGTCTCCATTCCCCAATATTACGTTCCGTGTTTGTAGAACCATGCGTTAAAAAAGTGTGAGGGGTAGTCCCCAAGGTCCCCACTGACCATTGTTACCTGTCGTGTTTGTATGACCATGCCTTAAAAAAAATCTCCGGGGTAGTCCCCAAGGTTCCCACTGACCATTGTTACTTGCCGTGCTTGTAGAACTCTATGTCCTAATAAAATGTTTGTTTGTGTTTCAGCATCCACGGTGCAACAAATCGAGGAAGAGAACACGTTGCTCATCAACGACCTGTACCGACTCCTCAAGAAATACGCCAATCTCAAACAAGTGGTGCACACTCTGCACCTCTCGTACCGGGGAGCACGGATGTACCCCATTTTTCCCAGGTACAACATGCTGAAGGACATGATCAAGGACGTCCTCAGGGACCCCTCTTACATGGAAGTGTGCCACGAAGAGAGCTAAGGCTCTCTCTTCTGCCCAACCCTCCCTCTTCTCTCTCGCTCTCTTCGCCCCCAAAAGTGGCGCCAAGCAGACGATTCAGTTCTGTGGCAGGCTTGAATCGAAGAAATCGTCTGTGCCATAAGGCAGGATGCTGAAAGTTTTCCAGAAACGTGTGAGGGTGAGGTCACTTGTTTAAATTACTTCGTGATTTCATAGTGTCGTTTTCGACACTGTTAGAAAAGTAATGCGGACAGCTTTCTGGAAGTGAGCATACTCTCGTGCTTTAAAAAAAGACAATGTTTTTTCCATGTAGGTGTAATTTTTAGATACATATTGCCATTATAATCATGCTGATAGCTGAATAATATTTCTATGGCCAGTTTTTATCTCAATGTTGTATCCCGTTTAAGTCCTTTTAAGATAATTTTTGTACGTTGTTGTTGTAAAGCATACAATTTATTACCAGTGGAAGTAGTAAATATACGAAATACTGAAAAGCATAAATAGTTACATGAATACTCATTCGCTTTTAGACTAACAAACTGCCATATAACATATCTATCAACCATACTTATCAACGCTAATTATTGCCACCATTGTTAAATAAACGAACCAAACTAATGAGTGTCGATTTTTTCCGAGTTCTTAACTATATTAATTTGATTAATTATAGTTATTTAAAATCTCTAAAAGAAGTTCAAATACATTCAGTATTATTATTAATCTCAAATAGTTGAACTTGTTTCTTTGTACTTAATAACACCAGTAGAAAATTACTACGTTTATGTTAAATTTTCGTTAGATTTCAATTTTTAATTCGATAAGTTTTCAATGTATCAAGTATAGTAAAAATCTGTTTTGGACGGCTGTCTTTAAATTCGATTGAACCTACAGTTTCTGTAATGAAACTAAAAGTTCAATGCTGGCTAGTTAACGACTTTCGCTTTTGAATGAAAAATAGAACCTGCTAATTGCCCGCCCTGTCTGACACAAGCCGTCTATGTACGACGGCCAAGTTGTGCAAAGAGTTGGTGAGAGAGGTGAAGAGGGCGGGTGACAGAAGCCCCACTGCCAAAACAAAAAAGAAAGTAAAAGGTGATCTCCCATAGAAACGTTCTGAGTCATGTTCATTCAACGAACAGCATCTCGATGTTCTTATTCCCCAGCATGAAATTGTTCTTCCTCCAATGCCACGGCGTCCAAGGGCGACCTCTAGCGTTTACAATTGACTGTTACTAGATTTAAAACATCTCGTTGTGGAATGTTCTTTTTTTAAAACATAGCGTGAGGACTCCTAGATTTCGCAGTTTGAAGCGATATTTTATGTGCTTAAAGAAGGCCTGACTGAAGAAATTTTGTTGTTTTCAATATCAATACTGTAAATTTGCATTGATATGTTGTTTATAGTTAATAAGTGATTTAAAAAAAAAAGTATTATGGCTGTTAAGCATTTTTCTGCAAGAATTAAAATTTGCACTTTTGAAATAACTGTATTTGGTTGGAAAATGTACCTTTATTCGTATTTACGATGAAGATTTTAAAGAAATAATTCTGTGGCCATAGCTTTCACTTGTGTTCCATACGAGATAAATGAGTTTTCTTCCTTTTATTGAAACAAATGTTTTTCTTTTGTGTAATTAAGGTATGCCATATGCTACATTTAGAGAAAATCTTATTCCGTTACCGTGAATTTAATTTGATGTGTTTAACTTTTAAAACAATTTAAAGTATGTTGTTTACCTCATTGATAGTGTATTCTAACTGTTGTATGTAGTTTATTTTTAAGTTTATGAGCTATATTGTTAATACGTTATTGTTAAAATTTCACTTATCTTATACATTTTAACATGTACAGAAAAATGAGATCAATCAGTAGAAATTTATAAACTGAGTTGGAAATAGCTTCCTATGAAGTTAATTGGCAATAAATTGAAACTTTAAATAAGTTATAAGAATACCAAAGCCAGTTGTAAATGTTTTCTACACATACTGCCAGATACTTCTTTTATTATATGATGTAACAGATATAATGTTGTTGTACTTCTTTTATATCTTATGCTTTACTAACGTAACTATTTATATATCTTTTAAAAGCAGAATCAGTCAGGCCGAGATTTTCTCGCCGCCATATAAATGTTAGATTAATTATTAAATTCAGGCGACTTTTCGTTTTCAATTAGTGAAACTGGGCGAAGTCCTCTATATGATCACATTTAGCGAATAGACGTAATTAAAGCGCGACCATTCTAGAATGCAACCAAAGTCAAAGGTTTCCGTGGCAAATTTAGCAATTCGATTCAGATTAATCGTAATATTAATTCGCTGGTTGAGTAGCAAGAAACGCGATATAGAAGTTAAAAGGAATAGAAGTCACTGCACGAGGTAGCGTTTAACTATAACGAAAACAAAAAATAATAAGAATAAAACAGCACGATCACAGTCAACTTTTAGAAATAATTCAATCAATTGTACTCCCCTGGTAAGACTATATTGCGGTGACTGCTACAAAACAGCGATTGGTGTGACACTTTTCGCGTGTTCTGTAGATGTCACCACAATATTTGTGCTACTAGACCCTGTTTTCTTGTTTTACACTCTTAATGGGGACCACTTTCTCAGTCGTGAGACTGAAAAAAAAACCTTGAAAAAAAAATATTTGAAATATTTTCCACTGAAGATGAAAGTTGATAGATTCAGAAATAAAGCAGATTTTTCAGCAATGCAATTCTACATTTTCAATGGAACGAAGACAACATGTTCAAATTAGTGTTGAGAAGCCGGCGGACACTTCAGCTTTTAGTAGAATAACGTCGTGTGGCGGGACTCCGAAATTAAGTGAAATAAAGTGAATCCTTTTAAAAAGGTAAATCACGCTTTCCATTAAGCATAATTTTGAGATTAAGAGCATGAAGTGAACATTACCGAGTGTGTTAATTGTAGAACAATAGGTAACTGAAATTGCGTAAGCCGCTTCAAATCGCGTGTAACGTAAGTAGTACGTACTTTTCCTTTTCCTTATCCAGGAGCGAAAAAACCAAAAACCCACGAATTAACAAATTTTTAATTTGAATTAAGCCGTGCATTCCTTTATCAAAGTTTTCAGTCATGTAAAATTAGCCAAAAGAGAAATGAGTTGTGAAAATTAGAAAAGGAAATGAAAGTCATTCTAAAGCATAAATAAAACTTAATTTCGAATATTTTTAGACAAGCAAACACTATTTCACTCGACTGAGAAATAAATGTCTTGAAACAATCAATTTGTTATTATCAATGTTGCAGCACAGATTTTAATGAAGGCTGTAAAAATCCCCAGCAATTACTTTCTTTAAAATGTTTAATAAATTTTTGTATCCATTATATTTACCGCTTTTTATTGAGATCAATGAAAATGACATTTCAAGCCAGCTAATAATTAAACTAATTAGTGCACATTCAATGAACTTCACCGTACTACGATTCCATTTAGCCACTTATTGGAAAAATAAATATACAGTTAACAAAAGCGTTAATCTTTGAAAGCGTTTTGAAGATGCTAACAGAGTTTCCTGAATGACTTTGTCATTCATTATAAAATCTTTAGAGGCAGTCAAAAATGAACAGACGTTTTTGAGTAAAACATTATTCAAGAATTTGAAATGTTCATAACTAGTTCATAATATGTTTGTTGTTACATTAAAAGACTTAAATGTAGAACTAAATTTAACATATTGAACGCATTATATCAAATGTGCACTTTAAAAGATATTCGAAAGTAAATACTTCAGCTAAAGTGTATTTCACTATTAATGTACTTTTTGCTTCCAAAAACGCTAAACATAACAGTATTCCTTACCGCATTTCAAGGAATACTGTTCAAGGAATACCCAATTACTTGCTTGCCACAAAAGTAATAGAAATACTTTGAACAGAATAAAAAAAATCTGGTATGGACCCCACACTACTTCCTTTTACGTGTAAATTTTTTAGCAGTTGCCTTAAGTGTTAAAAAAGTGCTTGGAGTGAGCAAGGTAACAATTCAAATATTTACTCCCCTAATCTGCCACGAACCAATGCAAAAAATATTTTACAATGGTTAATTTTCTAAATATTGCTGGTTTTAATATCATTCAGTGAATTTTTCGCAAAATATCGCCAATAGCGCCAAGTTGAACCCAAATTCAAAAAAAAAAAAATTTCGCCAAATTTGTCGCCAACTTGGCGATGTGTCGCAAAACACTTGGCGACCAAAAGCTTGGCGACATATCGCCAAGTGGTCGCGCCAATTCATATCACCTGAGTCTGCATTGAAATTAACACTGATTTACTCCAAAAAAGGGGTAAAACACCCCCTTGGGAACATTCAAATGCAACCACAAGGGGAGGTGCACAACTAGACCATCCTCAGAGCCTACATACCAAGCTAGAAGTTTCTACGGTATATAGTTTTTGAGTTATGCGAGCCACATACGCACATACATCCGCACATACGTACATACAGACGTCACGAGAAAACTCGTCGTAATTAACTCGGGGGTGGTTGAAAAGAATTTTTCGGCTACTTATATGTTGGTAGGTACATATGCACGTGCTGACAGGTCGAAAAAACTACTGAACATTCATTCGGGGGTGAGCAAAATCAAAATTTAGACTCAAATTTGAGTGATTTTTTTTTCGCGATCACAATACTTCCTTTACTTTGTAAAAGGAAGTAAAAAAGATACAGAAAAATTTCCCGCCATATTTTATGTTGCCTTTAGTAACGCATTGTCTTCCATTGCTTGTGGCTGCATAAAATCATGTTGTCTCCGTTCTATGCCATGCAAGGAATGTTTAAAAAGTAACTGATGGATTTATTTACACATCTTTCTCTCGTAAAGCTGCAAAATAATAGTTTTCGTCAAATTGTAAAACTATTCATATTGTATAACGCATATATGATAACGTGTGTCGAAATCCCGTTGAATGTCCAGTGACTGATTTAGATAAATGTATAAAAAAGATCCACCATTTAAAAATACCATAAAAATTTAGTTAAATATCGACTATCATTAAAACACAGACGATCTAATAGATCTACACCACCAGAAGCCAAACTAGAAGATCTACAATGGGCGCATTTTGGGGTTCTAAAGAAACCAAAACTTCTCTTGATTTTTCGTTCATCTCCTTCTAGAAGTACGAGGTAAATTTTTAAAATGACTTTTTCTTAAAAAGCGATTTATATTTCTTCTGAAAATCCATTCTTTTTATAGATTCAGTTAACTCCTGAAATGAAGTTAAAATCGTATAATGGACATTTTACTTGCTATTTCTGTTCCTAAACTCATAACAAGATATTCATTATCATTATTAATGGAGACAAAAGTATACATGCAAATCATTGGGCGACAATTTGTCAAAACATTTAAAACTGTTGAAAGTGTTTAATGTCATTTCAGCTACTGATATATACTCTGAGATATTTTCTCCAAGTAAGAGAGGCGAAACAATACAACAGCAATTTGGACCGGGCTAAGATGGAAACAGAGATGAAAAAAAGATAGACTAAAGCTTTTTCTTTTTCTTATATTTTATAACGTGACAAAACTACAAGGTTGCCCCCGATATGGTCAGGCAAAAAGTTCTAGCAATTGATACGAGGCTCATGAACCGAAATCTTTTGCAAGTCAAACGCCAGCGTCATCCATTAGTAAAAACTACATAAAGGCTTCTTATTGGGCTTACATCTAAGCACTTATTATCTGTAACAACTTTTTTCGAGTTCTTTAAATAGCTGTTTAATTTCTAATCAAACCAATACCAGAGGTAACAATCCATCAGTTATTTTGAAAACATTCTGCGGTCCCCGAAAAGGGGCGACTATATATATTTGTGCGAGTATACATATGACATGCTAAATCTAAAACAAAGTGTGATTTATATGCAAGAAAAGTGTGATTCTCTATCGACCAACCCAAATTTTTCCGATCTTATTAACGATATTTTTATAGGAGTGGAGTGTATTTTAATATCGCGTTCTCGTTCCCTTCAAGAGGCAAAGATGATATGGAACGAGCTGCAAAGTCGTACTTTGTCGAAAGAATAAACGGAAAATAAAAACACATAAAAAAATACTTGAAAATGCTCAAAACTTTATCAACTTACTCGGCAAAGCATATCAGGAGGGCACAAAGTATATTCCAAAGTATGACGCGCGTTTTATTTCCTCCCTAGGTAGGGATTTTTCCTCCCGCCATCATGAAACTGGTTGTGATCTGTTTTATAGAAGACGGATAAAAAGTTCGTTTCCTGGAACACGGACTCCCTGAGCAATCTTTAATCCGATAAAAGCATTTTCCCCTTCAAATGTTGTTCAAGGCTCTTACCAGCTTAAGAGCTCGAGTATTAAGATATCTGCGATTCTGTAAGACCAAGGACTCAGGTTGATTTCTGGAGTTGAAGCTGTTTTTTAGAATATTAATCTTTTTACCGCTTTTGCTTATTTTCAAAATACTTCAAATGTGTTCTTCAGTTTTGCTCCTTCTTTTTGTAACATTTTTTTCCAATTGACAACAAACTGTATTTTAATTTAAAAGATAACAATTGGGCAGTGTGTATTGTGATTTTAAATTTCTTTTCTACAGTTCATCAAGTTTGAATATACAGACCTTAACAGCACTGGAATAGAATAACAGAGTTTCAGTTCAGCTCGATCATTTTGGGGCAATTTTTCCCCATTGATATCAAGCTGAATCATTTATGATTCAGTTTTCGTGATTTGACTTAAATGATTCAACTCAAGTAATTCAATTGGCAATGTTTATTGTGCTTTGATTTTTTTTCCAAAGTCACTTAATTTTTGAATATACAGATTTCAACAGCACTGGAATATTTGACATTTAGTTGTTTACAATTTATGGTACTGAAAATAGCTAGTACTTCCCATGATCAGACCTATAGTGCATAAGAGCTTCAAATATAAAACATTTTCAACAGATGGAATTGTATTAGCCAAAAAATACAATAGTGTTGATTTCTTGAATAATTTACGTATTCTCATATACAGATGTTACATCTATGATCAATTGTAAACAGTAAAAAGAAACTTGCTAAAATTGACGCAATAGTGCAGAATTATTTTTCTTGTCTAGATAAATTCATTTTTTTAAAAGTTTTTTGATTTATTTCTGGCATTAAGTTCTTTTCCAACCAATTTTGTATCCATTTTTACTTAAATTCATTTGATAATGGAAGAACTCATTATACCAGGTCGAGGACCACATGAATCTCTCTCTTTATTTCTTTTTTTTAAACTTTTAATTAATAATATATTTTTTAAACATTTTATTTCGAACATGTGCTCTGCCCTTCAACTTTTATCTGAACAAAATACATAAAAATCAGTTGAAACTTAAAACTTATTCACATTTAAATATACAACTTAAAAATAATGGTAAAGCAAAATTTATTTCAACTGAAGCACACTTCATTTAGCGAAGACTTGTCCAAAAGATACCTAAATATCTTTCGTAATGCTTTTAACAGATTTTTTTATGCCAGAGTATTTTTTTAACACCTGTGTCATTGCTTCAGGGAGTCCTGCTCTGAGAATTTCTTCGCAATTGGTGACCGATTTCAGATTTTAAAATGAATGTCGTGTTTGTTGTCAAAGAATTAATCCATCGTCCTTTTCGCCATTTCCGATTTTCATGCCGCTCGCTGTTAAATTCTCTCACTGCCTCTTCTTTATCTCGAATGAAGACTTTCTGCGGGGATTTGCTCAAAATTTCGGAATCCGTTGTTACTTTCCAGATTAATGGCCCTGCTCCACATTCGCAGAAAACGCGACCGAAACCGAAGGCAGAAACTGAAAATCCGGGTACTTTCCATAAGAACACTAATCCATTTTACGTTTCTGCTTTATTTTTCTGCTTTACGTCAATGTGGAGCTTGGTCCTAGCTGCGAGACATCGTTTTTTACGTGATTTGTGTAGTAGGGCTTTGCTGAGAGAAAATGGCTAACGTGAAAGAGCCATACAGCAGCATGGATTTTGAGATCGGAGAATGAAATCTGGAAAGTTATTTTGTAGAGCGAATGTGAGGGCCATGCTCCACATCGACGTAAAGCAGAAAAATTAGGCAGAAGCGTAAAATTTATTCAATGGTGTTCCTATGGAAAGAACCCGGATTTTCGGTTTCTGCCTTCAGTTTCGGTCGCGTTTTACGCTGATGTGGAGCATGGCCCTGAGACTTAACTTGCGTTTCAATGTGAAAAGGACTATTTTGAGACAATTAGCATCCTAATTAAACACTTTATTTTAAAAAACAGTCAACAAATAAGTTTTGAAAGCACGAAAATGCATTTTTACTCTTATTTTTTAATTTTTTATAACGGTTTGCAACATTTTAAGTAAAACGTACACATATTTAGATATATTTCTTCCAGTAAAAAGTGTAGTCGCGATTGAATAATTCAATGTGATACTATAAATGATTTCTCAAAATTAGAAATTTTATCTATTGCCTGTTTTTGAAAGAAACTATTCAAGTGAGGATTTCAGGAGTGGAAGGAAAAGTTCAGTGTGAAAATAACACAAAGTTAAAGATCCTTTGCTAATTTGAAAAAATTTATTTAAATTAAACACAGATCGACAGAAAATAATTTTGTATTTTGAAGCTGTCTTAAGTTTTGAGGTTAAAACTTTCATGTCAGATGCAGAAAGTAAGGCATATTATTTGCCAATATTGTGAAAGTAATTTCAACACTTGCTTTGACAACTACAGTTCCTGTAATTAGCATGCTAAATTGTTGTAATTTGGTAAAAGGTTTTCTTTGGCCTGACAGAAGAGAATTTATGAACTTTCAGCTTCTCAGTTCCAGGAGACACAATTGCTGCATCTATATTTTTTGTTTTTCAAATTTAAATAAATTTTACATGCAGAAACTTAATTATTTAACTCACATGGTTTTCCACATATTATCAAAAACTGTTTTTGGTTCTTATATTCTACTTTTAAGAATAGAGATAAAGAATAAAGTTTCACTGTTGTTGGTACTCAATTATATAAGTAAAATATTCTGAACTCTCTTCCTTTACAAAAATGGTTTTGAAAGATAAACAGCAAATTTTAGTAAAATATTTACCACCTTGGTCTAATTTCAGACTCTAGCTAGTACATGGACTAAATCCTCAATTTTTAATCCTACGGTTTAACGTGTAGTAATTAAAACTTTTTTTTTTTTTTTTTGCATTAATTCTTCCTTTAGTACGAATCAAGATGGACAAAAAAATATGAGGGCACGCATATTTAGCGCGAATATGGATTCAAATGAAAGCAAAGTTTCTTCTCATTGAAACTCAAAACTAAGAGTATCAAAAAATATATATATCGCCTGAATTTAAGTATATAAGCACTTAAAAAATAAGTAACTGCTTTGATAAATGAAGAATAACTTCTTAAAAATCGTCTGCACTTTAATTTAATACGAGCAAAAAGAAAATTTTTATTCCATGCAAAAAAAAAACACGATGTGGGCTAAATAATATAAAAGGGGTTGATTTCTTCGAATTCTTTTGTGCGGAAAATAGCGAAGAAGAGGCTGTGAGAGGATTTTCAAAATCAAGCGCCCGCGAGAGTGCATAGATCGCTTGCCTTTGCTTCGACTGTACATATGCTTTACGAGCTTACTTCTAGTTTCGGAGGCTCCTCCTAAAGATCTCTTTCTCTCTCAAAACAGCTGCCACAGGATATCGTCTCTCCAGTGCAAAAAACGCCGCGAGGTTGTATTGGTGAACGCATCCGTCCTAATCAGCTTTGAAAGAAATGTTTTATTCTGTGTTGTGAGGTTCATCAACGGCTAGAGGGAGAATGGTTTTAATCATAAATAAATATTGCGGAACAATATTTATTCAACATTGTACTGTACCACATTTCCGATGGCAACAGCTCTTACTTCAATGCCTTCCAATCAAAACTACTCTCGACAAAATGTTTCTGAATGATGCTGTCAAGATAATGCTTTCAATATTTTTTGTTTTTCCTATTCATTGACTAACCTCGAAAAAATATTACAAAATGACGTTGGTCAATATAATGAATTGACTAATCTCAATGAAATCCTTCTGAATGAAGTTACCCAAATAACGCTGTCAATATGTTTTGTTTTTCATTTGAATAGATTAATCGCTGCAAAATCTTTCTAAATTGCGCTGTCTCAATAGCACTGTCAAAATTTGTTTTTCTTATAAATTGACTAATATCATCTATTAACATCAATAGTTAACTATCAATCGGTGAACTATTAACGATAAAACTATTGATGATTTAATACTTTATGTTATTTCTCTCTCTAATGATAAGATTTACTTTTATTTTTTTCTCTGGGTATTTTTTAATCGTAAGAAAAAATCTAATTCATGAGTAAATTACAATTAAACAAAATCTAGATTATCATAGCGCAAATTATTTCCCCTTTAAATGATTGTTTATAAATATTCTCTGTTCAATAGGAAAGAATCAATTTTAGCAATAAATTTGCTTTGTTTCAGAAAAAGGGAGAAACGAACAGCTAGAATATAAAATAGCCTGAAGGCGCTTGGAGGGCTAATCCCGTATTACTGGAGTGCGGTTAACTGCTTTCTTTGAGAATTTTCTGCTTCTTATCTCAGTTATACGCCGGCTCATTTATGCGCCTTTTTCACTTATACGACGATTTTAAATGGTCCCAGCACATTCCATAGCAAAATAATGATAGTATCATTCGTTTATGCGTCGCTTTACAGATAAATATTCCACTTATGCGCCGAATTTTCCCTAAAATTTAAAAATTTTTATTTATTTTCCTTAAAAAATAAGCATTTTTCTTCACTTCCCTCTTAAATCTTCCGCCTTTATTGCTCACGGAAGGCATTTTTCCGCATGAACTAGAGTTTGGAGAGGGACAATTATCCATTATGCATCATTTTAGAGGGAACAGCTTGTAATTAGGTACGCTACAATTTTTGTTTTCTCTTTATCATTGTAGTTACGTTACAGTAATTGCCAAACCGTACTAATATGTCCCTTTTGTATAGAAACATCTTATTCATTCTCATTAGAAACTATGTTGAGTTTTAGTCCTGTAAATAGACTTGTTCGCTTATACGTCTCTCTCATGCGCCTTTTTCTATTGGTCCATTGGGCCGGCGCATAAGTGAGAGTTCACTGTATTTACCAATTTACCTTAATAATCCGTTAGCACAGCACTCCCCAAATATCAATTAAACCTTAAGGTTTTCTGGACCAAAACGTTGTCATGGTATTTTGCTCGCGTGCGCGCGGTGCAGACTTTTTTTTATTATTTTTTTTTTACAGAATCTGCACAGATGGCACAAGTAAGAGTGAAATTTACATAAGAAAAAGAGCGAGACCGCTCAGCACGCCACTGGGAATCAAACACACGACCTCCTTTATTAAGCGCAGGCAGCTCGAACAGCTGGCGCTTCCAACCGCTCAGACACGGAACTTATTGTAACGTATTCTAACTCATCAAACAGAGAATATTTCCCTCTCATTTTTGACTACTTCTTTCTTAATTTACTTTTAAAACATAAGTTATTTTCTTTGGCACTTTGTTGAAAACTTTTTGACGCTCAGAACGCTGTCTATATTACATAACTTTTCAGCTGCCATAATTCAGTTTAGGGACCATCCACAAATAATGTCATGCTTTGAGGGGATTCGTGAAATTGTGAGTTTTAGACATTTCGATTGAAATAAAAAATATATATATATATATATAACATCTTTATTTGATATTGTAATATGTGTAATATCGTAACTTGTGAAATTAAAAGGGGGGAGGAACAAGTATGTTTTAAAAAAATGTGACGTCATTCATGGACAGCCCCTCAAAGCAATTTGTCATCTTTGAAAACTTATTCACGTTAATATGAAAATATAAAACCATTCTCTCTCCTCACAGAAAATAATTTTTAAGCTAATTCACAAGGGACAATTTCCAAATCATTCAGGTATACAAAAATTTAACCATTATGACAGATGAATTTTGAAAAAGAGCATCAAAATTTCGACATGATTGAATGTTGTTGTTAGTTCGTTATTATATCTGTAAAATGTGGATAAATAAACTTTCACAGGGACAAAGTAAATACTGTTGAATAAATTAAACATACGTGAAATTTAATTTATGTTTGTTGCAACTGTGTGGGAAATAAATGTGTATATCTTTGAAAGCAATTATTTACGTGGAATGCATATGTCTTTTCAAGTTGCAGCTTCGTTACATCCTTGCATTTAAATGTACTTTTTACATGAAATTTTAAAATGCCCACATGAGCTATTTTCCGCTCTATTTTATTGATATGAAAAGCAATATTTAATGGTGATGTGTTCTTTATTTACACCAATAATATTTTGTTCAATTTTCCAACTGAAGACCTCAGTGCAAGAAGTGGACTCAGCTCCACGTGTTTATTTATTTATTTATTTTGGTTTTGCGTTCTGGCATTGAATTGTAGGAAGAAAAAATTTAAATATTATCGTTTATTTTGTTCGAGAACGAGACAACTCCAAGCAATGTTCAATTATTAAGGTAAAAGAGTTGGTTAGCAGGTTGCAATTCAAGAGAAAGTGAAGAAAAACATTTTACTAATTTTCTGTATTGCTTTGAAACTAAAGTGTTTATTACAAACTCGTATTGTTTGCTTATAAGAACACAATGACATTTGGAACATTGTGTAAAAAAAAATTTTTTTGGATTGTACGTATTTGCAACAAGAACAGATATGCTCCAATATGACACATAACATTGTAATTTACTTTGCATTGATTTGTTCCGTAGTGGCATATTCGTCCTTAATATTAAATTTCACGGCAGAAACTAAATATTTAAGAATGAATGTTTAGTTTTAATTTGTTTTATTTTTTCATTTTATTCTGTTAATTTTTTATTTTTGTTTATTTATCTATCTATGCGTTTAATTATTTATTTATTTTTCATGTTTTTGCTTATAATTATTTTTATTTTACTTTTTTTTTTTTTTTGCATTTTATTTATTCATTTGTAATTTCTGAAAGTTTTTAAGAAGTGGAGCTGTACTGAGGTCTTCACTTCTATACTTGTATAATGTTTAAAATGTGTAACATTGCACTTGAATTAGCAAACTATTTGCCAATTCAGGGAGCATTTTTTCATATCATTCTCTGAAAAGAAAACTGTGTTAGTAAAAACAGAAAGTTTAGATACAAAGGTCCTGACTAGTTCAGTATTCATTTAACGAACAACTCTTTCGAGATCCAGTTTTCTGTATTAAAACTTTCAGGAGCCTAAAATAAATTTAGACAATATATTACAAATATAGTGTTAAATAATTTCGATACATAAATGTAATTGATAAATTAGATCTTAAATTTGCATTTTTAGGCCAGCACTGAAGTTTTTATTTCGTATAATTAATGCATGTTCTAGAGAATTTTTTTTTAAATATTTTTCCCACGTAGGTATTTCTTGAGACAGTGGCAGTTATTTTAAAATTGGAAATAACTGACGAATCGTAAAAAAATTTAGTTAATACCTGAAGTGCCAAAGATAATTAAATTATATATAAAATAAAATAAATGGAAAAACTTAAGGATGAGTAAAAAGTTTTTTTGTTAAAGTTACATTGAGAAACAATCAAACGAAATTAATAAAGAAAAACTTTCATAGCAAAAATGTTCAAATGCAGCAAAGAATCACATAATCAAACCAGCCTAAAATGTGATTAAAAAATGAGTTAACAAAAACTTACAGGACTTAAAATCTAGACCTATTGTGCTTCGATTTTTAAGTACCGAATGATAGGTTACGTAGCTTTTCATGAATAGTATGCATTAAAAGTTTTATCAAGAACTATTCAGCATCATAGTAAGAAGCATGAACTTCTTCGCATTTTAAATAATCACGCAAATTCGTCAAGTCAATTATTTTTAAGTTACTAATATTTCATTTTTACAACTTTTGACGATATAAACTTAAAAATATCAAAACTTTCAGAGAATGCTGGATTTATTTGATTTAATTACCACATGATGTATAATAATACAACTATCTATAGAATAAATTGAAAAATTATAATTTTTCAATTATAAAAAAATAGAACTCAAAGAATTGTAGTGTGTTTCGAAACGGTCAAACTCCTCCTTATCGAAAAATCAAATCTCCAAATGAGGCGTTTCCATTTTGTAAAATCTGGTATTAGTCTTATGAATACTGATTATCATATACAATTTATATTGTCTTTTTTACGAATCAATAAGTTTAGTTCAAAGAACAAATTTTTTCATTGTTGATAATACTTATCAAATCTGAAGCGAAATATAGCTTTTCTGTAAATCATGAAAAAACTTATATTAATGATTATTTGAGAAAAAAAATGCCGATTCAGATTCAAAAATAAGGGATTGTATGAAACCGATTCCAAGCCTTTTGACCGTTTCCAAACACACCCCAGACGTGTCGCATACGTCATTTTTACTTAACACTAGATTTGCCCAAACATTCATTTTTACTGCTTGGGAAAGATAGGCAAAATACATATGTATACCAAAAATGAAAGATGCAAAGGGAAAATTACTACAATTGAAGGGCTTGGGAGATGAAGGAGTTATGTGACAGAACCGAAATTGAGAGTAATTAAAGTTCAATGATTCATTGTTGCAGTTGTTGTAGTTTTTTTGTTTTCTGGTTTTTTCGTTAAGTGAGCGCATAAAGTTGGTCTTACGACATCTACATTTTGATGTATCAAGTTTTATTTGCTTACCTGCATCCATTGCTTACCATTGTCCAGAGTGTATTTTCAAAGAATGTAACATAGCCCTTTCATTCTCCAAACCCTTTAATTATTAATAATGCATTTATATGTAAGATAAAAAGTCCAAAATTCTGAAATTGTGTATTTTTCCAATTGAAATTAAAAAGCAGTCAAAATGACTGCTCGGGAAATCTAGTGTTAACGACTTGCTTCTAAGACATGAAAATCATGCAAAATGATCTGCAAAATAACACTACAGTACACAACTGATGGACGGAAGATTTTTTAGTAAAGCCATTATGCTAGAGACGAACTCGCGATTCAGTAGATGTGAAACGATATCTCCATGCTTCCTAAAAAGGAATTAAATTGGGAATACAACTTTGCTTGCTCGCTGTTTGTTATTCCAGCGTTGCGAGACCTTCGTTTTATTAATTTTTTTTGCTATAATGAAATTTCCGGTATTAATCCACATCTTTAATGGTCGATGTTTCCATTACCTGTCATCTGTAATCGTTTATGATGTAATGTCACTCGCAACATCCCCTCTAGGAGATTCTAATATTGATTGGACAGCAAGCAGATCACGTCTTCTAACGTTAATACTACCTATGATCCTGCGTTTTAGTGATTGTGAGACATAGCTGTTGTCTAGTACCGCGGAGATAAATATCCATTATTCTCCAGATTAACCCAATTCTGATCGAAGATCTTGTGATTTGTTCTGCTATATTGGAGTTTTCTTCTTAATCGCAGTCTTGGTGGGTGAATGAACTCGATCCGTGTGACGTCACTGCCGGTCAGGAACGGATACAAGGGAGGGACTCTCCGGCTGTAATTTTCAGTATTGAAGCTCAAAAAATTAATTTTAGACGAATTTTAATGACGTCGAAAGAAGCGAGACTAGGCTCTCTCCCAAAAATGTTTCGGAATTGAGGTCTGAAACATATATGATCAATATTTACAAACCGTTTTCACAGTAAAAAGTAATGCATAATAGAAAATTGCCCCCCCCCCTCCCCCCCATTTCTGGTTCCGCCCCTGCTGCTGGTATCTGAACTGTCAACACGCATGTTGAATTTAAACAGAATTTAAACTCTCTACATTCCGTTAACATACGTGCATTTTTGTGTCTCACGAACACCACTTTTTTATGTACCAAAAAGGTCTGTCAAACATTTTTTTTCTTAGAAATATTCCAAGCAAGGAACAAGCCATTTATTTAGCACAAAATTCTTCTTTTCAATCGTATTTTTGAATTTTCAAGCTTATTGGTGCCACATCAGGAATTCAGTGAAAGTTCAGCTTCTTTTCTTGGCACTCTGCAAATAGTCACTAGTTTGCATAAAACCAAAACTACTAAACTTAACAAAACTGCAATCTGCCTGAACTTAAACTAAGACTACATTCTGCCTCAACTTAAACTAAGACTACAATCTGCCTCAACTTAAACTAAGACTACATTCTGCCTCAACTTAAACTAAGACTACAATCTGCCTCAACTTAAACTAAGACTACAATCTGACTAAAAATATTTCTTGATGAATATATTACACTTTATGCATAAATATGCTTCATATAAGTTTTACTCAGTTTAATTCTGTTAATTTCTCTAGCTAAATATTTCTTTAACTCAGAGCTAGGCATTCTAAATCATGATATTGTGTTGCTTTTTCCTTTGGAAATGTTGTAAAACAAAAGTTTGAAGTGTTATTTGAATAAATAATGCATACAAGTCAGTTTAAGCATTTCAATACCACAATAAAATCTTTAAAATCAGGTTATGTGAGTTTATATTTTCAACAGTTCTAATAAAATTGTTTAACTGCTTTGAAATGTAAGTAAATGACAAATGAGCGTTTATCCTCTCAATTCTCAACGAGCATACATTGAATCTGACGATTCTCAAATACTGATTTAAATTATTAATTGGCTTCCGTTTGGAAATCGAAGTATTTGTAGCAAATAATATTTTCAATACTCTCGTGGACAAAATGTCTTAAAGCGTTTAGTTTCATTGTGTGCAAGCAATGATTGTTTGAAATGAGTGCTTATAAATTGACGTGGCATAATATTGAGTTAAAAATACAGCTAAACACTGGGTAAGTCTAGGATTATCAGTAAATAAGAAATAACATCGTCCAAAACGGACTTTCAGCTGACCTTCAATATGATATGTACACACACGCACACGG
Source organism: Uloborus plumipes (assembly GCA_038373865.1). NCBI lineage: Eukaryota > Metazoa > Arthropoda > Arachnida > Araneae > Uloboridae > Uloborus > Uloborus plumipes. Next base: position 94,178 of record JAXGGA010000642.1, read on the forward strand.
CGTTCTTTTCCAGCATTTGATTCAATTGACAGTCAGGAGCACCCCAAAGGGAGGTCACCAGAACCTCCCCAAAGTTTCTTCATTCCGGGCTGACGACTCGCCAAATTTAGGTATGCATCATCAAACACTGTCAAACCCGAATCTATTCCGGGAAAAGTTAATTTGCGTTCAATGTAATAGACAGATTAACTTCACAGTCAAAAGTTTAATGGTACACGATCAATAACACCATGAGTTACACGGGAAAAACATTTTTTATTGTTTAATAAAGAGGGGTGCACTCAAAAATCAACTAAATCTATGTGTGCTACTGCTCCCGTTGTTATTTATCAAAATTCAAATCTTTTTCAATCATCTGAAGAAAAGATAGAAAATGCTCATTTTTCGTTTTTTCCGTGATATTTATTGTCTTTACGCATAAAGTAACGGTATAAGGTATGTGCGTATGGTCGTATTTTATCATTCGGCAAATTGAAAATTTTCTCTCTCCCAAAAATTTAAGCTCGGGGCGTCCCTGTTGACAGTGTTCGCGAATGTTACGAGAAGGCATATGGCATCATTTTTCAGTATCTGATTTAAACTAGCATTAAGGTGATAGATACATTTGAGTATTTTAAAATCGGCACCCGATAATCCGGGCAAATCCAAAAACTGGGCTACTAGCAGGACGAAAACGGACTCTCGCCAGAAACCTATTCCACGTGCATTTCCGTTAATACCTGCATTTTTAACTCTGCACTCTTCGGTCCACATCAGGTCGAGTTTTCGGGACTCTACTATATGACATGTACGGTTCAAGAGCCTTTATTATGTGCTATTTTTAAGCCTGCAATTACGTATGAGACCTGGAGAGAGTATGGGAGGGGGGAATCCTTGACAGTTATGTCTCACATGTATGTAACATTTTAATTTAATTATTTTTTAGATGGACGAATAAATTACTTTATAAAACATGAAACAGTCATCTTTCAAAATTTCAGACTTGCCAATACTGCAATGTATATCTATTACGTGTACGTGTTCCTAGTTCTTCAAAATTCTCAAATGGTGTCAAGCTTTTCATAATGTGAACATTTATGAGAAGTTTTAAGAACGAATGGAATATATGTTCAATGAGTACCTAGAGTCTAGGGGATGTTCCGAGTATGATGTAAGAAGTTCTCATGTTCTCGAGCTGTACTGAAATGTTTGTAGAACGACTGAATGTTCTCATTAAAATAAATAAAATGTATATTTGTTACGCATAATTTGCAATCTTTATGACTTTATTACATTTAATACTTATTTTTATGTTTTCTCTCTTCATAGAAATACTTTTTTTTTTTTTTTTTTTCAATTCATAGTTTATTTAGGTTTTTTAAAAATGTTACGTAGTAACGAAACACATTTCCCAAAATTCTTACTTCTGACTACCGTAAAACGGGGTGAATCGGTACACTTTTCAGCTTTGATTGTAAAAAGTAGTTAAGAGAGTCACAATAAGACCACAGTTAAGCTGTGGTCTTATAGCTAAGCTGCAGGAAAAGAATGTGGTCTTTGTTCTGTCTCAAGATATTTGCGTATTTTCTTCATCTTCGAGAACTGGAATGGCAAGGAAGTTGTAACAACTCTTTTCGTATTTTAAATGAACATCTGGATCCAAAACAAAGATAACCTTCCTTTGCTGCAGCTTCGCAATAAGACCACAGTTAATAAAGATCCACAAAAGAAAAGAAAAACATTGAGCTAAATTAACCTGCAAGGTTTTTTTAAATTATGAGAATAATATTTTAATAAAGTATTACCATCTTTATACAATTCTATGCCCTTTTCTGTTGTCCAGTGCTCTCTCATTCTTATTAGAAGGCAATTTTTCTCATTTCTCAAAAATAATTTCAATTTCCGAAAATTTGTTTTTTCTCAATTGTAAATAAATATTGAACCTACACTGTAACAAATTTCGGAAAAGTTTCTGAAAATAAGATAAACGTTTCTGAATATGACGGAAACATTCGTCTGAAACCAGCTCTCCGAAATAGTCGAAAACGTTTCCGAGTATACAAAATACCTAAGAGGAAGTTGCGTAGCTCAATGCGCAACGAGCAAAATTGAGGTTCGGGAGAAGATTGAAACCGGAAACGGCGCCATATTAATGTGTTCGCATTTCAGCTTGTGTATATTCAATCTTGCTCGGTATAAAATCGGATATGATGGGAACTGTTAATCCGTGAGGAATTTAATACAAGCAAGGAATGTACGAATGGTATTTGCTTCGTTTTGGTGACATATAAAATTAATACAAAAACTAAATCTTCAATGCATACTTCAACGGGATTATCAGAGTGTGTAACAAGTATAGATTATTACGATACAACGCGAAGAGGTTTGGATTATTTTTTTTTTTTTTGTTCCAGAAGCCGGTAAGTGCTATTCATTGCTTAGAATTAGATTTATTTTCTTTCAAAGTGTATAAAGTTTTTGCTGTGCCTCAACCTTTTTTTTCCTCGGGACTTGTATTGACATAATCAAAACTTGTTTTTATTCTGAGCTTTGAGAAATTTTTCTAGTTAAAATTAAGCGAATTAGTTAAAAATATTAATGATAATAAGATCAGGAGCTCTCCCAGGGTCATGGGAGGTCGCTGGGACCTCCAAAACATTTTCCTCATTCTGCAAATTCGGACTGTCGATTCTGAAAATTCATTGACAGTATTCCAATATTTTTTGTGATAAAATTTGTTTGTGAGTTGCTGCAATCTTTCATTCTTTATGCATGTTGAGCATAAGAAGAACCGATTAATAAAAATATATCTTATTCTGGTATTGACGTCACTACATCGTTCCTGCTCTGCGCGCTTGGGGGAATTCCCGTATGACACAAGACTTCATTCAAATGAGTAATTTTTTGTTGCGCGGAAGAATAATTCGAGTGAGTGTTAGAATATTTTAATAGTGTGTTATTTTCTATACTCTTAAAAATGCTCTGAACAAGAGTGGAACATTATTCGAGCAGCAATTACTTAAGGATTGTGTGCTATTTATGAATGGACATTCATCGATGTATTATGGAATATTTCATTTAAAAATGAAAAGTAAGAAAACATTTTTATTTTTAAAGATTTTTTGCGTTTAGCTTCAGGCTTTTAGTTTTGGGACTTGGGGGAAGAGGGGGGGGGGAATCGTTCCCCCTAGATTTTAAATTTACTGCTTTTTATTATGCATTTATGCTTGTAATTTGATGCTTTTGTTCTGCAAAATACATAGAGCACATACCTTTTGCCCCCCCCCCCCCCAAACTTTGAAATGGTGGTCTAGTTTATATTGTTTAATGAATAAAGGATATGAAAATATCCTTTCAGACTGAAATTGCACCTGTTACTATTTCAACATGTCACTATTCCTGAATATTAATATTGATACATTCCTTGGCTATTATATACTTTTTGAATGTCAATAATATATAATTTCGAATTCACTGAAATATTTTTTAGCCATTACTTGTGGCACAAACGCTTATTGTACTACATATGTACGTTCTAAAATGTTTACCACACAAAAAAGGAAGTGCCGTACATTGTCAAAAATATCAATTCCAAATATATATGGCAGCTGCAGTTCATGATGTTTTTAAAAACATTTCTGAGATACGTCTGAGTGTTTCGGAATCTACTTTCTGTAATTTCAAAAAAGCGTTTCTGTGTAGTTCGGGATCTGCTTTCTGTAATTTCAAAAAACATTTCTTAGTATTTTGAAATCCTCTTTGTATAATTTTCAAAAACATTTGAGTGTATATTGTGCCGCTGCGGTTTATGAAATTTTCAAAAAGAGTTCTTGAGTATGCTAGAATTCTCTCTGAAATTTTCAAAAACGTTTTCGAACATCTTGGAATCCTTTCTCTGTAACTTTTTTTAATACAAATCTCATATCGCAGACTTCAATAAGTTTAATTAATTTTTTCACCGCTGAGATGAGCGATATTTCACTCCAAAAAGAAAACAAAAAATAAATTAATAAAATACTTTAATAATGGTGTGACAACACAAAATTATTATTATTTTTTTTTAATCCTCCAGTTTCTTATGTTATAAATCTATTTTTATGAACCTCAACTTTTACAAATAACAAAACAACTGGTGGATTAAAAAACATAAGAAAATTCATAAATAATAAAAATTCTGTATTTTTACACAATTATAAAAGTATTTTATTGAATTATTTTTTATTTGCTTTTCAAAATGAAATATTACAAATCTCAGCGGTAAGAAAAAAAAAAAAAACAGAATCATTATATTACAGATGATTATATAAAAAAAAAGAGTAACAGAAAAAAGGATTTCGAAACATTTGAAAATTTCAGAGGTTTCTGAAATACTGAGAAAGCTTTCTGAAATACTCAGATACCTTTCTGAATATTTCATGAACCGCAGCTGCATGAAATACTCAAAAACGTTTCTGAAAAGAACAGAAAGGTGCTTCCGACATACTCAGAAACGTTTCTGAAAATGACGGAAAGAGGTTTCCGACATACTCAGAAACGTTTCTGAAAATAACAGAAAGAGGATTCCGACATACTCAGAAACGTTTCTGAAAATAACAGAAAGAGGATTCCGACATACTCAGAAACGTTTCTGAAAATAACATGAACCGCAGCTGCCCGACATACTCAAAAACGTTTCCGGATTTTTTTTTACAGTGTACAGACTTATTTCTAGGCTTAAATGAAAGCTAATTAGTTATACTGTAATTAAATGTCTATCTTTGTCTTGCATAATAAGAATTTTTGTCGATATTTGGTTCAAAATATGATCGAATCACATTTATTTCATTTTTCGCAAAAAATGACAAACTGTTGATGTACGATGTCTCCTAAAATATCACGTCCTACAGAACTCCACTTGAGCTTAAATTGTTGCAAATTTAGTGTTCTTCAAAATGGGTATGCAAACGTATCATCAAAAGTTGCATAGTTCAAGAGTGATAGGGGAAAATCTGAAAAAGTCAGGATAAGACCACAACCAACAAGAACTATCATAAAAATAGCAAAAAAATGATTGAAAATGACCTGTAAAGTTTTTTTTTTTTTTTCAATTTTTAAAATAATATTTTAATATAGTGTTACCCTTTAAAAACCATTTTGTGCATTTTTTATTGTCCACTACCCTCCTATTCTTATAAGGAAACGATTTTGCTCATTTCTCAAAATTTTAAGTATTTCTTTTTCGTGATTTTAACTGAAATATTGAGCCTACAGACAACTGTTTGGGCATGAATGAAAGCTAATTAAATGTGCTGTAATTACATGTCCATTTTCTTGTCTTATAGAATAGGAATTTATGTCGATATTTGGTCCAAAATATGATAGAAGCGTAATTTTTTCACTTTTGGCAAAAAAACTCCATTTTTCGATGTACGATATCTCCTAAACTATTTGTTCTACAGAACTCCACTTGAGCTTAAATTGTCACAAATTTAGTGTTCTTTAAAATGGGTATGCACACGTATCATCAAAAGTTGCATAGTTTAGGAGTTATAAAGAAAAAACTGAAAAATGTCTGAAAATTTCGCAGTTTTTCGCGAGTTTCGCAGCAAGCACAGGTTTTAGAAAGGTGCAAACTTAAATTTACACTACCCTAGAGGACCCAAACAACATATTAAAAATTCAGAACTACATCGCGATTTGCGATTTTAGCTCTTTCTTTTGCATAGATTGACTGGACTATAGAAAATGTTGTCTTTTCTAATTCAGCACTCTGTTACTTAGATATATGCATAGTTAAAAATACTATTCTTAGATTTGAAATACAAAAAGGTGTGTTCTTTAAAAGTTTTGCTGACGATGAAAACAATGTTATTTAGCGTCCCATTTGCAGCCTTGATCACAAGCCAATAGTGTTGCCAAAATGACAAAAATATTTTTTTCTACTTATATTACCTTTCTTAGAAAAAATTTTACAGCCAAAATTACCCGACGGTATATTTATGAAGAATTTCCTTGTATATTGTCAGAAAGTTTGGTTCCGAATCACTCGAATGTTTCGATACACCCCGCGTTTTACGGTACCCGCTACAGGTAAATATATTGTAAAAAAATACCAACACCTAAGAAAATTTCTTATTATTTAATAATGTGTGAGTGTATATTCATTATTTAATAATGTGTGAGAAACACGTTTGTTGTTCCAACTGTTTTAAAAAAGTAATTTAAAGTAAACTTTTTTATTTATTTATATTTCTTTTTTTTTCTTGGACAGAGTATAATTAACAGTTAAGTCATTCCACACGTCAACTGGACCAATTTTTCAAATCGTCCCCACTCGACCATCTCTGATTTGAATTAGATTTTACGTAGAAGTAGACATACCAATGAAACTAACCTGTGCAAATTTCTACCTTCCTAGATCCAAATCTGGAGGATCTAGGACCCCGCAAAAAATGGGGTCCAAAATGGCGGATCAGCTTTGTGAAACGAGATGCAATGTTTAGGTTACGGTTGTAGAAAATTTTATTACGCTGGAAGCCTAAAATTTTTGGAACTTTAAGTACTTTTGGTTGTCAATAAGGTCTAGTATTTTTTGTTAGATTGAGCTTATTAGATTTTGTGTATCACACATGTAAACTTGCGAAAAAACGCGGTGTGCAATTTTTCCCCTGAATTTTAGGTTGTCAATTTTTTAACAAAAACGATTCAAAAGTTAAGTTTACAAATACCTTTGTGCTAAAGATGTACAGAAAATAACGTTAAAATGCACAAATGAGCAGGGATACTGCAAATGCTGAGTATCCCTGCTCATTTGTGCATTGTAACGTTATTTTCTGTAGATTCAAAAATTCTTTGTAGTTCTCTAGTCAAAGTACTTGAACGGGTTGCAGCTGCAAAGCTTAAATATTGATTTTGTAAAAGATATTGTCCAAAGTGTCTATCAAAATCATTTTAATGAAAAATCGACGGTTTTCAACTGACTCACTATATCTCAGGTTAGTCACCTTCCACCGTTTTTTCGTTAGTACCATTAGAAAATTACCCTTTTAAATCCCTTATTATTAATTGATAATTACATTTAACCTTTTGCAGTACCAAGTAACATTATTTATTGTTAATGAACTTGTTTAGCATAATTTCTTGCTCTTTGCATACTTAAAGTAGTTTAAATAAAACAAGATTTTTCCGCCAGATTAATGTGAAATTTCCCGGTTATAAACAATTGAAAAACTGTCCCATTGCCAATTTCTGCTAGTTAATCAGTGCATCCCTGTACAAAAAATTGGAAATAAATGTGTGTTGGAGTAAAACGTAGAATTAAACTTAGATTTTTCAATCTTAACATTTTTTAAAAATTAAACTATTTGAGATCTAAGGGGAAAAAATAATTTACTAAAATATGTTACTACAAAACATTTGATGCATGACTATGAATCAAATACATTTTTCATTTATTCAATAATAAATGAAAGAATTTGGCAGAAGATACAACAAACATTTATTTTTAATTTATACTTATAAACAAGATTCAACACAAAAATTCTATCTTATATAAATTAACACACAACCACATTTCAGTCTTGGACATTTCTTTGCTGCAACAGCTTAAGTGAGAAAAATAGAAAAAAGAAAAACATTTAAAATCACTCTTTTGTTAAGCAAGTAAACCATTTATAAAAGAGGTTTTAAAACAACCTTTGTATTAATTGCAATACAGTATAACTGAGTATATATAAGATGGTTGAAACATGAATTGGAAAAAAAAAGTAATGGTAAAACGGTAATTAATGCCACACGATCACTACAGTAATTGTGAAGCTAAAATTAACTGTGTATAGTGAAACTTTCACTCTTTTAACTCTTAAAAAATATCAAACCTAAATAATTTACTTGCATGTTGTTTTATTTTCCTCTAAGACTTGATAATGGATTTATTGCTACAAGACAATAGCAAAGAGAAAGGTAGTCCACGTTTGCTCCAATAGCATATCACATTTGACTAGGATATATTTTGTTAGGTTCTTTTAGTGGCAGAAAAAAATATTCTTGACTTAATTACATGTTTCCTCCAGTATAAGGTATAATTCATTGACAAAAAGTTCCTATCAATAGGTTATTTAAAAAAATAATAAGGGTCCACTTATTTTAGAACAAATACAGAAGCCAATATGTGTTATAAAAATGATTAACTGTAGGAATATCTCTAAAAAGGGTGCTTTAACTTCTCATTTATGACTTTTCATCCAGACAATTATTGGCAACAAAACTCATAGCATATAAATTTTTCACAGAAGTAGTAAATTAATTCTTAAATTGGTCAATAATTGATTCTTAAAATGGTCGTTTCATTGCCATTGTTCATACCAAAAGAACAAGCTGTTCTCACTACACTACTAAAACTTTTTTACATTATTTAATCTAAAAAATTGTGAAACAGTCATTTAATGACATTTGAAATAAGAAAAGTATATTAATCATAAAGCATTGATACTCAGTAAAATAGAAAATATCCCTATCATTACCTTTTGCATTGTTAAATACATAAAGCAAAGCATTCATTTTACAAAACTTCAAATAGAAAAAGCATATTAAAAAAATCTTCACATTCAATAACAAATGAGAAAATATCCCTATGCCTATTCAAAAATATAATACCATAGTAAAGACAAAAGAAATAGGTATTTTCAAAAATTATATATAAAGTAAACAAACAATGGAATGCAACTTTTCTCTGATATGTCACTTCAAAAGAACTAGACATCTTTGAATCTGAATACTTGTGCAACATTTCAAGGGGAAAAAAATAGACTACACACATTAAATAAACTAATAAATAAATCGATTTCAAAATTGAGAAATCCTGAAAGACACATAATATACATGTTATTTTATACATAATTTAAGGTATCATGAAAGTCAATAAATATAAATTTTATGTACAAACATACAAAAGAAAAAAAAAAACCTTCACAATTATCATACATTAAATACATATTTTTGGTTCACGTGCTTCCGTGATTTTCATGCATACGATCCAAGAACTCATCTAAGAAATCCTTGCATCCAATATGCATACAGTATATAGAACTCTGAAACAGTGTTCCGACACCAATAATAAATTTTATTCAGCACATAACTTAAAGGAAAATATTATGTTATATTTTATGTACAATATTTCTAAAATTTTACTATGAAATAACTAGTGAAAATCTGTTACAAATTCATCCATAGGCTCAAAATATTTATGACTCTATAGTTAAGTGACATTATAGATCAGCGATGCCCAACCTTTTTTTCATCGTGTGCCACACATCTAAGATGATTCTCGTGAGCCAAAACATACTGTATACAATTTTTAAGTGTTTGAATTTTTTCTAGGCAGCTTGGGAAGATTGAAAAGATTGGGAAATCATAAACCAAGAACTGTTGTCGTTATTACTTAATGCTCATTTTATTAAATTGGATTTTGCATCAGTTTTTTAGGAACCAATTTTTTAATATTTAGCTCCAAATTTATGACAAATAATGGCTTTTGATTTATAACTCTGAACAGAATATGGGTCAACTTTGTGGCCCACAGAGAGTATGTTGAACACCACTGTTGTAGACTGTCATCATTACTGTTTAGGGGCGAATGAAGGGAATGACATTTTTTTACTTCATAACTGAGTTGTGGCTATACCCAAGTTCAACAATATATCATAACTCTTATGTGCTTAGTTATAATAATAAAGGAGCTTAGATATAAGCCTTGAAATGAATATTTCATATAATTTCAGCTGTAGTAAAAAGTTCCTTTACTTTTCTTTTGCTATTGATATTCAACATTCTTGCTTTTTCCTTTATTTACTCACAGAGATTCTATGTCAGTTTTCAAGGTTTTAACTTTTAATTGAACATAACTTAATCAATTATTGGATCACAGCATGAGCTAATTTTATTTTAGAAGATTGCTGACAACCAGGGATATTTGTGTTATTCATTGAGCTATTATACTAAAGAGGAGGGAGAACTTTCCCATTTTTCATAAATGAAGCTTGTGGCCTGAGTTTCAAGTGAGTATGGCAAAACACTTCGCATAAAAACATCTTGTTTAATGGGAAAAGACCGCTTTGTTTGCCATCTCGAATTGTACAGTTTAGAAACTCCAAAAACCCATGGCAAAATGCTTTACAAAATAAAACTTTACTTTAAATGTGAAGACTTCTTTTGCTACTTATGATAGGAGGACAAATGGACTGCCAAATTCTCTCCTCTCTTAGTACAATGGTTAATTGAATCAATCATATTAATGATTCGAATCGTCAAAAACAGAAACAAAACCCAGTCTTATTGAATCACACAAAACTGTTTAGAACAAGTGTGGTTCATATTAATGGCAGCCACTGTAATAAACCTCAATAGAGTTATCCGATGCCAGACTTAGTGAAGTTGAAGTATACATCAAATTTTAAACATGAAGGAAATGCCTGGCACATAAGAACATACATAAAGAAATGAAATAAATAAACTCGGCTAAGAGAGAAATGCAACAGTGACTTATGTGATAGACCCTTGCTCAGTATGAATTAATGGATCACATCAAAAAATCCCCACATTTCTGTAACATGAGTGGCTGTTAGTAAAATGCAGCCCTAAACCAATGACTGTTGCTAGGTAATATTTCTGAGTAAAAACTAACCATTTAGTTTATTGTTGGCAGCAAGATGCCATTGTCTTTCATGCTGAATGATGAGTACAATTAATCGAATGCTTTCTTAAACAACAAAAATTTGAAATAAAAATACAATATGCCGGACTTGCATTTTGCAGCTTTCGGAAGAAAAACTGACAGATCCGTAGATTTCTGTTAAAACCCTGATTCTTGGAATTTTGATGTTAAGCTAGAGCACAAACATCCCTGGAAAACGAAGAAATGGGATGATGTAAAGCGATGGTGGATAAAGTTCTTTAAAAAACTCGGGTAATAAAGGGATGAAGAACAGAAGGGGAAAATGTACGTACAAAATGCTCAAGATAAAAAAAATAGAAACATTAAAATGAGGAATGTAACATGCACATTGTGAGCACGTGCGTCAACATACACCTTGTTCTCTTCTTAAATATTTCTCACAGCGTATTTTTCATTCAAATTTATGCTTTCAATATAACTCTTATACAGTTCTTGCCAACATTTTGAATAAATATATTTTATATATATATATATATATATATATATATATATATATATATATATATAAAGTAGCTCTATATTATATATTATTTCAAAACAAAACAGCACAGTACAACTCAGTTACTAATAAATATATTATTCCACGCAAATCAATACGTAAAAAAGCCATGTGCAAAGATTGCAGGAATTAAATAAAATTGGAATTTAAAGCAAGCATACTGAATGTTATAAAAAATGACAGTAAAATTTAAAATTCAATGAGCTGCAAGAGGTTAAAAAACTTCTATGCTAATTAAGAAACAGTAAAAAAGCATTCATTACTGTCAAAATTATATTGTATGATTTTTTCACAGCTTAAAACTACAAACTAATAAATTACTTGAAAATGGTTTTGTCATATATAGGGACAATGCAACTTAGTTGTTCGACTCAATGTTTTTTATGAAACAATCGTAATTTTTAATGCAATGAAAAATTTATTGATCAAATGCTCATGGCTTTTTGGCACAAAAACTTTCGTGCTGTTTAACTTATGTAAGTATAATGTATTACAAGTATGATATTTCAAATACTACAGACTATGTATCCGTATTGCATGTTTCAATATTAGCTGCATATAGTTTGTCTGAATTACTTCCAAAATTACTAACTGACAATTTGTGAAGACATTGAACAATTTTGTATTAAATTTGTATAGGAGTTGATTAAATTTTGCAACTATTTGAGCACTTGGAATTTGTAGCACTGCTAACCATAAAAGATATTTAAAAGCCTTTGACTCAAGAAATAACTGAATATGCATCAAAAGTCAGCAAATAGTTAAAAATGTGAAAAGTATAAAATTTAAAAACTACATAAGCGATGTACAAAAAAATATTGTTGCATTAAACAAATATATTATCCCAAACTCAAAACATTTAACTCATAAATAATAATTTCAATCAGATTTAAAAAAAAATGAAATAAAGTACAGTTGAGCTCAGACAATTTAACATTCATTCCATCACTTTTCTTTGCAATACTCTAAAATCTTAAATTTTCAGGATTTCTAAAACTTCGGTTTTCTCTTTTCTAAGTTGCACATATTACACAAATACATGGATATGTATTCTATCCTTTAAAGAATTGATAATCTTACCCCCATTTCTTTTTGATTCACATTACCCATTTCCTTAGCCCATGGACATATTTCCTTCATGTATTATATTAGTAATGTACAGTACAACAAATGAACTTTTCTAAGAACAAAGAAGCAGGCACACAAAGTCAAAAATGACGTGTTGAAATATAGTCACTTGAAAATTTCTAACAGACTAAAAACAGTTACACTGTTTAATTCGCAAATATGAGAACTGAGAGTTTTAAGAGTAATAAATTGAGTTACTGTGAAGCACAACTAAACAAGTAAAAAAAACTCGCAATGTTCCAGCACTTCGTCATTATTATGAAATGGAAAAAATAAAAAAAAAGAGGGTATCAATAAAAAGGAAAAAATTATGGCGAATGAGTGAGCTGAAATTTCATGTTTTGCATGATTAAACTGAACATAAAATTACATTGGCCAAATAAATGGCACTGTGTTTTACATGAAAGTAAAACAATTTGATGCAAAAATAGAGTATTAGACAAAAGTTTAGCTGACTCATGAAGCATAGATATGTTACACACATGGATTTAAAAATGTCTCTAAATTTAAAAAAAAAATAGCGCAAGCTATATTAAGAGTTAAGTGCAATTCATGAATCCCAATACATTTTATGAATAACTGATGCAAATTAAAGAAATTTTTGATAAAAATTACCCTTTTAAATGCTTCACATTTTAAATTAGCAAAGTTCAACTGTACATGATTAAAAATTACAGTCAAGAATATATAAAACATGCCACATATGCATGGTGTGCACATATTGTTTCAAATTAAAAACGAAAACCATTATCTTTAAAGCTACTTTGGTGTTTTCAACAATCTGATTCTGTATTTGACTTATTATCTAAGAGACGAGCTACTTCTTTTAAGTGTTCTTTTAGAAGATCTTGTTCCTGTAGCGAGAAAAAGTAAAGTTCAGTAAAACAGTTTATTCATTTAGCAAAGCAAAATTAATTTAAGAAGCAATTTAAAAAGTAAAACTTACTTCAGAGTTCTTCCTAAAAGACTTCTCAAAATCGTCCTGCACACTACAAACATTAAAGGAGGACATGAAGTTACTTTAAAATCTTCACAAACCTTTACAGACTACAAGCAAACACCACTAAACAATATAACTAAATAGAATGCTCTCTGCCATAGAATTATGGTTGGATTTAGCGATTCTATAAACAGATACATTGAGTTTACAAGGTTAGGCTGAGTTTTGGATTCTAATCAAGCAACATCAAGCTAAGTCCCTTGAGAACAATAGAAAAGTACTTAAGTTCAATTATGTTTTACTTAAACTGGCTACAGTGAAATTATGTGCCTACAAGGGGGTGCTTAAACAACTTCTTTCACAATAAAAGACTTGCAGAAAGCCCAAAAAGGCTACCTGATGTTCCTTTAATAATCTTTAATTTCATTGAACTGCTTGTAGGATTTCTTTTAATGTTGCCTCTTGTATATTTAATAATTTTAAATATTATTCAAAATATTTTCTATTTTTGAAGTTTTTACATACAATGGCACATTTGGCCTAATCCAGTAGCATCATGATAAATGAGTAGGCTACTGACATAGAAGCTAATCACCAAAAATGTATTAACATGCCATTAATAATTCGTTAATTTCTTTAATATTACAAGAAGCAATTCTTTCACTATCTGAATCATAGACATGTTTGAGACTTAAAGGTGGAAATCCTTGGAAATAATTGTCTTCCAAGTGCATTAAAATTACTTTTGTTCCTGCAATACTGTGTCTGGGAATAACAAGATTTTTTCCTCTTTTTGAATGATGAGTAAGGAAGTTCAGAACAGAACAGAAAATAGTGCCTCAAATATTTAATAAAGAGATTGATTCTTAAAATCCTCTTTCTTAGCTTTGGAGGCAGAAAATTTGTATACATCAAGGTCTTTATTAGTTAAAATGTTATTTTATATTTTTGTGGAATAATTCATGTAGCAATGCAGAACGTAAATGATGATTAATCCTTTGGATTTAACTTATGCCAGAAGAGAAGATTTTGCTTTGGCTGTTATTTGTTTTGCAATGGTACAATGAGCCACTCAGATAGCAATCCAGTTAGTTATATGGCTAAATGGTTGAAAAGTACTTCTGCAGTTAAAGATAAGCAATAAAAGAAGCATTATTAAGACCCTACATTTAAAACACATGATATGAATATAAGGTCCTAAAGGAAAATAATAATTTTAAAAGGCAGAAAGGTGCCTAGTTGAAAAAAAAAGCTTCTAAAAGCAAATTATGAACAAACATTAGAGGCAACATAGCATACTGTACAAAGGCATTCATAAATAAAATTAACATTCAAACACAAAACACAGGAAAAATGCTTTGCTGTACATATAGCTGTTGGAGATTATTAACGGATTAAAATAATGCAAACAATTGTAATGTTTGAAGCAACAAGTATTCATGCTTCTAAATGTTAATTAGACACATGCAGGAAAAAGTGCGCTACAAACACTATAATTCAAGCAAATTCATACCTTAGTTATCCTGAAGCTGACCAAAAAAGAAAAGAATGAATGAGGATAGATTTTTCAACAAAAAGGAAATGTTATATATGTATTTTTCAATATGAATTAGTTTAAAATGATAAATGTAAGACAAAGACATTTGTAAGAACTTGTTAGGTAGAGTGTCAGTAGTAAAAGTTTTCAATTGTAACAAAACTACTGCAATTAAAAATAATATCTTAAGGATGAATTTATATCTTTTTGTTTTAAGCATAGATTTCTTACTCCCCTGCCTTTCTTTTTTCTTCATTTCTTTTTTTATCCTGTTTACTTTTACAATGTTTATCTGGAAATAACTTGCTGTTAATATTCTAATGGAAGAAATTATGCATGCATATTTCTCTCATACTACTTAATATTTGTACATAAACTCTCATCCAAATTTAATTTTTCAAAACTTTGATGGAAATGTTAATTACATAAAATATTTATATTTTCAAAAAAATTAAAGAACCATCATGATTGTATCAGATTCGATTATCAGAATGAGAAAGGCTGACAATAGACAGAAAAATGTAACTCCAGAACTGCTCAATTTGGTAGAAAAGTGTCCTTATTTCACTAATATTTTCAAGGTATTAAATGAAACCTTTAAATTATCAGTTAAATGTGCAGTGCAGATGGATAAGCCCACCACCATTATTTCCAAGAGAAATAGAAGATTCTGCTTAGCAACCCATTACTTATTTCTCAAACTAAAGAAGGGCAGATTCTTTTAAAATATGAGAGGAAATCACAAATCCCAAGTCATGACAAGATGAGAAAAAGTAGCTCTCTTTAAAATTTTAATAAAGCATAGTAAATTTTATAACTTTCAGTTTAAATATAAATAACACTGCCCTTCACAACATCTCAAAAGAAATATAAAAAGCAAACAACACACATAAATTACATCAACATTAAATTATAAAACTTTCTTGTGGTTACTTTTTTGAGCTTATGCACTCTATAGTAGTTACTTGATTATCAGAAGTTAGAGCACTAATAATGAAATATTTAATGCATTTTTGTAAATGAAACTGAAGAGTTAAGCTCATTTATTTTCTCTTTTTAAATTAGTTATTATGAACATAATCTCATAAGTCTTACATGGAGAGCAAAAGGTGCAAAAGTAAATGTTCTTTCAGGTTTATTAACTATCAAAAGGAACAAACTTGATTAATGATTGTATTACCTAAATATAAAATATTTAATTTATGAACAAATGCAAGGAGCTAAAACAGTGTGATTTGAGATAAGACAGTACCAAAAACAGTGGCACTTCTATGAAGCTCTGATTTGTTATACAAATATTATATGTGTGTATCAGTAAAAAGTCAAAGATCACTCTGTGAAAAGATTCTTGCTACTTTAATACAACTATTCGAGTAGACACATTTAGAAATTGTAAACTCCTAGGGTATTTATTTTTTATTTAAAATATGCAAATAGAAAGACTACAGTCATACCAAATCATTTCGTCTTTTAAAGTCATATCCCATTTTGTCTTATCCTAACTTAAATATTAACTTCAATATTTTAAATTATAGTTAAAATACATTTTTAATAGAAATAATGTTTATGTTAAAACATGCTCCTTCTTTAGTGAGGGGGACGCGAGCTAGTATTGTTCTTTCAATGAGATTCCTTGAATTTTCTTACAAAGCAAAATCGCTCAAACAAAATTTATTGGAATATCGGAAAAGCAGGTGTGAATTCATTGGCTGAAACACAAAAACTAGGAGCAAATAATCATGAAATTCAGTGACGTTTTGTATGCAAGTACTTCATTATCAGCTACAAACAATAATAAATCTTCAGAATGTACTAATAAAATGACTTGAATTTTGACTTTCAGTTTAAAGCTCAAGTCATAACTTGATTTGCATTATTTACTTTTACATTGATAGGAAGGGGGAGCAGTATTATTAGAGTAAACATTTATGTTTTCCTTGAAAAGAAAAAAAAATTGCTTAACTTAGCTTTCTAACACTTCAGATGTGACTCTAAAACAATAAACAACTGCAAGAATTTTAAAATGATAAAACTACATGAGGAAAATGACCTCACACCACACACCAGTGTAGCTTGAAAAACATAATTTTTTTTTTTCAAGGAAAAAAAATTAACAGAATCCTTAAAAACCAGAATCCTTAAATCCTACATAGCCTAAAACAGAAACAAATGAGTATTTGAAGGGTTTTTTACAGGGTGTCAATGATTAAAATCAATTGATTTAAATCGCAATTTGAATCAATTGAGTTTTTTTTTAATCATTGATTCAAATCACTTTTTATTTTAATCCTTATAAAATTCTCTTGAACAATTATTTTTGCCTTTTTCTTTTAGAGCTTTGATTTCCATCTAATAAATCAAAAAGTAATTCCTACTCATCCCCCCTCCACAGATGGTGGAAGGTTGCAGTCCAAATAATATGTATGCACAAATAGTGCTATTTGTTTTGTCTAATATGTGAAATAAAGAAAATACATCCATCTACAGGGCAGGTGTTGCAAAGAGTGAATTGAGGGGGGAGGGACATGATAGGATGTGTGTGATATACTTTCAGTAAAAAAAACACAAAAACAACCAGACAGAAGATGAATTTTCTATGCCTTGCATTAGCAACTTGTGGGGGGGGGGGCAGTCCTTATCAGTGGATGAAATGGAATATGATTACATCTTTACAAAACAAAAGCAAAATAAAGAGGGAGGGGTGCTGAATGAAGTAAGGATTGGGTTTAGCTTCCTGACCCATTTGATTTTTATCCTAGCTAGTAGACAGGATTATTTTCAGATTTTAGGGTTCTACATCATAGTTTTTTGGTGAAGTTTTTTTTTCAAAGGTGTTTTTGTATTTTTAAAAACTTAAAGGTAAGTCGTTCATAAATGTAAATAAAAAACTGAAGTTCCTAATTTTTTTGAATAAAAAATATTAAAAAAAAATCAGATTTAAATAAAAAAATTTGATTTTTTTAAAGTGATTTTTATAAATTCAAAAAAATATATATTGATTTTTTTTACACCCTGGTTTTTTATTATATTTTTATCTGAAATGAAATTCAAGTCATTAACAGAAATATGTCTTAAATAATAAATCCTACCATATTATAAAAATCAAATGTTATCGCAGCAGAGTGTGAATTTGTTCACAGGTTATGAATTAAGAGTTAGATTGAATTTCATCATTAGTAATTAAAATGTCAAATTCTATAAGTTACACAGAATTAAAGAAGTACTGGATCAGCATTGTTACATAAATTTGCTGTATATTTCTGCATCTACTCAACAAATTTATTTGAAGTTTAAAAACGGCCCATTAAGGATTCAATCAAGCTATTATTTACTAGTAAATGCAAAAAAATAACAATTTTTAACAATATTATTAAAATCTTTAACACTCAATACCAAAATATGCATCACTGTATAGTAGACTAGTGTATAGGTTGGACGTCAATGTAATAAGTATATTACATTACATTTATTTGGATTGAGAATGGGTCATTAATACAGGGTGTCTGAATCAAACATACCCAATTAGAGCTGTCAATTTAAAAAAAAAACAATAATAAGCACTACGAGGGTGGAAAACGTAAAATATGGCAGCTAAATTCTTAAAGTTTATCTTCTTTCTTTTTGTCTCAACTGACATGCTTGCACTTTTTATAAGGGGACAAAGAGGAAAAAGTCCTTCCTATGAGAGGAGACACAAGCTATTTTCTGGTGTGCAATACAGAGAACACAAATTTGTAATGTTATTACAAAGAATGTTAGAAATTCTCTTAACTTGTGTTGTACTTTCATAAACTGTTTGAAATATTTATTGCACTGTTATTCCTGATTTGTTTCCTCCACTACAAACCAGAGAACAGCTTGTGACTTCCCTTAGGGGGACGCCATTTTTCTCTTTATAACATCATAAAGAGTGCAGGCGTGTCAGATGAGACTAAAAAAAAAATGCTCGTAAACTTTAAAAATACAGCTGCCAAATTTTGCCAACATCACTCTTGTAGTGCTTACACTCTTTTTAATCAACTGTTCAAAATGGGTATGCTTGACTCAGACACCCTGTATAGTTTATGACTTTTCAACAAAGACTAAACTATGCATAACTCACCTAACTAGAGTTTCAATTGAATCATCAGCAGATGATGAACTAGATGACAAGGATCCTGGAAGGGATTTGCCCTAAGATAAATGATTGTTAAAAAAAATTAGAAACTAACAAGAATATGTCAAACAAATAAAATCACACAGCTGAATTAACCTTCTCTTATTTGAAGCAATCTGCCAAACAAAATGGGATGATAGAAGAGCCCAAGTGGAACATGCGAGATATTGCCAATTGTAGCTTAAAAGGTTGTTTTCTGAAAATCTGATTGCAAATTTTACCAACAATTCAGTTTTGAGTGTGTCCATAGTTTCGAAGCTAGTAACTCGCTCTAGAACCATCTTAATGACAAAAAGTGTTATTTTATAAGATTTAGACTGTTCTTCAAAATACATACTTATTTTGCATGTAGAACCATCTAGGAATCTCAGAAATCAATCTTTTTCAAAGAAATTTATTTGTAGACTTATTTTTCATATATCTACCACAACTCAAAAACAAGATTGAACAATGCCCTATGCTCTTCTTGGGGTCTTCTATCGTCACTTTCATTTGGCAGATTAGGTCAAATTCACCCTATATATTGTTAAATTTGGCAAAACGAAACCTCCAGTCTCATATTTTACATAAATATAGCACTTTAAGCTCAAAAGTGCTTAAAACAGCTCAAATACTACAATTAACTAAAATATTTAAATCTGTTATCTGAAAGTATAATCAAAAACATTTTTAAAGCCCTGTCTATAGATATGAACTAACTCCAAAACATGTCTGCAGTTTTTTGCAAATTTGTGGTTTTTAAGATTGTTAATTACATCAAGGCAACTATTTCATTTGTTTTGGTACCAAGAGTTTAGGAACTGATTTCAGCTATATTTGGGGTGAATTAGGAATTAAATTTGTTTTTATCAATTAGCTCCCCTTTTTTAGATTAAGTGCTACTGTTACACAGTGATTGTTCAGTTAAACTCCATTTTGTGTCCTTCTAAAGCAAGTATAGGTTTTTACAGCCTGACTGCTTTTAGTACATTAGCACCATTCTCCACTTATAAAATTTTAACTGGGTTTCATTTTATTTACTCTGATAACAATACAATAGGCAAACAAAACTCTGGTCAATTTCAATAAACCAAATTAAAAAAAAGTGTGTGTCCTTTGCTCTTGAATAATGATCTGACTGGATTTGGAATACAAATTGATAGAACAAAAATAATTTAAAAAAATTCCACAATTGGAGAAAATTTATATGAGCATCTGACTTTGAAAATCTAGTTACTTCTTTGTCCCTTGAGTTAGTTCATAAAGCAATTTCAAATCTGTTTCTTGTAGTTAGGGGAATGTATTGTTTTAAAGATAATTTTACCGATTTACTAAACTTTGCATTCACAACAATCATTTTCTGAATGGATATAATATTTTTACAAATGTAAGGAATTGTCATAGGTGCAAACTTTAGTTCTGCCTCGGCAAATTCTTTTTTTTTTTCTTATATGAATGTCATTTATTTTCTAGATACTTTTACAGAAAAGATTTTTATTCATTTCAATACATTGTTGATACTTTCACACATGAAAGAACCCATTTGATAAAACAGTGGATTTCCTTGTAGATAGAATAATTACAATAAAAACATGAAAACCATAAACAATGCTATTAGATATATTTAAAAATACTTAAAATGTGTGATGACAGAAAATCATAACATGAGTAAATTAAAATCTACCAACGGCTTAAAAATAACCCAAATCAAGGGTGGAAAGGCCAATTAATAACACTAGATTGCCAAGCAAGTCATTTTGACTGCTTGAACCATATAGATATTACACATAAATATACCAAAAATGAATTAAGGGGGGGAGGTAACAATAATTATTAATAAATACATGCATATGTTGCATAAAAAGTCAAAAAACCTAATAAATTGTATCATTATATACATAATTTTTGAACTCTTATTGAAATTAAAAAGCAGTGTTAAAGTAAAAAATAAAAAGAGCAGATTTAAGTTAATACATGCTAAAATAATTTTCTCTTTCTAAGTAATTGAAATATTTGCAGGTTGCAAGAAGATTGAAATCTCAAACATGCCATACAGCTTTTGGCAACATGTGTTCCATGTGAGGTTGCATTCAGAAGAAAATTATGATATTCCTTAATGTTACAAATTATAAAATTCATTTCACTACTTGTGATACTGTCGGCCCCGCTTAAATGAATACTGTTGGTTCCAAGAAATATTATTCGATTAAGCGGAGATCTTTAACAGTGCGTCTATGGCCTGAGAAATAAACGGTTCGGGGAGATTTTATTCGTATCAGCGGGGAATTCGTTTATTCGTTACCCAATTAAGCGGGGCCGACAGTATGTCGAAACAGTTCAATGAAATGTTTTCCAATTCAAAATAAATCAAAATTTTGCACAATGAAAACTATTTGTATGAGAAGAGTAATTACTTGAGAAACGTTGTTTCTCAATAGATAAGTAACTTATTTCTACACATATTCTATAACTGGATGGTTTCAAATGTAACAGAAAAATAAAGAAAGAAAATACTAAAAGGTATCAACATTTTAAATAATTGTCAATTTCTTCAACTAGCTCTGTTGCTGAATTCAACCCCTTGCCCGTAAAGCCCAAATCCAGATGGCTTTTGGAAATAAAAATGCACTAATTTTGAAAACGCAACATGTATTTGGGCAAGAGAAAAATCAGCCTTTTAATTCTGTAAAGCCCAAACTTGGTTCCTCAAATACACAATATGTAATTAACCATCTTCTATGAAAGATTCCCTATCAAACTACCACAAGTGGATGCAATAATTGAATTGTACTATTACTCAAGAAAAAAACTTCAAACAATTTTTCTATAACAATTTGATTCACACCATTACGGAAGAGACTAATAGATATGCAAAACAAAGCATGTCCATTAATTTCCTTTGTGAAAACATCTGAAGTCAAAAAGATGATTAAAAAGATGGGTACCTACAAATAACGATGAAATTAAAAGATTTCTGTTGCTCCATGTCTAACAAAGTATTATTCATAAGCCTGGTTTCTCAATGCTTTGATGAATTTTTAACAGTTTGATAATAATAACAAATGAACCTAAAAACTAAATGCTTTCCATTCATGACACGCTTTTTCCACGTTTATTCTGCAGGCAATGTGTTAAAGAGCAAAGGGAAATAGAGAGCGGCACGAATTTTGATTAATACAGAAAAAGAGGGGAAGACAAATTGTTTACACAGTTTTTTGGAAATCAAATACGATTATAAAGCAAATATTAAAATTGTGACAAAGTGAGCCAGTATAGGAGATAGAAGATCTGTAGAATCTAAAATTAGCACAACATGTAAATGTATTGCTATCATATAAATGAATAAAAAGTCTCCTTACCCTTTCTGTTTGAGTGGCAGCATTGATACAACTAGTATCTTTAAGAGAGTCAACTTGACAATTCAAATATTTAGTCTAAAAAATAGAAAAATCATCACAATATATACTTATACATATAAAATACATGTACCAGGACAAATTATTTAAAGTAGGTTTAAAAATATATAACTATATTGAGTAAGTTGGAATCAATTTGCTTTAATTATAAACCTGATTAAACAATTTCTTCAACTTTATAATAGAGATTTTACCGGTCTAGATTCAATTGCGTCAACTTTACAATTAAATATCTTCACTACATTTTTCTTTGACTTAATAAAATTGTCTTCAGAATCCAGTTAGCAGAAATATCATACAAGACAAGGTTTAAAGGAATTTATATCACATGTGCTGGCTAAAATATACAAGACAAGGTTTAAAGGAATTTATATCACATGTGCTGGCTAAAATATACAAGACAAGGTTTAAAGGAATTTATATCACATGTGCTGGCTAAAATATACTAAAATCTTTTTTGCAAAGTTCATCACTTCAAAGAGTAAGAGGTAAAACACAAGTAGATTTTGAAATAAACTGACTTTTTAACTAATTTGAGCATTCCAAGTAAAAATTCAATGAGTACTTTTCCATTACCAAGCACTTGCGCATTTTTTATTTTAGACAGTTTTAAATTATTTACTGCAATTAAAAATTTAAAATTTAGTGGTTGACAATGTTCAACAGCTTTAACTTTTCAAATAATAATGTTGCTACATGCTTGCAGATATATCCAATCAGTTTATGTTTTATTGTTGCCAAGGTAGAAAGTAAACAAGTAGGCAAACCACGTGACCATTACCAGAAAAGTTTTATTCGATATAGTATCAGTTGCTATGGTGATGATCCATGAGATTAATGGAAAGCAAACAAGGGGTGAATGCTTAGGGTGAAAAGATTAACTTTTGATTAAAATGAACAAAGCTTCAGACTAGTAACTTATTTCAGCTAAAAATTTAGGAATTTTACAATTAACTTCTGAAAAGCTACTGAAAAATTGTGCACATATAAAAAACATTCTTGCTTGAAAATGTCACATTTAAGATAACTGGAGAAGGGAAAAGTAATTCAACTAGCAAGCATTATGGGGTTGAGAATTTAAATGTATCTAGTCTATGACATGCTTTCTTCGAAATTTAAACCAACTAATTGAGAGCAAAATTTTCAGCGCCACAAAGTTAAAAATAATGAAATAAAATTACCCTTTAAAATGTTCAAGACAAAGGATTTAAAAATACTTTAACCCTTTGAGCGGCCGTGACGTAAAATTCCGCATTCAGATATTTCGCAGGTGAATTAACAGTCCCGAATTTTGGAAAAAAAAACAATAAAATTAGGAACTTAATTATTCAACTGAAGTTGATTTCAACACATCAATCTTAATTACTTGGAGGGCAAAAATAAATTATTAAGGGGTCATAAAGTAGAACACATGGTGCTTAAAGGGTTAAATGCAGATGAAAAATATTTTAAAATTTTAAGTCTACAAAAACTCCATGCTTCGAAAATGAGACATGTTATGTAAGTTAAAAATTGTTACATCAGAAAAATTTTGAACTTATCTGAATTTCTGAACAAATTATTAACACAGAAACAATTAAATTGATAATTTTAGCCTTCTCACCATCTGCTGTTGAAGTAAATGAATAGTATGATCCTTTTCCTCCAACTGCTGTTGCAAAAGCACTAGCTGCCTCTTCAGATCAGCATTTTCCTAAAATATGTACATTTATAAATTTTTTTAACTGATTAAAATATTTATTAATGCATAAGTTTAAAAACCAGTACCAGTAAAAAAAGTTTTGCAGATCAGAAATTTTACCTGAGTAATGTGTTCCACATTATTTGACTTCATTTCAGTTTCTGCATCATTAGGAAGAGTCATAAAACTAACAGGAAAATCATTGTGCACTAAACTTTGATAAAATATATTCTAGAAGATAAAGAAAAATGATGTCAAAAAGGACAATACCATGCATAAACAGCTGTTTTAAACAGTTTTTTTTTTTTTTTTTTGTCAGCTTAAGGTATCAAAACATTTTAATAACTTTTCAAACATATATAAAGAATAAAAAGTATAGCAGAACCGAACTTCAAGGAGCAAAAGGAAGTTCCGAATAAAATTTTTCACACATCGTCTTTTAAAAAATATTTCTGACAGGAGAGTCACTGTCACAGAATATTCAAAACACTTACGTGACAATGCGAAAATTTACTTTTTCAACTTTTCCAAAGTTAATGATTGAGTTTAGGACACATGAGATATTGCTCAATAAAATACTATATGCATTTATAAAGTAGAAAAAATGTTTCTGCATCAGCGCAATTTTTTCTAATCTGTTTATAGCGTTTGTGAAGAAAGATGAGATATATTTTTGCATATTTTACAAAGAATTTGATCTTTTTCCTTTAAAGCATTTGACATTAACCTTCAAAACATCAATGAATATTTTTATTCTTTATATTCTCTTTTATTCTTTTAATTCTATTTTCAATCTTTGGGCACCACTGGTCTAGACCACGGAAAGAAATAGAAATGTAACCTGTAATTGTAAGAAACTTACTTTAGGATTTGCTTGGTCAAAAGGATTGATAGTTTCCGCCTAAAAATAAAATATTCATCATGAAAGTAGGATTTAAAATGGTGTAATAATCAAATTAGAAATTAATGATGAAGAACATTTGTCGAACTGAGATATTGGAAGTTAAATTAAATAACAACTCCCTTAAGTATACCTCCTGGATGACTGACTTGAGCCGTAAAAGAAGAGTCTTGACTCCATTTAAGTCTTGGCACAGTAATCTATACGAAGAAGAATCCAATTTCAAGCTACCATCATCGTTTTCACTGACTGTCATCTGGCGAGGTGGTCTAAGAGGAAGGCTAACTGTTCGCTGTCTCCATTCTAATTTATCAGCACTAGACATGGGACCAGATGATCGTCGGTGAAGCCTTTTCCTAAAAAGAGATTATAAAGAATAAATATCTCAATTCAATCCATTATCATATTTGGCATACTTATGTGTCATTGCACATTTTGATGGATTAATTTTTTTTAATGAAAATAAATGAAATGTTTAAGGTCAAACGACACACACTACTTACAAAAATGCAACTTTTTTAATCATGTACTTCAAACACTTGAAGCTTTAAATACAATTTCATATCAGTTAGTTAGAATCAAGCTGTGATTCAAGCTGTACACCTGAGTTTCGTAAACATTCATTTATTTGCTGCTGAAGTAACAAAATAAACAAACAAAAAATACTTTTGTCTTTTTCTTGACCCTGTAGTTAAGTTCTGCTGGACAAGTAAACTGAGAAATTAAACTTTAAATTACGGTAAAGTAGAAACTATACTTGATTTATGATATAAAATATGAAAAAGTTTCTGAAAATTTTTTGGCTGAACTGAAACCAAACGATGAACTTCACACTACATTACTCAATCAAGTCACCCCCTATTGACAAAAACACCTCCCAATAACAGAAAAAACTTCTGGTCCCATGGCTGTCTGTTACTCCGAGGTTTCACTGTAATAGACAATAAAAAATATCTTGAAACCTGTTTTTACGCAGTGACAATTTTTGTGGTGATTTTTACCAGCTCTTTTGCATATTTTTTGTTTCTAATGTACTTTAAACACTGTATTTAACTTATTTTTTTTATTAATTAATGAAATATGATGCTACATAAAAACAGGTTTGAATACATATAGCTTACTCAGAACCGACATTCTCTCTGAAACAGTTGCTGCTACTTGAATGAATATATTTTCTAACAATTAAAGAAAGCAGGGGTCTGTCCAGAATTTTTCACAGGGTCCGTTTTTTGTGAAAAACTAAATAATTTTGTGAAAAATCACATAATTTTATGAAAATCAAAAAATGTTTAAGAAAGGGCAAAAAAAAAAATTTTTTTGTTTAATGTCAAAAAAAAAATATAAATAAATTTCATTTATTTTCCTCAAAAAACAGCGTATTAAACATCAAAAATGCGAAAAATCTGATTCCTGTAGCGGATGCAAAGAGATTGCAGTTTTCAAAGTAATGGCATTAAAAGCATAAAAACGACATAAAAACGAGTTCATTTTGGAAAAAGATTTTTACAACTGCATTTTAAAGGTCTGTGATGAACATATTATTAATAACTGTTAACACAATTACTGCAAAAATAAAATGAAACGATCCATTCAGTGTTAAATATTTAGACTCATAAAAAAGCAGTTAATTTTGCTTTCAAACTTTAAAATAATGATCTCAACAAAAAATAAAACGAATTTTCATTTATTGCATCCTAATAAAGAGTAATTAGCTGGAAAAATAAGTAAAATTTGATTTTCATGATGGATGCAGAGATGGCATTTTTCAAAATGAAAACATAAGTGTAAAAACGGTAAATAAAATAATTTATTAAAGTCAAATATTTCATCAGGTTTATCTGATGAATGTCTTTTATAATCACCGACATATTCGCCAAAAATTTGGAGGAAAAATACGAAAGTAGGGAGACATAGCAAAATAGACAATACCGAACTTCCAATATTAACTTAAAACAGACGAAAAATACATAAAAAATTAATGAAGATAACCAAAAGACCACCCTTGTTGGCATCAAAAATAATAATTATAATAATAATAATAATTTTCTGCCAAAATAAGGTCAAAAGGTGGCACCAAAGACGTCAGATGGCGATAATTTTAAATAGCTGGTCACTATCAGAAGCAATCCCATTTTTTCTCCAACCCTAGCAATCTGTTTGCAGTTCTAAGTTCATTGCAATTATTATTGCTACTAAGATAATTGCAGTTATTATTAATTCATTTTTGTTTAAATCAAGAGCAGGGAGAAAAATCCTTACTCTGCATTTCCAGAGAAATCTATAACAGCAACATCGCAGCAAGCCATTTTGATTTGCATATAATAAAACAAACAAGCAGAACTACAAAAGCAAAACAACTATCTTTTTTAATTTGTTTAAAAGCTGAAGCATAGCACGCAGGAAGTGTACCCACTTTTTTTTTTTTTCGCAAAAGTGGCGAATAAGCGATTCCCTTCTTTAACTTCAGAAAAGGCCCAAAAATTATGGGCTCTTATTTTGATTCGCATATGATAAAACAAACAAGCAGAACTAGTAAAGCAAAACAACTACCTTTTTTAAGTTGTTAAACTTTTTAAAAAAAACCAAAAAGTGCCACACATTAAAGATTTATTGCTTGCCCAAAGTATCGCAGGCAGGAAGTGCAGACTTTTTTTTCGCAAAATTGTCGGATAAGCGATTGGCTTCTTTAACCCTCAGGAAAAGGCCCAAAAGTTATGGGCTTTTACACATAAATATGCTATGAATTATTTTGATTTCAGATTTGCTTTTTGAATGGATAATGGGTGAAATGTCTGTTTTGTTGGATCAGCATTTTGTGAAGGGTCCGTTTTACTTGATCGTATTTTTATGATGGGTCCGTTTTGCTCGATCGTATTTTTTGTGAAGGGTCCATTTTGCTTGATCGTATTTTTGTGAAGGGTCCGTTAACGGACCCGAATTTCCTCTGGCCAGACCCCTGGAAAGTGATTCTTATGGCAGTTAAATGCATTAGGTGCCATAAAAATGAGTTTGTGCCGAGCAACTAAACCAGAGTTTGGACACATTTGGCACTACAAATCCAAATACTTGTTTGTTATTTATTATTTTAATTTTAATTCATTTATTTGCAACGAATACCGACTCACCTATTTTTTTCTTCTATATCAACCTTTTTCTCAGTGCGTAGAGGTGCAACTTTATCTTTATCCGACTCTATTCTTTTCATTGGCGAAGCAAGACTAAATCAAAAGCAAAAGTATGTTTCATAAATTTAATTGTGACTACAGAAATGTAACTATATCAAAAATGAATAAATCAAATAAAAACTAACCCTTCATTAACAGTCCCTTCAGGAAAAGCGTCAAATGTTTTTTCATAATCCAACATCAAATCATCAGATGCAATACTGGAACAGGAAGATCCTAAATCAGAACCTAGTATCAGACTATCTCTATGATCAGTTGTGCGACTCTTACGACTAGAATAACTACCCACACTATCAGTTCTTCTTTTAGATGAGCTAGCCAACTGCAATGCATGCAGTTCACTAACAGCCAGTTTTAAAGATTGAACATCCGATTCTTCAGAGTTCGGATCACCAAAAAATGTTAAACCAGGTTGGTCTGATATTTCATCATCAATTAAAAATTCTCTATTTTCTACTTCAGACGAAGGACTCGTAACACCAGTTTCTGTACTATCAGATTTTTCATCTGAATCAAGACTAGATTGTTTAGAATCACTATGTTTTATAGGAGACTGTTCAGCTGTCTTCAAATTTGTTTTATTTACATCAGTGTTATTTGGTTTCTCACTATCATTCTGTATATAAAACACACTGCTCCTAACAGTCTGATTGGCAGTCTTTCTTATTTTTGGAATGCATGAAGCATTTGTGCTATTTGATGCAGCAGTAGCTCTGCTGGGTGTTTCCCAATTAACAGCTTCTCTGGGACTGGCATGATCAACTGGCTTAAATGATTTCTTTTGATATGATAACAATCCTTTGTAAGATGCATATGTGGAGAATATATTTTCTGAAGCATTCATTTTGAAGGAATGTTTTTCTTTTGGGCTTTTCTCAGCAGAACTACATGATGGTTTAGGGTCTTGAACACACTCTGTTCCCGAACCAAAATGCTTTTCATCGAGACTCCACTTTCCATTTGGTTCTCTCTTATAACTTGGAGCTTTCAAATTCAATTTTGATTGCTGAGCAGACACTTTCGGAGTGCTGCTCCAAGCTCTTACTGGACATGCATCAACTCCATTATTAGTAGGTGAAGAATCTTCTAAAACCAATTGCTCCATATCTTTTATTGTGTCTGAATCTTCAGGTTTACTTTTATCAGTCATATTGCTGTTACCAAAACCAGAATCAAAATCAGATAAACTATCTTTACTTTCATACCCCTTTCCAGAAGAAGATTTGGATAATGGACTTGGTCCCAAGGAGCTATTCCGACTAGATACAAATTTGGACTGCTGATATTTTGGTACAGCAACATCAGAATTAATGTGTGAGACACTATGTGATGACTTTCCTCCGAGTTGTCGAGGAAGCCCTGAAGTTTTATTGGGAGTTCGTGATTTTTCATCAAGAGATTCTTGACTAATTATCTTATCTGGACAGCTTTTGCTGCCAATACTCTTTGATTTCATTTGCAGGTCTGTTTTAGAAACTAATTTACTTGAAGGAGAAGGAGTTTTATTACAAATATTAGATGTGGATCGAGAATTAACAACGGCATTATTATTTACTACATGTAGAGTTTCATTATCATTACAGTTTAATACAGCAGTTTTAGATTCAGCAGAATTTGCCGGTAAGCTAGTGCTGAACCTAGGAATATTAGATTGATACGAATTTTTGGCATTTCTTAAATCTCCTTGATCAATTGTGCCTGAAGAATTATATTTAGTTGACAAAGGTATGCCTTTCTTTGAAGCAAAATCAATATTTGCATTTTGAGTCCTGGTATAAGGAGTTGGTCGAGCCAATCGAGAAGCTTCATCCAGCTTAGTGGAAGCCATTGGAATAGTTGTGTAAGAACGATTTCCTCCACTAG
This sequence comes from Uloborus plumipes, assembly GCA_038373865.1. Lineage (NCBI taxonomy): Eukaryota > Metazoa > Arthropoda > Arachnida > Araneae > Uloboridae > Uloborus > Uloborus plumipes. Next base: position 124,153 of record JAXGGA010000642.1, read on the forward strand.
CTTTCTTGGAATAACATGCGCCCATTCAGAGAATTGTACTTCAAAAACTAGAAAAAGAAAAAAAGTGTACAATTAAAAGCATAAAATCATTATTTTTATTAGCATTGCTATAGTTTTTTTTTAAATACTTCTTTCTTTCTTTTCTTCTTTTTTGTTACAGTAGCCACAAAGTGTGAAGTAATTGCACAATAAGAAAATAAATGCAACAATTTAAAAGTAAAAAGCAGGAAACAAAACATCACATAGTGCTCAAGTTCAAATAATGAAAACATGAACAATTGTGAATTAAGAGAAAGATCATGAAATGAATACTTCAACTACATTTTATAATATACAATAAATACTTTTAAGAATCTAGAGCGCAAACACTAAAAATGTTATTATACCAATTTTTAAAAAAACTTCTATAACTGGAAAGCAAAATTAATCTCTATTACTTTAAATAACAGAGTTGAATTTGTGACAAATGATAAAAGCAAAAAATTCCTCAAATTCACATAAAATAAGACATTTTTCTCATAAAATACTTGACGTAATTTTAATCTAAGAACTGAACATTAAGAAACTCAATCAGTTTAAAATATTAAAATTAGAAAAATGGATAGATATTAAACAAAATTACATTAACAGTAACAAAATTGGATACTAAATGAGGACTTTCTAAGTTTTAACAATGATTTAATTCATAGTTCAAGCATTAAATATTACTAAGAGTCACGATTGCACGATTTGGTCAAACTATCATTTTATCCACTTTGTAACATAAATTAAAAGTTCTAAAATGATAACCATTTTCTATTGCTTCCAGGACCAGTGCTAAGTATTCGCCACTTCAATAAATGCAATAAAATCTAGAATTCAGGAAGAAAAAACATGTTTTTTAGAAAAACAAATAGGCTCTTAATATGAATAGATATTTCCTTCCAATGTCCTTTGTTTAACTATGCTAGTTTGCAATTCCAAACCATTTTTACGAATGCTTCCTTTCTATCTTGAACATGCCATCGCCTCAGAGCAAAAATAGGATAATTTCCTTTAATTCTGAGGATTAGATGTCTAAATGTATTGCTCTGAAACAAGAATGTTTGCAAAATGAATCTTCAAAGAAAAGATTAAGTCTCCTAAATGCAGTGAGAGTAGTGACTACTTTTTAAAAGCAGTTTCTGATTGCGATATCTTTTTAAAAATAATAGGAGTTGACTAAACTAGTACTAGTTAAGTAGTTGTAGATAACAGCAAAAAAAAAAACGTAATTTTTCTGACACTTTTATGTCCATGTTCTTTGAAGTTTGTCGAAAAAAAACTTAACAAAAACGATTGTAACAAAAATTATATGCACAATGATTCAACAAACTTTGAAATAGAAAACGTAGTGTCAATTCTTGAGTTTACTTGGTTTTCCTGAACAACACATTCAAAACATCCAGATCAAAGATTCTTTCTAAAATCAGACCAACTAAGAAAAGAAAACGTAAATAATATTTTAAGAGATAGTTATACAAAAGGTAATTTTCTCTTTGTGACAATAGATAGAGATGCAGGGTGTCTGCACAAATACACCGTACAAATTCTATTGCATTCTAAGCTTGTGACAAGACATTTAAGATTTTTGTACTAAACAAACATTTTTCAGCATTTATCATTCCATTAAATCGTTCTTTATACGGGACCAAGAAACAGTCAGAGAAAATTCAGTTTAGAAAACAAAATTATAAAAGCAAGTGAACAAGAACGATAGATACTTCAAAGCAAACTAAAACTTCATTTGAGTAAACTATGAGTTTAAAATTAAAAACATCCTGTTCTGTTGACATTCCACAAATACACATTAAATGTTGCGCATCAGCAAGAGATGATAAAAAAAATAAAGAGATCATCAAATGCATATGCAAATATACCTGCTTAGATAACCAGACGAAAAAAAACCTGATAAAACCCATGTTTCTGTTTACAACAATCCCTCCAAAATGAAGATTAATGTGCGATAATAGTAATGAAAATGCATACACAAATACTCAAAAACATTTCCTGTAAAGAACGATATTAATACACAACACATTCGAAAGGAGGAAACAATATTTACTTACAAAGCGAGTGAATTTCTCGCCATAACATAAAATGTTAATAACGGCTGTGCAGGATGTAAGCACAACTGGTTCGTTTGTTGAATAATTTGGTCACTAGTTCCACCCACCCCATATTGACATTTTTTTTTTTTTTAATTCAACAGAAGCGTAACCTGCATGCCTGCATTTATGCGTCAAAACACGAAACTGCTGTTCTGCTTCTGCTGCGTCAGCCATCATAAATTGTGAAACAGCAATGTGATAAAAATTACTTTTACCCCGCTTGAAGAAATCGCAAATGAAGAACAGTTTACTTGGATTTTCGTTAGAAATGTAAAAAGAATATCTAAAAGTATTCGACTTCCATAATTAAATCAAATTTGTGGTTAAACCTCAACAGGAGACAGGAGAGTTAAAGTAACTGTATCCGTGATGTTTGAAGAAAATGTCATCATTTCTGGACAGATCGTCGTAAACAAAAATTAAATATATTATTTAACTGCACAAATATTTCCTAAAATAGCAATAAACTTTGATTGTTTCAATCCCTAAGATAATGGCTAATATTTTTGAGCCAAAAAATGTTCTTTATGTTTGCACTTGCGGAGCGGAAAGGCCAATTACAAAAATTTACTTCTGTCGTCATTGCTCAAAATTAAGATGTGGAGAATGTGTCTCTCATGAGGTAGTTCCTACACTCCCATGTATTACAACATTGAACTAGTGCACAAAAACTAGTTGTTTTTTTACTTAATCCTGGTTCATTTTAGGTTGACTCCCATCACTGTCAGAACTGCTTGGAGTACATGCCTTCACAAGAAGCAAAGCTGAAGAAAAACAAGTAACGTGATTTGTTGTTTCGTTTTATTGACAAGTAACGCTTCGTTAAGTTGGGATTTTTTTTTTTACTTTTCGCTGTACTGTTCAACGTGGAAAATAATGATAGAACAGTAAGGCAACATCTTAAACAGTAGCGGTGTTTCAGGGGGATGGGGGGGGGGGGGGGTCGCTTCTCTCAAAGGGATAAAGATGATTTGACTATACCAAAAACTTATTCGTTTTTTTTTTCTGCCAAGAATGGTGTAGAATTGGCAAAACTCCAGCTGAGACGAGTCTCTTCTGGTTGAGGGGGGAAAAGTAAAAATTTGATGCTCGTGATTCATTCATTTCAATGTGTCACTGCTTAATTTAGAGGCTACCACACATCTGTAAAAGCTGACAGCCCCAAAAACAAATACATGTGTCCATTCCACCAGTAAACCAGATTTTAGCCTTTCCATCGCATCCATGGTCGGACAGTATTTGATTTAAATCAATTTAGTTTCTTATGGGAGTAATTTAAAGATTATCTTTCTGACAAATTCTAGTGATGAGACATGCTTATGGCCTTTTTTATTTTTTTAAATGTACCTTATATGTTATTTAGTTACACTTTTTGTATAGCATGATCTGTAATAGTATAAAAACTTTTTTATTTGTTTTTCAACATGAACTTTTATAACTGTAAAAAATGATCTTCAACTAAATCATGGGTATTGGACTGTTGAAGTCATTGTGCTCTAAGCTAAATCGTAATTTTTTTTTCGATTATTAATATTAAAGTAAGAAAAGGGTAAGAGAATTAATGCTAGAGTTTGATGAAGCAGAAATGCAGTACATCTGAAATGAAAAGAATCAAAGGTGTAACCAAAAAACAATTTTGGATTGGGATCTAGCTAACATTTTTTTCCACAGTCAAGAAAAGAACATTTCTGAAATGTTGCAAGGAATATATCAATCCCAATCCTCACTAAGGGGGCTATATCCCTCTTAGATAAGCCCCTGTCGTGAGTGGTATTCATATTTCAGGGCTCCTGCTAAGCTTTCACCACGTCACCAATTGCTATAAAATCAAAAATTGGGCAAAAAAATTCTGATTTGGCTGAAGTATAGCCCAACAGAAAATTCTCAGAAATTTCCTCTGGGGAAAAATATAATACATATATTGTATTAAGAAAAAGAAATAACTAAAATTCTTTGACTATGACTTTCGAAATTTGGCTTGTCTTTTGAAATTTGGCTAATTTACTGACGAACAACTTAAAACCTTTTGCGGGAGCCCGTAGTTTCTCACATCTATATATTTACAAAAACATTTGGGTGGCATAGTGGTTAGGTATTTGCCTCGCATGTCTTTAGTTACCGATTCTGATCCCACTATCCGAGTCCTTAGCAGATGGGTTTTGGAACAGTTAAAAATCATAAGTGCCCATACCCAGCCCGTACTACATTCAGTTATTCTCTATGCTATTGAGGTTTAGGCCTGAATTGGGAAATGAAAGACTGAGTGCGTTCACAAGGCATTATACCTAGGTTTCCGCATAGTCACATTTGTTGCAACATGCGAAAATACTGTCTGAATTTCAAAAATGGAGCAAGGCATTTTACCTTTTTCTCAAGTATAATAAGGAAAAAAAAAGGTTCATGATCTGAGAGAGAAAGCAGTCAAGGCGATATTAAACATAATCATTTTATAAGTCTCGGCTAACATGTGCAAACTGCTATTAAGTTCAACAATATATTGTCTTAATGAGCATTAAGTCCCCTTATTAAATGCTTTATTGGGGTTCTTAAAACCTTTGTTCTCTCAATCCTACTAAGTACAATTCTAAATTTTCCTTTACTATTTTTAAAAAAAGAACTATTACCTACTGTAATATGCAATGAGTTATTGCCCATAAGCCAGGGCTAAGGCAGAACTAAAGCAAAAACACCCACATCTTGGTCATGACATCCTGCCAATATCTTGGCTACTATAAGAGGATTTCTGCCTCCAGCTCGCTTATTGGCTATTCCTGACTGAGGAGTCCACAATAAGAACATAATTGGAGTCTCAGGATATCATGACCGAGCTGTGGGTGTAATTGCTTATTACCTACTGTGCAAGGCCGTATTTAAGGGGAAGGTGTTTCAGGTTTAAACTTCCTCCGAATTTTTTCAAAGTTGTTTCAAAAAATGCTTCTTATGCACTTTGTTTAAAGAAAAAATTACAATTAGTTTTTAATTTTAAATGTTATTCATTTTTCTATTTCATTCAAAAAATGAAATTATCATTATTGAATAATTATGCAAATTAAGTGTTTTATCTTTAATATTTATTGTAGAAATTCCAAACATTTCTTTCAAAACAATACTCCTTTTTCCTTTGAATTTTGAATACCACCAACAAAAACACCCACATCTTTTAAATTGAAAGTACGCCTCTATATTTAACACATTTTGTAATTGTCATAAAATAGAAATTTTAGAAGTGTTACTTCAAAGGCATGTGCTTATATGTGTTGATGCATATGTCTTTTCGAGGGAATAACAGTCATCGAATATTTAACAGGGCGAAGCTATGTAGTGTACACATCAAATTTTTTCCTTCATTGGAAAAATACGTCACACTTTTGCATTTTCCATATAAATGTCCTTTAAGCATCTATTTTAGCAAAAAGCAATAGAATATAGATCATGAAATCAAATTTTATTGTACATATCGATTTCACGAGAAATATTTTGTGTAAAACCCTCCTGGAAAAAAGTCTAGTTACAACCTTGCTACTGTGTATTTATTTCTTTAAAGATATCTTGGCTAAATTTTGAATTTAACTTTCAACAGGAAATGAAGCATGGGAAAGCAGTTGGAAAGATTTGTAAATTTATTTATTAACCTTTGATATTTCAGCATTTTGCTGAAGCCTTTTCCTCAATTTTAACATTTTTGCTAAAGAACTTAAACTTAGATTAAACCCTGAATTATACTAGGTCTAAAAAGACATTATACACAGCCCTATTAGAAAAAAAATCCTACATATTGATAAACAGGTTGATTTCACATTTTATAAGAAAATATTTCTTCTTTGAAAAGTGTCCCTGTGATACATAATTTGTATTTAACTCGATTAATTTACAACATTTTCATCCACCTTGTGACCTCAAATTAATATTATGCAGTCTCATTTGAGGTTCTACTTCTATGATTTGTCCTTAGATGTTCAAATTGTTTTGACTGCCCAAGTTGTATGCATACACTTTCAACTCGTGCAACAAGTATACAAGTACCTAATCCAGAAGACTCTACAAAAACTATTCCTAAAAAGGTGTATTACCTGGTTTGCGGATTCTGTCGCTGGATTTCTAGAGATGTTGGAATTCCTGATCAACCAACAGGTGAGACATTTAAATGATTCATTTCTTAAAATAAATTTATATCTAGATCTTGAAAAGAAAATGATCTTACACAATTTATTACATGAATTGTTTTACAGTGAAAAAAACTATAAATAGCAAGCATTCAAAGGAGCATATATTGGGAATTCTTTTGACCCAAAAATTATTTGCCCTCTTCCCCCCTTGTTGTCTAGATGTAAAGTCTGAAAGTCTGCCAAAATTTGTTAAAAGTGCGAAGGTTTGGCGAAAAATGAAAGGTACCACTTAGTTTCACTGTCTGGTGGAACATATCTGTCACAGAACATATTTCTATTATGTAATAATTGTGTACCATTGTTTAATTCTTTTTCTTTTGTGTGTGTATCTTTATTATGTTCCTCCATATTCTCCTATATGGTCAAAAAATTATTTTTAACTAATTACCCATATTTCTATAATGTAATAATTATGTACAATTGTTTAATTATTTTTTTTCTTTTTCTTCTTGTGCTTAGCTAGTGGAGGTTGGCAAGAAGCAGAGAATCCTCACAGCAATCGGGTATTGTTATATTGATTCTATCTAATAGCCCTATTACTTTTAGACATTATTTTCTTGAAAACATTTTTGTACCTTCGCGCAAAAGATCTTGTTTTTAAACAGTGCATAAGTGGAGATTTTTTTACATAAATCAGAGTACTAGAAAAAGTCTGAAACCAATATTTTTTTCTTCGGACTGCATTGTAAGGATATGCAATTGTTTGATTTGATACAAGTGCATATTTTATTTGAATTGATTGGGGAAATCATTCTAAACCCATCCCAATCAAACTGAAATTATTTATTTGGGTGTGGGAGGGTTACATTCTTTACTCAGAATATATTCAGTCTGTTCTTGATTTTCTTCCAACCAAACACCACACATTTGTTGAGCTTTAATAAGTGTTTCTGCAGCAATCACCAGCTTTTTTTCGGGTGAGCCCACTTGAAAAAACCCACTATCACATCACATCACACACTCTCCGGGGTCTCCCATACCTATCACAACTCATGGTTTAACCGGGATAGACCCTGAAGAGCGCTCTGTTCTTTTTGAACCAGAACCAAGGGTTGGGCAAACCCTTGGCCCAGCATCCCCAGAGGTATCGTTTCACTTGGAGGAGATTGTGATCACGACAGTTTGAACTTCCCCCAGCCACTATTAATCAAGACGGTGGATCTTTGATCAGCTGGGGATTGAACCCCGGTCACGAGTCTGACGCCTTACCGATCGGGCTACCACGGCTCAACCCATCATGTCGGTAAAGTGGCTTTTTTCAAAATTTATGCCACATTGAAAACACTTTTTCGGCTACAAATTAAATATTAGAACCATTTTATTTTGACTAGTACCAAGTCTACATATTGGTAGTGATGAATTTAGTTATGATATTTAATGTGTTATGGATATTTAGTCTTGGTCAATGTTCAAAAATTGCCGTTTCGCATTCTGGGCAATTTAATAAGAAACGGAAATTAAAACTGTATATGAATTTCTCGTGTTTTTTTATATCCTTAGAAGACCAAAAAAAGCAATAATTATTTCAACCTTTTTTTCTTTTTTCATTGTGAAAAATCTTTTAATAAGCTAACAAGGAGCTGTTTAATAGCTGCTTAAGGCATGGTTGCCAAGTGAAAAAGTTACTTTTGAATAGTCACATAAAATCAGCTGTAAATCATTTGGTTTCCGAACTAATGACACAAAATGAAGGGTGGAACAGCAGTTTCAGTGGGGAACAGCAGGAACGTGTTTTCCTGTACAGGTTATGAAGCACTTTTTGATACTTAACTTTATCCAGTTGTAACTTATTCATAAACAAATTTATATAATTTTTGAAAGCATTGAAAATTTCTAAAGTCTACGAGAGTCTTCAAATTTATTCTGCAAATTATTTGTCATAAAAATTGTTATACATGAATTTAAAGAGTAATGTACCAAGTTTTTTCTCGATTAAATTTTAATTGCAAAAATGTGCACTGTGTTAGCATATTGTGAAAGATGTACAATTACAAATGCTCACTGTTACAGCCTTTTATCACAATTGAATTTTTGTTTATCAAACTGTCAATGTTTCGTAATGCTGCACAAATGTGCTTTTGAAGTTTCTGTAGTGTTTTGGCATCGACAGTTGATAAACAGTATCTTTGACATAACCCCCTAAAAAAAAAGTCATGTGATGTGTCGAATAATTGTGTTTAAAATTGAGTGATAAAATGGATGATTGGAATAAATGCTAATTTACCTTGAATTACAAAAAATTAAATTGAAAAAAAATTGTCTTTATTAAGTTTTCTTTTTATTCCATTCATGACACTTTTAAAGAGGATGTGAAAAAGCAACTTTTGTTTTTGAAGAAGTAGTTCCATCAAAAAATGCTAACTGGCCATGTAAATGTGGAAACAAATATTAAATCTTAAACATGAATTATTGTATTTCTTGTATTTTCTAGATGGGGGGGGGGGGGTAGTCATGTTTTAAGATGTTCTATTGTGTGGTTGCATCAGGCAATGTATTTTTTGAGTTGGAGAATTTGGAAAAAGTAATAACATGGAGTAAAAGCCAACTTAATTATTGCTCTGAGGAGACTATTTTTTATATTTCAAGCTATTAAAGCAACTTTTTTCTAGCAAAGTTTTGATGGTAACCCTACATGCCATTGTTGGCCAACAAAGAAAAACACCTCAATGATTTGAAAATCTTATCTGCTGCCAGTTTCAATTTTTTAGCGAATAAAACACTTGTAATTGATCCTAGTATAAGGCTTTTAAAAGGATTTCAATTTTTCCTCTTTATTCTGATTTTATCACTGGCAAATTTTACTAGTAAAGACTATCTTTATTTTCCATATTTACCATGTCCTCTCAATATATATTTAAATTTTAAATGCATTCTGACCAGCGAAATTCCTCTTTATATTAAACCGGCAATCGGGATCAAGAGTTTTTTTTTTTTATTTTATTTTAATTTTAGTACTTATTTTTCATGTATCACTTGTTTTATAATGTACAGTACTTTCGGAAATATGATTTTTTAAAATTGGGTCTGCCATTTGTGCTCATAAATATGATTTTTTAAAATTGGGTCTACCATTTGTGCTCATCCTGTATTTTACGAAGGTTAAATATATACATTATACACATATAAATGTAATTAATTTCTGTTTTTAATTTTGTTTTAAGATCTCACAAGTAATGGAATTTTGCCGCTTGCTTGCACAAAAAGACAAACTTGAGAAAGAAAAAAAGAAAATTAGTCAGAGATGTAGTTATCTGCATATATCAGTAAGTATAAATATATTTACACTGTTTGTAAGTATTGTTTATACTATCTACATAATTTTCGGCAACATTTCGTGAAATTAAGTTTTATGATTTTTGATTGATTACTGCAGCAGAAACTCATTTTAACTTTTGATTATGTAATCTCTTTACTAATAATATAAAGCTGTAGAGTTTGTTTGTTTGTTTGTTTGTTTGTTTGCTTGAACACGCTAATCTCAGGAACTACTGGTTCGATTTAAAAAATTCTTTTTGTGTTGAACAGTCCATTTATCCAAGAAGGCTTAAGGCTATAGGAGTTATTGTTAAAACTAAAAATAATAAACTTTACGAAAAGAATTAGTTTCCTCTCTTCTCGAGAGATGGCGCTCATGAAGAGTATTGCTAAACTTTTGCAAATGTGGAGGCGCCCTCTACATTCAATGGTTGACAATCAAGCAGTTGCTCTTGCTTTTAAATGTGGATTAGTTTCCACTCTTCACGAGAGATGTCGTTTGTTAAAATTATTTTTTTAGCAACTGTGTAGAGAGCGCTGGTTGACAATTGCTCTAGCCTCGAGAGTCTTGCCTCTTGCCATATGGCTCAGATCACGAAATGGTTTTCGTGTTTTTCTTTGATATTCAGGTATATAATTTGTTTTGTAGGATTTTTCTATTAACCTTTGTCTTCCTTATTTCTGCATTGTTAGTATTTGTTCTTCATTTGTGGTTGTTCTTTGCAACTTTATTATTATAGTGTACCTCAAGTACTTAACTAAGCACATTATTTAAAACCATAGTATATTTATATAGGGTATTGTTTCTTTATTCTTTTGACTTTTTTTTTCTTATGTAATAGGTGGGTAAGTAGGTTGCAAATAAGTCAAAGCTTCTTTTTTTTTTTTAATGATTTAAGATAGTTACTAATCTAAGTAAATAATATGATTCGTCATATTTTCGTAACCTTTTTACTATTTTGTATCATTGGTACTGAACACATAATTTAATTGAATAGTATTTTTATATTGGGTAGTGTTTAATTATTCTTTTAACGTTTTTTTCCTTATGTAGTACATATATATGTTGGCTTCAAATGAATCTAACTTTTTTTTAATAGTTGCATATAGTTACTAATCTAAATAAATAATTTGATTTGTCATGGTTTAGTACAACATGGGTACTTATCTAAACACATAATAAAAGTGTGTGGTATTTTTATATTGTATTGTGTTGAATAGTACATTTATACAGAGGTAGCCCATGCAACGCCGGGCCACGCAGCTAGTTGTAATAATAATAATAGTAATAAACCTTTTCTAGGATAAATATGGCATGTCTGCTGCTGTTGTAAGGAAATTAGCTGGAACACCTATGGCTCTAAGGTTTGTTATAAACACCTTTGATTCTTTTAATCTTTTCAATTATATCTACATCACTAGTGTTTTAGAATATAAAGTTTGTTTATATTTAATATGAAAGAATAATTGCAAGTAAATGATTTTTCTCTGATATCATGTTTCAACAGCTGACTAAAAATTGGTATTGAAATAATTAATGCTAAATTCAAATAACAAAGTAAACCAATCTTTAGTTTCTATGTTCCATTTCAATGACAGTAAATTGTTATGAGTCCTATATTACTTGAGAGCTAATTATTGTTTTGAACATATTTACTTAAAACTTAATTTACTTTAAAATTTTCTGAACTGAGATGTATAATGATTAAGTAATCTTCTAACAGTATCCGGTAAGTGATAATGAAAAATCTATTTGAATTTTCTGATTAATTTTTTAAACTGAAACTATCATAGATATTTGGTATTAATTATGCTTACTTCTTTCAAGATTTTTTCTGTACTTAATCCTGTTTGTGCATTTTAACTCGGTTTTTACTTACCTGGTTCAAATTTAAGCATTTATAACATAACTAACTGCACTAATAAACAAAGCAAACTTTAAGCTAAGTGTTGGAATAGTTAGATTGTACAAACAAAATTGCTAGTTTTTTTAATTACCTGTATTTCCTAATTATCAAAATTTTAATCATTATCATGCATTAAATCTGTTTTGTCTCATTTTTATGCAGCAAAGGTGAACCTGAAGGCTCAGAACAATTAACAATACCAGAAGCAACTACAGATGTTCCTCCTTTACCTGAAAAGTACTTAACAGAACCACTTAATTTAGCAACAGGTATGCGATCATGAGGTTATTTTTCTATTAATTATTTTCATTAATTAAATAGTTAAAAATTAATCTTTTTTATGCAGCTGAGTTGATTCTATACATGCTATGCTATTTTTTTTTTAACTTGTATTGTTATTTTACATCATATTGTCAATATTTTTTTCCTCATTTGTTCTGAAACTTAGTTGTGTTATTTATGTGCTTTTATCTCAACTATTTTTCCCCTTCTAGTTTGTACCTTGAAACAAAGGCTTTTTCAACCACAGTTTCAACCTACATATATTTCAGAGTTGTTACCTCAAAATAAATATTTGCATATCAAGCGATCACAGCGTTGCAAGGTAAGTTGAAATTGTATGTTCACATTCATTTTATTCACAAAACATTTCAAATTATATTATTATTAATATCATTATTAAATATGGCCTGAATGCACTAAAGGAATTCTGTTCCTTTTTTATGTGTATAAATTCTTAGTTTTTCTTTAAAAAATGTAAAATATTTACTTTCAGGTATGCGAACATAACTTAAGCAAGCCTGAGTTTAATCCATCATCAATTAAGTTCAAAATACAGCTAGCTGCATTGTAAGTTTATTTTACTATTTGTTTATTTTTTTAAATAATATCCAATATTTTAAGTGTACTTTTCATTTGTAGTTAAGTTAGGTTGACTGCCTATGTATCATTCTTACTGAATTCTTTAATCATTTAGCTACCACATTCCTGAACTGCGGATAAAAAATGTGTCAAAACTATACATGAATAAAGTAAGTTTTTTCTTTTTTTTTTCAATGCTCTGCACGCAATGTAATAGTGGATAAATATATATTTGGAAAATTCTTTGTCAAGTCCCTTTAACCTTAAATTTCTGTTGCAACTAAGTATAAATTTTTCGTCATGCACACACACAGATTTTCAATGATGCTTAATTTTTATCTAAAAAGTAAAACATGAAAATAAGCTTTGATGTTTCTCAGATTTGAGAATCTCAACTTTTGCCTGCGATTCACTAGAAATATTCAGTTTTTTGGCAATGCCTGTCATATGAAAATGTTGATATTCACTCGATAATGTTAACATTTACCAGGTTTCAAGCTTCACTCTAACATATATACTAAAACAAACCAGCTGGTCCTTTGTTTTTTACCACATATGCAAAGCCATACATTTAGTGTAGGTAATCTAAAATAGCTGCTACTGATGCTATATAGATAGATTTGGTTGTGCATGACTTATTTAAAGACTTATCAAATGTACAAATTACAATCGTTATTTGTACTTATGTAGCTTTTGTATATTTGTAGCCATGTCGAGTGGAATTGGTTCTTATCAATCCTACTCCTCAACCTGCTCACATCACATTTGAAAATGTCGAGACTATGGATGACAAGTTCTCTGAGGTATGAATTATGTAAAATATTATAATAATAACTTCTAATTATAAAAGCTTATTTATTTTTATCTGATACTACAGCATAAATGAAAAATAATCCATAGTGCTTTGTGCTAAAATGTAATTAAAATTGTAAAATCAATGTACAAGAAACCAGAATTGTGGGCAAAATGCAGCTTGGAGCTACTGTAAGGCTACAGTAGAGCCGCTTCTTTCATTCAAAATTATTTATTTTAGAATGTTTTCATAGTTAATGGATTAAAACATGATACCATTGTTAGTTAAAAACTTTATTAAAATCAGAAATACTGGAAATTTATTCTCATTACTATTTTATTCAACCTTTAGCTATTTTTAGTCCTTAATAGTATGCCTTAATTAACCTGAAGAGAAAATAAAATCTGCATTATATTTTAAGAATTTGAATAATGTACGGATAATGGTAAGAGTTTTTTAATATAAACTACTAAAATAGTATTAACATCTACTATGTTTCGTAAATGTCTGAGATTGGGTAGTGTATAATTTTGCATATTATTTCATTCACATTAAGTCAGTTTTAAAGTTTTAAAACTACCTAAATTGCATAAAAATGCTTCTGCCAGTTTAAATTTATCTACTAGTTGTTAAAAAAAATCTTACTGTTTCTTTGGATTTCTGAACACAAATATTCCTTCTTTTAGTCATTGAAGAAGTTGGTAGGAATAAAATGGGATTTTTATTACATTTATTTATTTAATGGTTTCTTCATTTATTTGTTTATTTCACCCCTTTGAATCCTGATTTTTTTTTATCCTCTTCTATTTCAATGTCTTCCTAAAATATTTTATTTTTATGTTTTAGATTAAAGTTCCACCTTGTGAATTAATACTAGCCCCAAGGGATGATACAGCTGAATTTGATGATTCAAATGACACTGCTAATTTTAAGGATGATCCTAAGTACTTTCATTTTCAACTATTTATTGCAAATACTATTTTTTCTTGTAGTGTAACATAATTACAATGCCAGCATTTAATGCAGTCTGCTCATGTGATATATTTTCTTCTAATACAATGCAAATTGCATATATCTTTTGTGAATTATGCTTGCCTGGTTTACAGTTTATTACCTAGTCCTGAGTTTGTTCATTTTTCTCAATAGATACAAAGAACTTGGATTTCCTTTAGTTGCTTTTCTTGAACTCTTTTCTTATATTTTCTCTGGGTAATCTAATTTCATGTCTATCACTAAAATGTAAACTATCTCAAGTTTTCAAACAGCCAAACCAAAACTTTTAGGGCTGAATTTCTTAATTTGATTTTTTCTTATTTACGAGTGCTGAATCAATAAATTGCTTGTGTGTGTGTGTGTGTGTGTGTGAGTGGTTTTATTATTATTTTTTTTTTTTTTTTAGTGGCAAGTATTTTCACAGTAAGTCAAAAATTGGCTCATAAAATTTTTCTCAAGAATACTTTCAGCTCAGTTTTATGCATATTTGTATGCTTGCAGCTCCTTTATGAGAGTTTGTTGGTGATGCGATTTTATTTTTCATTCCTGTATTTCTAATTAAAACAGCACTTAATAATTATATTTACTTTTTTATGTGATTTTTTTTAAAGACATATGTCCCAGTAGTGCTAAAATAATGATGAAAGACTTAGTTATTTTTACTCAAATATAATCCATAAAGTCTCGTGAAACCTGTATGTCTTATCATTAACCCAAGGATTAAGTTGTAAATGTAAGAACCAAAAAGCTGGTTCTATATTCCTTTATTATTATTTTAAATTTTTAAAGAAATTGATACTAATATTTCTTTTCAATTTTTAGCAATCCTTATGTTCTTTTTTCTGTTTCTAGTGTTGTGACTTTTCGCAAATCAAATAAACTGGGCTTTATATTTAGTGTTACACCAACATCGAAAAATGTTTTGGTAAGTTTTATTTTTATTAAACTATGATTTTTTCTACCTTGTATATCTTGCTGTTTTGTGTAAAGTTTTTGATGTTTTCAATATAAAGATTATGATAATATTTCTGTGTGATAAATTTACTTTAAATAAGGCTCAAATTTTAAGTTAATGGTGTTTTGGTTCCTGTAAATGTATCAACAAACTGACCCTTGCATTGCATCCTCTGCTTTGAGAAACTTTAACATGAGATAGTTTTTGATAAATTCTCTACCACTTATCCTGTGGCCTAATCCCAGTTTTCCTGGTTTTCTTTTATTCGATGATATGCTTAGCTCAGCAGAAGCTCATTCCTAAAAGTACAGGGCGTCTAAAACTAAACCACCCTAGTTTAAAGTTGTCTAGTGGCGAAACTGTTGATCAGAATTTAAAGAAATTTTGTGTACAATATAGTGAAGTGGTAGTGCAAAATTTCGCCACCAGAGGGTGCATTTTTAGTTACATTTCAAAAACACTGACTGTGGTTTTAAAACAAATCTTGCTTCAAAACATGTTCATGGCTGTCATTTTTGTCTTATTTCTGGAATCGTAATGTAGCTTGTTCTACAACTGTTCTTCAATTATGCTCTGGAAAATGTTACAAACATATCATAATATGCTATGCTTAATGTGAGGTAAAGTTCTAGGATTATTACGATTTCTTAGATATTTCTAATGGTTCCGAAACTAAAATTCACATTGATTAAGGTAGATGATCGGAAAATTATGTATCTCAATGAAAACGTCTTCAAGTGGCAAAATTCCGAACGTTTTTTATTTATTCAAGAAATAAATTATCCTTTCTGAGCGAGTTTCCTTGCTAAACAACATCAAAGTAGGGTTGCTTAGTTATGGAGGACACTGTGTATTAAAAATTTCCTTTTTCAGTATTATATGCATAGCTTCAATATTTTAGGGGTACCTTTTTTGTCAACAGAAGATCTATAACCTAATTAATTGAAGAATGTAGGTGCAAAAGTAGTTATCTCCAGATTTTTTCACAAATGCATTTTTTTCTCTCAGATATTGCAATACAGTTAAACCATGTTTATCAGGCCTCTATTAATCCAGATCTCTGCTTAATACGGATCAAATTTGTAAAATTTTTAAAAGTTCATGTCCACATAAATAATAATTTTAAATTATTATAGCTAAACTGTAAATTTTTCAAGCCTTCATATTTTTATTTTTGATTAAATGTACAACTTCTACACAGATTGTGTAATAAATTAGTGATGATTTTAACGACATTTAGTAACATGATTAGATTTTTAAATTAGTTTTATAAAAGAGGAAGTAGTTATGTGACAGTATGAGTCTAAAGGGGCAACATTTATTCAAACAAACCATTAAAAATTGGCATTTGCAGTATTTATTTTGTCTCTTTATAATTTAGTTCCTCGCTTTAAATATTCAGTAATTCAATTCTTAATTTCTCATGTTTGCTGATTGAAGTTTGTTGATGTTCATTCTTATTATAAAAATTGGCATACAAAATTTTGATAAACAATGCATGGGATTTTTAGAATGATTTGAATTGGGAAAAAAAGTAATCCTAATTTGTTTTTGTTGTTGCAGCAATAATTGTATTTAGTTGGCAAAAAATTTTTCAAAGGACAAGCCTTGCATTCTTTATTGCAATTCTGCTCTTTAGTTTTCAATTTAAATGAATTGTAGGAGGCGGCACACCCTCTAGCCAATGGCTGTTGAAAGAAGTATAACCAGGGCCATCATTTCAAGTTTTTCCGGGGGGGGGGGGGCGAAGGGTCCAAACACAATGAAATTTCATCGGAAAACATCAAAAACCACGCCCACTTATATGTAAATACATTGATTTCTCAAAGTCCCCCCCCCCCACCGCCTGACACCCCCAAATGAGTATAATTAAGACCCACCCACTCATGTAAAATATGACCTGTCCAATGAGACATTAACTTGACTACACAAAATTGAAATATTTTACCTCTTTTGCTAATTTTTTAATTGGTTCTATGAAAAACTTACTACAAAAATTTGTCGTTCCATTCTAGTAAAAATAGAAGAACTAGATTATTATTGAACTTATTTACCACAGATGGCGCAACTATGCAACATTTTTCTTGAGTAAACCATGTTATATTTGTGTAATGTAGTTCTCTGGTGTTGAAAAGATAATATATCAATTTTCATTGCCAAACAGAATTTTTACAATTCTTATGCTGCAAGTATGAGTTTTATTTCAATATTTTGAAAACAAACATGATATTAAAAAGTGATAGCTTTTTACATAAATTAGGTAAAATGAGACATGTTTAAAAGCACAAATAGGATTAAAAGTTATAAAAGGGGCAAGCATGTTTCGGAGGCAACCGCGTCCTTCTTCAGTGCTCAACAAGCAAATGGAATGAAACAAAGTCATGGGAGAGTTTAACTACAAAAAAAAGAAAGAAGGTGGACTAATCAGATCTAAACATGTGCTGAGGTAATGTTTGACATATCTTTTGACTTTTAAAAATTTTAACCTTTTTTGTGCTTTTAGACATTGTATTTCATTTTACCTATGCAATGATATTGTTGACAGTTTATGTGTATAATCATATTTTATGACTCTCATCTCCCCCTCGCACCCTAGTCATCTCCCTCCACAACTCAAATTAAAAAAAGTAACTTATACTATACCTATGTATCCATTTTCTGTCAGAAATAAAAATCATTTTTTGCCAGTTTTACTGGAAAACTTTGTGGTTTAAGAGCTAAGTTCCAAATTGCAAATTACAAAATTTCAAAAAAGTTCATTGTGTTAGTAATTTTTGTCAGATATACTTGACCAAACATAATCTTATTTCTCTTTATTGTTTATGTGCATACTTTTCTTTCAAAAATATTAGCTCTTGTAATGAGTGTATTTCATTAAATATTAAACTGAATTTTAGGTGACTTTCCAAATGAAACATGACTTTATTAATATGGCTGTCACTCTTCCTGGTCAACAACCTACAGAACCTCAAGTAGTTTGGCTTAATCATGTTCTTAAACTTCAACTTGGAACAGTTGTTGAAAATTCATGATGATGTTTCATAAACCAGTGAGGAAAAAACCCAGTGTTTAAAGGTTCACAAAGCTTTATTTAATAATGAATTAACTTTTAATTTATAACAAAGAATTTCAATAATTTGTTTTTAAACGTCTAAGAAGTTTTAATTTTTCAATGCTTTTGTTTATTCTGTTGTACAAATAAAGATGAAACGATGAATTGATACCTAATTTGTTGTATCAGAGCAAAAGTTTCATCAAGGAATGGATTTTAAAAAATTGAAAGATCTGTAAAACATGCGATTATGGTCAAATCTAGGACCTTGGAAAGTTTCAATTGCAAAGAAATTTTATTATCATTTACACTTTACATGCATGTCTAATGAAAGCACTTGAATGCTTGATTCCCAACAACTGTGATATAGCTATTCCTGTTGCTACATTTTTGTGCCCACAGGCAGCAGCTTTCATGATGCATCATAGCGCTATCAATCAATCGTAATCCTCAGATAAAAGCAATTTTTAATTATGGGATTAATGACATCTAATGAGACAGCAGAAGGTTTTGCCACTTAACCTATTGGATCCAGGCTATCGAATAGAAGTTTTCCTTTTGAGATTGTTGGTGCAACTGTTGAACTGCAGATCTCTTTTCCACGGAAGACGGGAAGGTGCAACGGCAAGCACTTAGGTTTTATAACTTCGCTGCTCCAATACAAAGCCGTAATATCCCAGTAAGGGGGTATGAAATCTTGGAAAAATCCCCGGCTTCAAAGGGTAGAAGCGAAGATTTCAACCCTGTCCTCAAAGGAAAAGAGACTTGCGGTACGGCATGTGTGCCACCTAGTTCTTAAAGGTTAAGTAGTGTATTAAATTTAAAGCAACCACGTCAGCAGAAAGGTAGCAACAAAGATTCATGGTCGCAGTTGGTATGAAACAGGCAAAAAGAAGAAAAGAAAAAAAAAAACATGGCTGCTGACTGTTAAAGCAAAACAGACATTTTTGTTAGCAAAATTTGGATGTATTATTTTTTTTAACCATGTCAAACATGTTGTGAATGAAAAATTTATTCATTGCATTTTTTTGAATAATTTGATGTCTAATAATTGAACTTCTCAACAGTTGAATACTATTTACCCAGTTGTAGAAACTGAAATCCTGCAACATACTTCAAGAATTATTGTTAAAAGTCAGTAATCTATAAATTAAACTAAAAAAAAAAGTAAGGAGGAACGAAATTTTTGCTGTGTACAGGTAGCAAGTACTTGTAATTTAAGTATACAGTCAAACCCCGCTATAACGAACCCTCAACGGACCGACTTGAGTGATCGCTATAACCGGGTGTTCGCTATACCCGAATTTCTTTAAAAATATATCGAAATTCGGTAATATGCTATAATAATAAACATTATAATTGTATAATGTCTTCATCAATAATAAAGGTCATAAAATAAAGTATTAGAAATAGTAACCATATTTTATTCAGTAATAAGCATATTAAAATTTACCTTTTTTATTTAACCTTAGCATGAAAGAAAAACGTTATTTTGGTTGAAACTTCTGGACTTAATATACATCTTTGCAGTTTTTTTCTCCACTATTGCAAAAGAATCTACAACATGTTTATCAATGTTTCCAGTCACAAAAAAATTGTCCACATCTTCTCTTTCTGCTTTTTGCAATTTCTTACACCCGTTTGTTTTTTCATAAGCAGAAACGCTGAAATCACAATTCTTCCAAATCGTGGCTACAGTGGATTTTGAGAGGGAAAATGTCGTGCAGAGTGAAGATTGGGTTTCGCCCTTTTCTAATTTTTGGATGAATTAAGATTTTTGTTTTGCAGAAAATGCTCCTTTATCGGAGAAACAATAAGGGGGTGAATGTGTTTTGGATCGTGTATATTCCGAAAAAAAGGTGCAAGCATTATATAGACCATGTTTGCTGAGAGAACAATCGCTAAAGAATCACTGGGACTGAGCAAAAAAAAAAACTTTAAATTTCAGACATTTTAGGATCGTTATAGCCGATTTTTCAGCGTTTGAGAATCATTATAAGCGTACAAAATTACATTAAAAACATCGGATTTCAGTTCGGACTAATGAAAAGGTTCGCCATATCCCGGGTTCGCTATAGAGGGGTTCGACTGTAGTATCTTATGCGTACCTACATGCTTATTTAGCTTTTTATGATTGATTTGATATATGTTTATCTTGCAGACTATTTTTAAGGTTTTCAATCTGTGTCCCAGTCCGCTAAAAAAATTCTGCTGATACGAGTTAAATATTAATTTCATGAATTTGTTTTTCTCACAAGTGTCTTATAAGCTGTTTTCATCACTAACTTTTGATTCAGATAAGCTTTTTTATTATTTTGTTTTGAATTTGTATGAGACATGTATATTTATTTGAAAACTGAAATAAAGAAATTTTGAAATATTAAAAAATACCATTTATTTGGACATCACATACATACAAAACTGATACTTTAAAACTTTGCACTGTCTGCTTAAACGTAGACAAAGTGCAATGTTGAACAATGTGTAAAAAATTAAAAACGATTTTACACAAAAGAATAATGTATCTGATTCAATTGTAGCCAATATTATGAATTTATATTTGCTTCAATGTCAGTTAAAAATATGAAGTAAATTTTCTCATGAAAAATTTTCTTTTGTGTAAAATATTACTTAAAAATGAATTATAAAATTTCAGTTAGTATATTAAGGTCTTTGGAGTTTCCCATGGAAATTCACTTCTTCCAAAATGCCCATAGCATGATGTGTTTTGATAAAATGGTGTCATCAACTTCAAATCCCTACAAGAGTAAGAAATTCACATGAGGATTAAGTAATAACATTTTAAAATAAAGTTAGAAGATTTTAAGCAGAAAACCAAAAAGTTCCAATGATTATTTTTCTATTTGCAATACATTCCATTTCGGAATACTTTTCAAATCTATTTGGCAATTATTTTTTTTTGCAAAATTAGACTTTTTAAATGTTGTGTCTTATAGAAAGATCTTTAAAGATTGTTCTAAGTTATGTGTTAAAAGTTGAATTATTTTAAAAACATCTAAAATTTTACATTCAGGAAAATCCTCTAAACTATTTAGTCTTTTTAGTAACTAATATCAGTTAAGGTTATTTTAAAATTTATTTTTTTGTTGGGTATAACTTCATTTCTTGAAACTTATCAACTAACTACACAAAAAATGTAATGGTTTTACCTAGTAAGTGAAAAAATTGCAGAGCATGCAAGAGAAGGCAGCCTCGTGAAATTCGCCACTAATCCTAAACTATTTCCAAAGCATTGATATAATTTATATGATTGGGTACAAAAATTGTTTTACTATCTCTGTTGTGCACTTGTTGTACTCATATTCACACTCTCTTAAAATTTATATTTGATTTATTTTTCACAAGCACTTGAAATATTCTTGTTTACCACATTTAACAAACTGGTTAAACCAGTTTGCTTTAAGTGCTGCATCTTTGCTAATTTAATTTAAAAACAACTTACTTTATTATTTTACCCGGCCGTAGATCAAAATTGTTTTTGACAATATTCAAAAGCTCCCTACTGCTTTTATCAGATGTTCCATAAGAGAAAATGGCAATGGATAGAGGTTCTGCTATTCCAATTGCGTATGAAAGCTAAAAAGAAAAAATAATTAATTTCTCTCTTTGTATGCACAAGTATACTAACTTAAAAAAGTACATCAATCATCTTGGAAATATTTCCGTTCATTTTAAAATTTAACTTGATTCAAGATCATACAGTTGTGCCTATTTGTCTCAAAAGAACCAAGCAAAAATTTTGTTCTAGCCATAATTTTGTTTTAAGAAGTTAAATAACACAATAAAATGTAAAAGAGGTTTAAAGCTATTATGTTATAACCATAAATTCGTTATATAAGGCCTAGCTATATATACAGGAACGATTGTACATACATATCTAGTTTCGAAGTAACTTGAATTAAAATAAAATTATCTTCTAAGTTAGATAATTAAATGAAGTACCTCATATATTTAAAACTTTCCGATGCTGATTATGATATTTTTAACTGAAATGTAAACAAAAAAATTTCTTTCAATAAAACGTTTTATAATTGCTACTGATTATTTAATATTATAAAATAAAAAATTCTTAAAATCAGATATTTTATCTTTAGACTGATTTTTTGTTTACATAAACAATTTGCTTATTTTATTTTTTATGCATATATTAATGAAATGAAAGGGAAGGGGGCTATACTAAACCAAGTACTGTGACCGGAGATCTAGTGTACTAATCCCTAAACAGGTCTTAAAATAGACCAATAGCTGAAGCAAATTTCAGCAAACACTTAACGAGAATGCTGTACATCTCCCAAGGTTTAAGCGAATAACGACCTAGATGTTCAAACCCATAGGCAGTAAACACTCCACAATCACACAGAAAGTGAGTTACAGTTTTTTATGAAACAGGCAACCCCTGCGAGTGGATCATTACTGACACTCTAGTAATTTACAATGACTAGTAAGAGGACCTTTAGCCTTCCTAAATACTGTTTCCATTAAGACCAGGGGCGAACTGAGCTTAACTTTTTGTGTGGGGGAAAATGCTCAATTTTACCAATTATAACTTCGAATTTTTCTAAATGATATATATATGTATATATATGATAGCTCGCACATTCCTACATCTAATGAAAAGAGACATGAGGCATCATTTAAAAAATTAAAAAGAAAAAGCAATTTTTAATACTATCGCTAAGTTTGTGATCGTTAGTCAAAATTTGTCACCTACGGAATTTTAGGAAGGTAGCAGTGACCTCCTATCGGGCTGCCCCTGATCAAAACTTGATGATTTTAAATTAAGGAGCTGCCCTATTTAATTCCTTAGATGTAAGGTAGACCGACCAGTGAATGAACACCTAAGCGAAATTTCGTTTTCGAAAATTCATGGCATCGTTAAAAATTGTAGCATATGCCACATGACAGTAAAAACACTTTAGGTAATATATGTAATTATTTTTAAAAAATATTGCGCAAATTTTATGGTTCTGGATTAGGTTTTTTGGGGGGGGGGGTTGCAAAGAGGAAAAAGTACCTAAGCCCAGTGAATGAGCACCTCAAGCAAAAGACAAACGCAGCATTTTTTAGCCATTTTCTTTTTGGAAATGTGTAGAAGGAAGTTACTACTGCCAGTTCACCTAAGAAAAATTTTATTTTTTTCAAGAAAATTACGAGGTGTTCGTTCACTGGTCGGTCTACCCTATACATTTTTGAATTTATTAATTTCCATTTTTATAAAGTCGGTCATGTCACTTAAATGTCCACTAAAAACCAGCTGATCAGCCTAGGCATTTAAAGTAGGTTAGGATTTTGAATTTTGAGAATGCTCAATATAGTGAGGAAATAAGTACCTGTACAAGACATCTTCTGCAGAGCCCTGCCGCCACTAGGGATTTCGCCACCCATCTCGCCGCATAAGCTGCTGACCTGTCCACTTTGGTCGGATCTTTACCGGAGAAAGCTCCTCCGCCGTGAGCTCCCCATCCTCCATAGGTGTCGACGATAATTTTTCGCCCTGTGAGACCAGCGTCTGCCTGTACAGAAATAATAGAAGATTAAGATTTATGATAGGATATAGAAAAAGGTAAGAGAAAGGAATCAGGGTCTTGTACACTTTGAAAAATCAGAAACCTTGATTTCAAGGAATACGTAAGCCCTCTTTTGTATAGATTATTGTCTAGTTCAACATTTCTCCAACTTTTTTGATCAGCTGAAGCTTTTGAAAAAAAATTCACGGACCGGTTGAGTGCCCCCCCCCCCCTCCTTTTTTTTTTCACTTTATTTTTAAAACTTGACTTGAGGACTTCAAAACTTATGAAAAATTTTTGGGAACTTCATTTTTTTTTCTTTTTATTAAGAAATAGTGATAAAATAAGCACAACTTTACCTGGTATTTTTGAACCGTCACAAAAAAAAATCAAATATAAAGATGCGTAATTATTGCAATATTTATACGAAAATAAATTAGCATTTGTAGAAAATCATGTGTAACAAAAAGTACTAATCACAAAATTCAAGTAAAAAATGTTGCATAGTTTAATTTATTAGTATCATGTTAAAATCATTATTATCATTATTTATTTATTTTTTTAACGTGGATGAGTGAACGTGAGCATCTCATCTGGTCAAATTCCTCTGCTGGACAGTGCCGGACCACCGGTTGAGAATCGCTGGTCTAGTTTGTGAACTTAATCCAATTTAATTACATTTTGTATTTCCTAATGCACAATCAATAGATCAGTTTCCCTTTTCGATCCTCCTTGTCAATGAAAGTCTAAATTTAATTGGTCTAAATGTTCGTAATTGATCATGATTTAGTGAAATTTTATTTAAAATGTTGTGTAAAGTCATATTTGGCAGGCTATTGTTTTTTTTTTTTTTTTTAACTTTGATGAAACTCGCACACTCTACTGTAAGTAATTTAAAATGCTTTTAGCTGTGTTCCAAACATTTAGAAGAAAATGTTGAAAGAACTTGAAAAAAATATTTAGAAACGTAACGAAATAATTTATAGATATTAGAATTTACCATTTTCAGCACAGAGCATAAATATTGATAAAATAATATACAGTCGAGTCTCGGTAACTCAAAGCCTGAAAACTCGAATATTCTTTTATCTCGAAGCGTACATTGGGCACGCAGATTCTTTAAAAGACTGGGAACTTCCAATAACTTGAAGCTTTTAGCCGGTCCCTTGGGACTTCGAGTTATCGAGACTCGACTGTAATAAGCATCTACAATTCAAAAGCATAATTTTGCGATCCTTTTCTTTGAAATAAGCTGTTCAAGAACACTTTTTTTTTTTCGTGTTTTGCATTTTCTTAACACATAACTACATTGAGGCTAGATAATAAAAAATTAACATTTCAGCAACTTTAAAGAAAGGAAAATGAATTTAGATGAGACTACTTACATGGGGCCCACCAATGGTAAACTTGCCACAGGGATTGATGTAATAAATAGTGTCATCGTCCAAGTAGTGTTTGGGAATGACTTCGAGTACCACCCTGTTCATGATTTCTTTACGTAGGACGTCCAGACTGACATCATCTGTGTGCATTGCAGATACAACAACTGTGTGTACCCTCTGAGGAACAGCTGCCCCGTGTTCGAAAAGGTAATCGCACGTTACCTGAGGGGAAAAAAAGTTTAATTGTTCGTCAAAGATGAAAAAAATTTTAATTCCATGTTTCTAATATTCGTTGAAATTTAACTAAAATTAAATCTTATGGAAAACTCACTTAGGTAGTTCAAAAGGTGGGATAAACTTTTTTTTTCTTATTGGAGGCATCAGAGAGGAAAAAATACCTCGAATTTTGATACAATCGAAAAAGTATACGATTTTTTTAGAAGAAACCAAAAACTTTGGGGAACATTAATACTGAAAATTTTTAGAGAACAAACTCTATCATTTTTTACGTTAATCTTAGTCTTCAAGCATGATTATAAGTGTCAAACTTTTCTTTATTAATTGTTAATCAGTTCAATTAATAATTAAAAGTGTTCTTTTCCGATTTTATTTTGAAAGGGGAATGAGGAAATTTTCTTGAATTTGCAGTTGCAGAGAATATAATTTAAACAAAAAGGAAAGGAAAATACATACTTGTGTTTTGGTGTCAGGACCAGCCCACCAAAAAGTTCCATCCCTTCGAAGTTCGGCAATTTTGGCATTTAGTTTGTGCGCCAACATCACAGTCAAAGGCATTAATTCTTCAGTTTCATCGGTGGCATAACCAAACATCAGACCCTATTTCAATCAAACGTTTTAAATTTAGATAATATAATTTTTAGAGTAATTAATGTCAGTACTAAGAATACATAAATTAGAATAAATACAATATTATATCTAGAAATCCAATCGTACTTATCGATATTAATGTCTGAATGTGTAAGTTGTCTGTCACTAACTCCTCGAGAGCGGCCAAGAAATAATGGTTGATCCAGGTATCAAAAGGCTCAAAATTTTGCCAGGATCATTGATAGCCTATTAGCGTCTTTGTGCTTCTTTAATTAAGGGAGATATTAATTACAACGTTGATCTTCGGCAACATTTCAGTACCGAAAATATTGTTTTTCTTCGTGCTATTGATAAATGTAAAAGAATGGTAATTTTGTATCGTTTACAGAAGCACAGTAAAATTGATACTAATACTTAATTTATTTGCCTTAATTATTAAACGAAATACCGTGTAATTGAGAGGTTGATTATAGAACTTTCTTTGCGAATTCTTAGTGATTTTTTTTTTTTTTTTTTTTTTTTTTTTTTTTTTTTTTTTTTTTGTCGGATGCGTCGAACCTTTTGCCTGTAGCGACCTTTCAATGTGGTTAGTTGAAGGCTCTTTATAGCAGAGTTTTACTAGTATTTATGTAAAAAAAACTCAGTCACGTGGAAATCGTGAGAAGAGTTAATATGTTTCCTTTACGTCGCTCGTAGAAATCATGGAAATGTCATGCAAACAAAAAAGAAAGTGTTAATCATTTATACTACAGTGCTGGTTGCCTTTTTCCAATAATTTCATAAATAAATAGATTAGACACATTTCATACCTGGTCCCCTGCACCAATATCTTCTTCATTTTTGTTTTTATGAACACCTGTAGCTATTTCTGTTACTTGCTCGTCAATAGCCACTTCAATATCACAAGTTTTGTAGTCAATACCTGCAAGAAAAAATTCTTGGTTAGTTATTGATTATTTTGTGAGCATTAAAATAATTTGTAATTAGATAATGAGTTTGCTATGTCCAATGTGCTGTGAGTCAATAGTTAAATATTTGAAATGAAAAAATAGTTTCTTAAAGAGAAAAAACTACTTTTCGTTTGAAAAAAGTTCTATACTGAGTTAAGAGTAGAATATCGAAAGAATTCGAGTAAATGGTGTGTCAACATTTTAAATGCGCTATAATAACCAAACTCTATCGTTAATACCCCCATAATGCTTATTTTGATAAAAGACAAAGGTCACATGACATCCTATTTTCCCCAGATAATTCTTCTTCTTCTTTTTTTTTTTTTGAAGTTTAATATTGAAAAATCTTTATTTCGTTGACATTCTTGTAACTTTCAATCTCATTGTCATTTTTCCAAAATCAAGACTCCCTGCGAGGGCAAATTTTCGACTCCCCTGAAGTGTGTTTCCATAATTGATCCAAGCCAAGGAGGGGGTTTAAGTGCCAAAGTAAAAATCGAAAAGATAATTAGTGAAAAGGATAGTAGAAGGTATCAATTGCTTGTTGGTGAGAGATGGTAACAGTAGCCTTGGCAGGTGCTGCTGATGCAGCATGATTTTGAATAAGTTTTCAATGAAAGCCCTACCTACAGCTTGATCTTCGTACGCATTTAACTAATTTTATTGTCAAACTTTCATTTCCTTATTTATATCCGTTTGTTTCTAGCTGTCATTATAATAAGCGTCAGAAAATATACATTTAAGGAGAAATACTTCTAACGCGCGTTGAGTATATGCATCAGAAACGGATACGAGGGAAGTAAATTACAAGACTTTATTGGAAAGTTTTCAGTATTGAATTCCAAGAAAGGCAGTTTTAGACTATCCTTGATGTTGACAGAAGGGAGGTTAAGGGAACTCCTCAGAATAAGTTTCGCAATTGAAGTCCAAAACCTATGAGATCAGCATTTGTAAGTCAAAATGTTCAGTAAAGGATACGCAATAAAATCAATCCTCCTCCCTTGACACATTTCTGCATCCGTCCTTTATACGCACCTATTCTTTTGATTTATTAATTACATCGATTGTTATGTAATAGATACATATCTATATACATAAATTACTACTTTTGTATGGATGTATGTACGGGGTAATCTTCAAAACTACTGGATCAATTTTAACCATTTTTTCACCGTAGATAGCTACATTAACAGGGAGCAGGATAAGCTATAATTTATTTCTAAAAAGCTTAGTTTAAAAAAGTTAGTATGGAAAATAGTAAATTACATGTAATTTTCCCATTAAATGATTAAATTTTCAACCCATTGTTGCAAAATTTGGTTGCCTCGCAACAACAATATTAATAGTAATCATGATGAAAATTTTGAACCAAGGCTTCTCTGGAGTAAGTATGAAATTTATTGCTTTCTTAGGATTTTTATATTCATTTATGCCAATAATCGCTAACGGGGTAAATAAAAAGGGAATTTATTTCGGCAACACATAGAAAATGGAAAGTGTTTACAGTCAAAAAAAGATCTTAATCACATTAGATGTTTTTACCAATTTGGCTTTAACATATTGGCAGAAAAGCATATTTTTTCCTATTCTGGAAGTTGCATGGTTATAAGTTTAAAACAGCCTGGATTCATGTGCTCTAAGGTTAGGCTGAAAGGGAAAATCTAAATTTTTCATTTGAAAAATTGGGGTACAAATTTTGACTATTTGAATTTTTTGACTATTTTTCTTGATGCCAAGAAAATGCTCAGCACTAGATTCTACTTAGGCTACTATTCCTCGGGACTGATAACTCTAGGGACATAACTAGGGAAAACTAACTTCTACAGGAGCTCTAGATTCTACTACATCAGATGGGAAACGCTTGGGGCGGGCTAATGAGACACGGGAATCAAGGGATCAACAGCTACAACAAAATCGCCAAGGTGTCTCTTAGTCTCAATTACGTAACAACTAGACACAAGAATCCAGAATTATCCGCGCAAGGATAGAAACTGTAACAATGGGACTTATTTATTGCGCACTATTTGGAAATGGTTGACTCCAGAGAGATTGATACTGTAAATATACATTTATTTTAATGTGGCAAGCTTATATCATTTCCTATTTAGCTATAAACATTATTTGTAACTTGCATTTGTGTTTAGGGTGTAGTGTACAGTTTTTTTTAGTCTATCCAGACAGAAAAAATAGCCATTGTTTACAGAAGTAGCCATTTGTGTTTGTCGATGTGCGCTTTAATGTTGAAAAATTTATGAATGCGTTTCACTAAAACATCCTCCAAGGCAGAAACCCGGGCAGCGCCGGGTACCCGGCTAGTATTACATATATTATTATGTAATAGATACATACATACCCCATATTTTTTTCTTTATCAAATACGTGCTTCATACCACACATTTTGTCATCTTAAAGCCCTTAAAGCAGAACCTCCCTCCCTCATTAGAATAAATGAATGAAATGATATTTTAATGATCATAAAGCTTTCTCAAGAAAGATGCTTGGTCAAACTTCCCCCGAAATGAAGTTCTGATTTACGGTCCTGATTAATCATTTAACTTATTATTCGGGTCTTTTCTTTCAATGGTGTTTATTTCACTATTCTTAAACAAGTTGTTGTGGAGCATATCTTTAGTACCCATTTATACAAATTTCAAGAAAGAAAAAGACAAATTTCTAGCATAGTTTTTCTTGTATTCTTTTTGAAATGTATCTGATATTGAACTGGAAAACATAGTAAATTATTTCAATTAATATAAATAATGCTCTTAAATATAGCCAGATTAATACCTGTTTGCACATCATCGTAGCCAACGTGTTTTAAAACTTTTCGTGCTACTTCTTTGTAGTCAACAGTGTGAGAAGATGTGATTTCACCACAGATAAGAATTTTGCCATTCTTTGTCACCGTTTCTGAAATTCAAACGATAGAGAATATTATTATAATGAAACGATAACAATAAACTAATTTTTTTTAAATTTAATGTTGAGAAAGACAAATTCAAAAAACGAAACTTACCACAGGCGACCTTGGAATAAGGGTCGTGCCTGAGATGGGCGTCCAAGACGGCATCACTTATTTGATCACATAATTTATCTGAAATTAAAATGCAAGTGTTGAATAAAAGCAGAAAAGAATTAATTAAATAAGTAACAATAAAGTGTTTGTTATTACCTTAAATTTTGTATCTGACAGTGTAAGTAATTAAACAAAGTTGTAAATGCAGTTTTCAAAAAAAAAAAAAAAAAAAAAACACGTGTTTCAGGGGTCATAAGGGCGTCCCAAAAGATCATTAAAA
Source organism: Uloborus plumipes (assembly GCA_038373865.1). Taxonomy (NCBI): domain Eukaryota; kingdom Metazoa; phylum Arthropoda; class Arachnida; order Araneae; family Uloboridae; genus Uloborus; species Uloborus plumipes. Next base: position 154,248 of record JAXGGA010000642.1, read on the forward strand.
AAAATAAAGTTTTGCTCTTATAATGTTGTCTAATTTACTTTCACTTTTTAGAATAAAGATATTTGTTTATTTCTTAAGTCCTTAATGGTATCTTTTAAAGTTCAGAAAGCTTATAAGCTTTTTCAACTTAAATTAAGTTGCAATTTTTAAGGCAGTTATTCCCTTAATAATTCAACTAATTTAGAGTTATTGATGTTACACTGAAATTTTCTAAACAATTATTTACTTAGTATTCTAGGACACTGTAAACCTAACCTGATCTTCAAGAATTCTCAACTAAATCTTTCAAAATAACAGAATTTATATTAAAAAAAAAAATCCTAGAAACATCCTTCCGGGAAAATTATAACGGATCAGAAGGATACGGAAAACTATTTATCTTAAACATGTAAACATGCACGTATTATCTTAAACATGTAAAAATCTATTAATTTAAATTGAAGATAGTTTATTACTGTATTATACTTTTGATTTAGGAGGTTGATTTATTTCTCAAAAGAGTATGTTTGGCTATTCTTTTATAATAGCAGTTAAATATTCACGAGAGGATGGGATGCATGCATATCCTAAAATTCTACATTTTTCAGCATTCTAAAATAATGTATGTAATTGTACTTCTTCGTTCGGTAGTCATGTGCATAAAAACCCATTAATTTTTGGAAGTGAAAAACATTTTTTCAGCAATACATCAAATTATAATTATTTAAAACTTGTTGTCTTTATTAGCTTGTTTACGTCCTTGAGTTATAGCAATAAATATATCGTATGCATTTCTGGGAATATATGGGGCATGACCGATAATTGCTTTAGTTCCTTTGGCAACTAATTTGCTTACAATATTTTGGGAATATTATGCTGATTATTCAGATTCGTTTAGTTTTTCATTATGGAAACCGAACGTGAAACGTTTTTTAATTGACAAACGAGAGATTGAAGTAGTTCTTTTTTTTTTTTTTTTTTTTTTTTTTTTGTAAGAAAATTTGCGTTAAACTGTGATTTTCTCACAATATCTTGAGTGACATATTCATTAACCACGATAATTTATTGTAACACATTTCATAATGTTGATTCAAAAGCAATGTCTGAGTCCAAAAATAAACTAATGGATAAAAATGAAGTGGCAGATTTTAGGGTGACATGCTAAAATTTGGCACTGCTTGTACTCGATAAACAAAACACGTGCATAAACAGTGTTAGACTTAAATTGATGTTGTAACTTCTAACAAGGGGAGCAGTCTAGATTAAGGTGTGTCTCATTGTAATTTCTTCAAAAATGGATGGATGTTATTTGAAGGAAATTAATTAAGTCTCACAAAACAAAACTACAGCTTTTTTTTATGAACTAGGGCTATTTTTTAGCCTTGATTTGAATTAATTCAATTGAGTCTCACGAAACTTTATAGTTATTACTATGAAAAGATGCTGGTTTTTAGACTTATTTAAGATAATCTGAATTAAGTCGTATGAAAATATTACAGCTGTATCTCTATAGTTGACCTGTTGTTCAGACTTGATATAAATTATCGTATTTGTTTTTTTTTTTAGACTTGATTTAAATGAAACTTAATAGAGTCTGAAGTTGTTTCCATGAACTAGATGTCGGTTTTTTAATTGATTTAAGCGGAACTTAATTGAGTCTCACTTAGTTTCTATAAACTGGATGCTGGCTGTTTTAAACTTGATTTCAACGGAACTTAATTGAGTCTCACTATTGTCGAACTTTTTTTAGACTTGATTGAACTGAAACTTAATTGTTGTTCATATGCACTGGATGCCGTTTTTTTAAAACTTGATTTTAACGGAACTCAGTTGAGTCTCATGTTGGTTCTATGAACAAGTGCTGATCTTCAAGACTTACCAGGGTGTCCCTCTCCCACAGATTCCGATGTGAACAGGAAAGGCTCCCCGGTCCCGTGGTGTTCCCTGGATCCGTCGTGGTTCAGGGGGGTCTCTTGCTCGTTTCGAACCATGATTTCTTCCTCTTCTGTTTGGTCGAAGCTTCCTACGGTGGCCATATAAACGATCGTTCTTATGCGGGCGGGTTTCGCGCGGAAAAGGAGGAGCGAAGCAACACAAAGCTCGTGATGCCCCCCTTATCTTATCGCCTGCTTTCGTCAATGAATTTGCGACATACACTCCTGAAGAGGCTGTCCTAACCTACGCATCCGCCATTTTGGATCAAAATAGTCGTCAGCTCTTGATCTAATAGCACTAATAAAATAAGCAACACTGCAACATTAAGTTTGTAAAAATGAGTGACCTGTGCTGCAGCGTACTGTACTAATAGCTCACAGATAGGATATTGTCTCTTCAATTTTCAAAGTTAAGAAGAAATCGGGGGGGGGGAGGGGGGAATGTATGATTAATTGGCAAGGTGCAGGAAATCTGGAGCTAGAGCTCGGTAGGACGAAAGAAGTAATCTTTATTAATAAATTCTCGGTACCATTTTAATTAAAAGGAAATACTTTTATCTGAAGAACTATGTTTCTCATGTCCCTACTGTTAATGTATTTGTTTAGTTTATAAATTAATTTGTAAAGCTGCAAAGTTTGCAGGAATCGGCACTTTCTTCGAAATTCAAATATCTAGTTTTAGTACATGAACGTTCAAGTTATGTTAAGAACTAGATCGTATTAATATTAAAGGGTAATAAAAGTTTCGTAATAAATTAGCAAGCGAGTTAAACTTCCACAAATAACCCCGAACTTGTGCTATGTCGTCACTTGAAATGTTTTCGATTTTATGATCTGCTTATTTCGTTTATTTTATTAATATTTTGCAATATGGTTGCCCTTTCGCTTAATTTGCTGTTTTTGATGTTTTTTTTAAATAAACATGATATTCTTAGAAAAACAAAACTGAAAGGAAGCTACGTTAAAGCGGCTATCTTTCACGCTCTCTTTAGATCCAAAATGTCGGATAATTCGGCCTGGGTATGTGTAGGGGTTCTATGGCTGTCTCTCAGACGAGGCGAATCTGCCTCATCATCGTCTTATTACGCAGATGCGGAGAAGTGGATTCCTTGCCCTCTCACGTGAAATTCTTTTCAAATTTCGGATGCATGTCATCGGGGTAAGGAGATACAAACAAACAAAGATGACTGAGGGTTTGTTACATTTCGGCGATTGCGCAGTTTCGTTATGGGGTTGGTGAAAATAAGTGATGATTCACGATCGCTGCAATGGTGGTACAATAAGTGAAAGCGTGGCTAAAATAAGCTTGATTGACTGACTGAATGGAGAGAAAATTGATAGCTATATCGACTCAAGTTGCTATACTGAGAGGTGAAATTGCGATTTATCTTACACATACAAACACAAAAAAAAAAAGGCAAAGCTAAAAATGACTATCGATATCTATTCTTATTAAACAGTAAACGTTTATCAAAAGATATACACAAACAAAGTGCCGAGAATTCTCAAGATAATGCTTGAGTGCGCAATATGGTCAAACTATGGTATTGTTGATTGAGATAGTTAAGACTTAAGAGTTTTTAATAAAACAAAATCGAGTCTTTTCCATGGAAAAAGAAACAAGGAAGAAAAAATAAACACATAAATTGTAAAAAAGAAAACAAACACTGTAAGGAAAAAAATAATAAAAACTATGTTGATAAAACACAAAATTTACAAATGTGTGTAAACATAAATTTCGAGGATTCAAAAACAAACCAAAGCTTTTAATGTTTTTTTATCCATAAGATCATTGTTCTTGCACTGAAAAGGGGATTACTTGCAACCTCAAGACACGTGTATGAAGCTTTCCTATTATATTCACTCTTATTTTTGCATTGACTGTACTTAGAAATTTTTTGAACAATTTTCACCATTCAAAGAGAAATATGTTGTTTTACCATGTGCCAAAGATAGTTGTTTAGTTATATGACCCAAGAAAATTCGTTTGAAATATCTAAATGCTTTTGTTGCTAAGGCGTCCTATTGGCACTTTTTTACTCATAAATTGACGAAAAAGGAAGACGCATTTAATCAATCTACTTAAAAAGCTAAATCTTGCTTTCCGGGTTGGTTAAACACTGACATAAACAAATGCATTATTCATCAGAGTACTTGGAATAAAGTTACTGTCATTTATTTATTTATAGTTTATTTGTTTGCATCTTATATTCTGCTCATATTTTTTTCTCCCTTTGAGCTTTGAAAGGCTCCCAAGTTGTTTCTTGGAGAAATACTGTGTTACTACCTGTTCGAATTCTCTATTCTCTATTGAGATATTTTGTTTAGTATGACTGAAATGGCATAAATAATGAGCAATAAATACACTATTGGACTTAATTCTCGACACTTTTCAATTTTTCAAAGATTTCATCATTTAATATAGTGCGATGAATCATTAGATTTATTAATTTCCCCCTAAATCATTTATTTATAACTTCTCTAACATGTAATTATTTCATGCGAATATTACCTTTATCTTATTTTTTAAAGAAAACTATAAAGAAAAATCGTTTCCAAATGAATTATAGTTTATTTAGACAATTAGCTTTGGCAATGAACTATGAACAAAAAAAAGTGATGGTTTCCCTACAAATAGTAATGACCTAATAATTGGTTTAATAATGAATATTAAATATTGATTTAATATTGTGAAATTATATTTTGGTTATTGTAACATTTGCTATTGTTTAATGATCAAAAATAAAATATGTGTAAAATTCACATGAAATGAAGACATACATATTAGAAACGTTTTAGATAAATAATTTAAATGAAATAAATTTAACATTAATGAAATCTTTAAAAAAATGAAAAGTGTCCAGAATCAAGTTCACTAGTGTATGTTACTGATTTGAAATCTATAACTAAGAATAATAATTTGTTTTTATAATAAAGCTTGTCTAGATCAGTGGTCGGAAGTAGCGCGCTACAAGTAGCGAAACTACTGTAGTAGCTACATTTTTTAGTAGTTTGTAGTGTAGCGCACTACTTTTTGAAAAAAGTAGAGTAGTGAGTAGCGCGATGCAAAAGAATAGTAGTTTGTAGCGATTTCTGAAAACTACTTTTAAATTAAAAAACAAAATAATAAATGAAAAAAAAAAATTTAAAGATAACGAAGGAAAAAAACAAGGTGGTTCTTGTGACGAATATTCGTAAAAATTGTTAAAAAAATCTAAAAGGACAAATTTTAGCAAAAAAGGAACAAAAAGGAAAAGTAACAAATAAATTCAAAGACAATTCCTATTTCTATTCCATATTCGAATGAGGTAATTTTTTAATCTAAACCACTTTTCGAATTTTTTCGGTCGATTCTCAAACGGTGTATTCTTTTTATTTATTTATTTTTTAAAAAGTAGCGAAGTAGCAACTACATTTCAAAAGTAGTGTAGCTCGCTACATATAAAAAAAGTAGTTGTAGCTGTAGTTAACTACATTTATAAGAAAGTAGTTGTAGTTGTAGTTCGCTACGAAAAATATGTAGTTTTTACAACCACTGGTCGAGATACAGACATGACATCAGTGAGTTTTGTTACACTGAACAATAATTTTTGTAAAAATTATAAACAGCAACGTCAAAAAAGAGCAAACTTTACGAAATGTCTTTTCATTCACAAGCGAACAACTGTTTCGCCCTGAAGAAGCACTTTGTAAAGCTGAAACACTTAAATGTTTTTTTTTTTTTTTAATGATGAATTGTGGTGTTTTCCAACTCGTTTTAGCAGTAAGAAACTGTACTCATAAAAAATTTCTTGTCTAATATCGTTTCGTAGGGTTTTTTTTCTCTTGTCATTAAAGAAAAGTTACTGAAATTCTATAAATAATTACTCATTCCCTATGCCGCCATGGTTTTAAAAACACATTTTACGATTTAGGGGAGAGTTTACTGTACCACTTTTTCTGCAGTGCAAACACAAAAACATTTCAAAAATTCTAAATTTTCTCAGCAATTTTTTTTGCTGATTTATTTACTTAGTTTTTTGGCAGCATTACCTAGTAGTACACTTTAGTAGTTCATAATTTTAGCTGACAAGATTTGGAGATTTCGCTGATCTTACAAAATTAATAGAGCAACGTATCTGCGGATGGAACTCGTGTTTTGGAAATTTAAGATTATCTTCCGATAATTACGAAGCAGAATGGAATAAATTTCTTCAAACAAAATGCTTACTAATTCGGTGCTACACCGACCGCATATAAATATTTGTCGTCAGCATACCCTTGATCTTGGTGGTCTCTCAAGCGAAACTACATTTCCTATCTTATCAGTAGTTATGATCTGCAGACGATTGAATTGCGAAAAAAACGTTCTATCGTTCTGGTTTTAATGTCGCAGTTTATTTTTATTTAATCTAACTTTGAATTACAACAGGGTTTTTTACAGACAAAATTTGAGCATAATTTTATTGATTTATTTATTTATTTTTTAGTGCTAACAATGAGGAACAAATTACTTGAAAATTGCTTTTGCTCAACAACTTGAAAATATAAATTCATAAAACTTCGTAGGAACAGATGTTTTAAAACATCGAGCTTTTTAATGAATATTCCTGCAAAATGAACTCTAAAAAACGCTTTAATGTTGAAACTAAATTCACAGTAATCAATTTTTTAAGATTTTTTTTTGAACTGTCAAAGGAAAGCTATTAATAGTGGTAATTAATTATTAATATACCAAGATAAATAATGCAAAGGGATAAATAACTTATATATTTTAAATTAAAAAAAAAACATCAATACAAAGTGATTGGAATAATTTCGTAACATCTTTTCATTTTCTACCTGAATAATACCATAACTTAAAATAAATAATATAATAAATATTGTGTAAAAGTGAACGAAATCTAAAATTTTTCAAAATGATAACATGCACGCAGAGAAAAGGAAACAAAAAAGAAGAAAGTGAAGAAGAGAAGGAAATATAATGAGTGATAAATAATTGTCCTAGTATACTTATTTCCAACTAAATTACGCGTAGAATTGTAAAAATTATATTAAAATTCAAACTGCATCTAAAGATTATAAACAATCACAGCTACTTCTAAGTACCTATTTGAAGTAAAATTATAGATTTTTATATCAACGATTCATTGAGAGCAAGGGGCAGTAGTAGTTCATATTTGAGGAAATCTGCAATAAAAAAGTCATGTTCATATTTCGGCGAAACTTTAGAGACCGTTAATATTCTTCTTAACAGCCCAAGTAGCACACTTCGTTTTTTAAACGTTGTAAAATGGTTATTAACGTTGTGACAACGACAACCGCTTAAAAACGTTGATAAAACGTTTAAAGGTTATTTGTGCTACCTGGGAGTGAGCAGGAGAAAAAGACTTTTCTTTTCAACTGTTTAGATCTATTTCTATAGAAAACTAACAATAGAAAAGTCTTTCTAATGTAAAGGTTCTCGCAACAACTAATTAATAATTAAGCATTCGTTATAATTTTTAAAATATTCACTTTTTTAAAAAAGATATTTTTGGTGTTAATGTAAATCCTCGACACCGAAAAAAACATTGGACGCATAACATCGACTCTCAAACATCGATGGTAAAAAAAAAAAATTGTGATTAAAACAAAAACATCGATGTTTCGAAAACACCAACGTTGATTTCGCATCAATATACAGTGCAGTAAAAAATTTTTGTATTTTATGGCAGCGCAGCAGTACTTAAAAATAAAAAATAATAACAACACGAGTTATTAAGAAAGCTTAAGCAATGGAACAAAAACTATCCTTTAGATTTACAACTATCAAAAATAATAATAATAATAATAATAATCATTGGTTTTCGTCCCTTGTTGCAAAAATAGATTTTCTTAATTTACTCGGAACTCAGCAATGCGGATATCGGGACATTACCATTCAGTTAAAATCAAAAAATCATTCAAAGATAATAACTTTGGAAAGCACAACTTCCTATCCGCATGTACGAGAACACGCACCGTTTTCTTTCTTTTTTTTTTTTTAAATATATTTAGCTGTTTATTTCAATTATTTCTTTATTTGTTAAAAAAAAAGTTCTGTTCGTTTCATTTATTTCTTCATTTGTTAAAAAAATTATTTGTTTATTTCTCTTTATTTATTGTTGATTGAAATTTTTAATTTTCTTCCCCCCCCCCCCCCTTTCTTTTTTCTTTTCTCCTTCCCCTCCCACCTTTTTTTTCTTTTTTTTCTGAATATTTTTACTTTTTTTTTTAACTTTTTTTTTCTTTTCCTTCTTTTTTGAGCTGGTTCTAAGAAAAATTCAAAAAGGCATTAGCTACTAAAATTAACGGATTTATGCGATTTCCTATCGTTGATACGAAAAATAAATATTGATCCGTTAAATATTTCAAAACAACAAACAGAGGATGAAAAAAAAAGTTTCTAAAATTGAGTGCTCTCATCTGTTGATTAACCAAAGTCGAAGCAATTTGCAAAATCCCTGCACCAACTTCGACGCGTCAAATGTTATCGAATGAAAAGTCATTTACGTAAGATGCTAATCTGCTGAATTTCAACACGTGAAATGACCTCGAATGAATGAAATAGTGAGATAAAATAGCGCTATCTAATACTTCCGACAGTTGGTACTTAGAAATTTGTGCGTTCCGTTTCTGAAGAGGGAAGATAAAGGTGAGAAAGCTACTTCTCATTGTCAAGAGCTGAGTCTCAGTTAAGAGTTTCTCTTTTTGTAAAAAGCAAATTGAAAATTCAAATATAGTGGATACCTCGATAACTCGACACTTCAAAGCATGAAAATATGTTAAGATATCTTTTTGTTAGTGTCAAATTTTGTAGAATACCGTCGAGTTATTGCTAAATGGTCCCCACAGTATACCGTCACTTTTGCTTTATTACACCCTTTTTTGTTTTTTTTTTTTTTTTTTTGATAAAATTTTTCCTACATTGAACCAAATGTATAGCTTTAAATTCCAAAAATGAATGTGTGTGTTCTTTGTACAAACTCAGTTTACTTTAAAAATTTTCAAAATTTTGCAAAGAATTTTTCACGGTTTACCATAAGGAACAGAATGTTAATGCTTATTAATAAGAATGACCGATCTTTTGGAATTAAGAAAAAAAATCATGGTGGTCTAATTTTACATTTTTGAGTCATAAAATTGCTATTTTCGACACGTTGACGGGAAACTTTATACTATTTTTTAAATTTTAAACTCAAATTTAAGTCTAATTGACTAAGTGAGCGTGTGTCACTTGATACAACTTTTATTTTCGAAATGGACCTTGCAATGCATGTAACATAAAAACCAAGGATGCAATATAAATTTTTTAAAAAATCATCTTTAAACTTGTAGGGTAATAGTGCATAAAAAATAACAAAAATACATTTTAATCTAAAAAAAAACGGATTACATGCAAATTTGAATTTCAATCGCTCGCCTAATAACCGCATTTAAATTCCGATCATATACCATTAGATAATTACCCATACAAAACCGTAACATTAATAGAAAACACTTTTCTCCCAGCCGTTTTCGTAATTCCCGCTACTGGGCATCAAAGGATTAATTTCCGTCACGGTATTACAAGCATGTTTGTCCTCAGACACGATTACTCCTTGTTCCACGGAAGTAAAAAAAATAAATAAAATGAAAAAAGTTTGTATTAATTCCCTTTTTTTTTTTGTCGTCATAAGAAAACGAGATTTGCTCTCTCTCTCTCTGGGGTGGGTGTGGGCCCGGGGCCCATCCCCTCGGGTGGAGAGGAGTCCTCCTTAATTGGCCCCGTTTGCAGGCAAGTGGAGCGAGACTCAGCCTAATATTCATTACCTCCGCCGGTAAACCGTTACATTGAGATACATAATTCCGAAGAGTCCTTTATCCCGTTTGGGGACGCTAATGCGTGTTTTACTTCCATTCCGGTGATGAATTACGGCAGCAAATTGCTTATTTCATTAAAGCTTTATGTCTCCGTAGTTCTTCTCAGAATTTTTGTTGTTTTTGAAAATGTTATTTCAATGTCGAACAGTATCTCTTTTTTTTTTAACTCTAAACAATAGCACAGCGAGAATGGCCCCTTACAATCGCAGGCTTTAACGTACAGTCGAGCTCTCTTAATGGAATACCCATTTTGCCACGAAAACATTCTCCAATAAGCGGAATATTCCATTATCCAGGATTAAAATGATATGTCGGTTCCAAGAAATATTATTCGATTTAGCGGGGTATTCGTTTAAGCGGGAATTTTTACCATTGTATCTATGACACGGTTCCAGGATGTTTTATTCGTATAAGCGGAGTATTCGTTTACACGTTACCCGATTAAGCGGGGACGACAGTATTAGAGCGGTTTGGTACATTGGAAATGTATTATATTAAGCGGGATATTCTTTTAACCGATATTCTAATAAGCGGGCTCGACTGTATCTCCAATCATGTTTAACCCGTTGACGTACAAATGAAAGGCGCGTAACTAGGGTTCCATTCCATTATACTCGGTTGTAAACGCTCATGTACTAACTCATAAACAAGGGAGGATCCAGAAAAATTTCAAGGGAGGGACGGTTGATTTTAGTTTGTTTTTGCAATGAATACTGGTTTACAAATATTGATCAGAAAAGTTTCGGACTTATATTTGGAAAAAATTTCAGGGGGATAGCACCAATCCTCCTGCCCCAATATCATTAAAACTCCTAAAAAATTGCCTTTTCAAAACTTCAATCGAAAAATTACTGCTGGGTTGACCCTCAAGGGAGGGGCGATCTCCCCCTTCGCCCCTCCTTTGAATCCAACTCTGCTCAAAATCAAGGCATTTTATTTTGAAATTTATATTGCGTTATAATATGTAATCAAGTTGCTAATTAATTGAGTAATATTAGGAAATCACAATTTAATTGTTTTGGAACGTGTGATACTTTTAAAAGCAACATTTAAGAATATTTAATGAAACCAGAGACACCTAGAACTAAATTTTTGGGAGGGAAATTTTCAATTTGTCGAATGAAATTCCCAATTTCAACGAATGATGAAATGGCTGTATGATGTTAATCATTAACTGTTTGCTGTTAGTCATTAACTGCACGATATTAATCCTTAACAGTATGATATTTATCCTTAACAGTATGATATTAATCAGCCTGTCGACATGACCTGATTAACTCCTGAAGTTAGGGTAAAATCAGTTTCATTTTAAAATTCTACATGCATTAAAAGCAAACTAACTGATGCTACAAATACTTTTTTTTTCCGAAAATATCCCAGCAGAATTCAAATTCAAGTTTTTTCTCCCTCTTCGTCCGCTGACATAGATTGGTTTTTATGTATCATACGTGGTCCCATTGCAATACTACCGTCAGTTATTGAAACATAACTGCACTGGAGCAAAGTTTTAGGAATTTTTCAGTTTTAACGGCAAAAAGTTACGAAAGCAGTTTTGTCTCTTGTTTTGAGAATATTGAAACATTTAAAAACAGAAAATGGAATTTCTGAGAGAAAAGTTTTAAAGTCATTTCTGATATCCCAGGAAATTCTAAGAGGGAAGCTCAATCTTCCCAAGGATTTTCTTCAATCAGGCTCTGCTTGTCAGCACAAAAGTTATGAACTAGACGTTTCTTAATTTTGTAATATGTACGACGAGAATTTTTCAAGCGACGGAATTTTATTTACCCTTGTATTATTGACACTCTTAGCTGAACCAAGATTTCGACTCGAGTTGGATTCAGTTACTGATATTTAACTGCATTTAATGGCCCTTGGCGCATCCTCTTGAAGGTTCGTGGATTAACCGGAATCTGGAAGAAACTGTAGCTTTATTTTTAACTAAGTTTGAATGAGAAAGTTACATTAAACTTATTTCATCATAATATGTTCCAATTTTTAATACCTTTTACGCATGAGATAATGTCTGATCTTCTTTGGTAAAACCTTCCGTGCATTTACCTATGCGTCAAGTCTTCTCTGATCTTACCAAAATAGGGCTGTTAGTTAAGATAACAATAAAGGAAAGAATAATAAAACGCATTTTGAGTCGAATCAAACAACGTAGAACAATGCTAATTTTAAATTCATAGTTTAGTTGAATATGTCAAAAGGATAGAGCAAATGCAAGTTTTAAATTGAAAACTTCGTAAAGTTATCACCCACAACCCATCTACCCTTTTTAAGTGGAACTGTTCGCGAGTGCTAGGGGCAGCTTCCATGGACGGACAGACATTTGTAAAACAAATGAATCTCCATCAATCGAAAAAGAAAAAACAGAAGGAAAAATAAAAACAATTCGAAATATTTCCTTTTTTTTTTTTTCATACTTAAATCCTTTTACGAAATGTCTGGAGTGTGTTTCGTAAATCTGTATTCTGGCGAGCAAGAGCAACGTCCTTTATCAACAGACTCCCTGATGTTTGGATTCTGGACTTCCACTTTCATGTTTGGCCCGGGAAAAAAAAGTGTTTGTCAAATGAAATGACTTTTAACCGGGACGTGAAAAATGTTTACATTGACGAGTGGAGATAAATATTCTGCACTGATACTTTTGTTTGTAAATTGTTACGGGAAACAATGTAGCTTTTTTTTTTTTTTTTTGATAAAAGGAGTTCCCCGTAAGGAGGTCTACATTATCAGCAAGCATAATTCAACGACGCATAGTAGATAGCATGATATGGGGGAATTGAGATTTACTTGTTAAATATCTCTTCTGTGGTGCAAGTTAAGACAAAAACATTTTAAGTGCAGAAATTGCGCAATAATCCCTTAGATCAGTGGTGCCCAATCTTTTTTTGCCCCACGGGCATGCACTTCATATTACGATATATCTCGTGGCCCATCAGAACGTGTATAAAATTTTAATTCGTTTGCAATTTAAATAGGTTTATTTTATTTATTTTTATTTATTTTATTTTTTTATTTATTTATTTTTTTTTTTTTTATTATTTTTGCAGAGAACAGGAGAAATTACGGTGAAGGAAGGAAAAAAAATGACAACCAAGAATAATTTTCATTATTTCCTTATTACATGCATACTTCATTAGCACGGAGTGTCTTTTTATTATTTTTTTTCTTGATGCGGAGGAGGGGGCAATTTCTGTATATTATTGTACAGACACAGCTTATTGCATTGTTCAATCATTCTGAAGAATTGTTAGTTTGGAAGCTATTTTTGAAGTGGTTAAAAAAGTGCTCTTCCTACATTGTGGCATTTTATGTTACACTAGCTGATGTGCCCGGTGTCACACGGGTTTAAATGCAACATGCCGAATCCAAGAAAATAAATGTATGACTTTGAACTTAGTCCAGTAGAATCGTATTTCTGAAAGGTATTTTTTGTGACCATGCAGTAGATTAACTGGGTGTGAAGGAGAACGTGAAATCAAACTTAAATGCGTTATTTATTTTATCCGTGTGATTTTCCAAAAAATCACTTTCTATTTTCTAACTGTTGCCAAAATCAATTCTCTTTTTATTTAACCCGGTATCGATTATTGGCATAGATGAATATAAAAATCCTAAGAAAGCAATAAATTTCATACTTACTCCAGAGAAGCCTTGGTTCAAAATTTTCATCATGATTACTACTAATATTGTTGTTGCGAGGCAACCAAATTTTGCAACAATGGGTTGAAAATTTAATCATTTAATGGGAAAATTACATGAAATTTACTATTTTCCATAATGACTTTTTAAAACTAAGCTTTTTAGAAATAAATTATAGCTTATACTGCTCTCTGTTACTATAGCTATCTACGGTGAAAAAATGGTTGAAATCGGTCCAGTAGTTTGGAAGATTACCCCGGACATACATACAAAAAGTAGTCATTTATGCATATAGATTATAAATGAGGAAAATCTTCTGTAGTTGTGAAGCACAGAGGGGGAGTTTAATATTAAGACCAGGACCGTCATTTCGAACTTTTCCGGCGGGTGGGGAGCAAAGGGTGTATATAGAATGTAAATTTGCCAAAAAATGGCAAAAACCAAGCCTACCTACCTTTAAATGCTGTGATTTTCCAAAGTCAGGGGAGGCAATTGACCCTATTAAACCCGAAATGACTGATTAAGACGTATCGATATGACGAATTAAAAAATAACACTACTTTTATTAAAGTTAACTTTATTTGGGCGATTCTCTGTAAACTGGTAACTGGCTGTCCGGACTGAGTATTTTAAAAATAATAAAGTGTAATAAAGTAATTATCGCTCTTAATACAAGTGAAGCATTAATATTTTGTGGCCCAATTGTATTTGGAGTGATAACAATTTAATTTTTTTTTCTAGAAATTATCTAAGAGCCAAAAACACAGTCCCCTGGCTGTCCCAATCCCATAGTCTAACTGTTAAAGATAGTATTTCAAAAAACCTATTAACACTACATAAATTTGGCAATTAATATCTAAAAGTAGAATAATGAAGTTATATTTTTCTTATGAAATAAGGTATAATTACGTATTTCTAAAACTTAAAATTGTCATGTAAATTCTGTCCGGAGTTTTTTCAAACAGTCCCCTGCAACAAATTCAAAGCTGTAATACGGAAAATCTATAAGTTTTGCAAATTCTTTTGGGCATAAAGCTTAAAGTAATCAGTGTGAATTTGCCGAAATCGCCGAGAACGGTGTTGAAACGCTTCTTTGCTTAGTTTGAGAGCTATATTTGTGATGAAAGTATGCATCAGGATCGTTGCGAAAACAGTCCTCTGGGAAGTGATTTTATTAATGTCAATTAATTTAATTATAAAACACATTAGTTATTATGTCCACTATTTGTGCCTAAATTTATAGGTAGTCTCCTAACTGATAATGTTCCAATAGTTTTGCAGATATTACGCAACAAAGAGCAAAAACACAGTCACCTAGCACAGTCCCCTGCCTAGTTATACTAGGCTGGGGACTTACCCCCTATCATGATTTATCAGAAAACACAAACTTCAATTGGCCCTCTTTCAAACCAAAGTAATAGATTCATTTTCTCAGCAATAGTATTATAATTATACGAACATTTCAAAAAACCGTGCCCGGACAGATTTCGTGTGAAAAATGACGAGTTTACGCAGAGAATCGCCCATTTACATCCAGCTTCTGGTGTTGCTCAAAGTGGCCCTGAATGGCAGGATGGATAGCTTTGTTGCTGTTGTCTTGTGCCAGCTAGGCTGGGTTAATTAGGGGTGCTATTTTTCAAATTATACCGTAATTTGGAGTGAAGTCTGACTTCCACAGTACACGCATGCCACAAGGACCCAGTATAGGGTAGGCAATCAGACACATTTCATTTCATTTCACACCTCCAGGGTCCCCCGTACCTACCACAGCTTCGTGGTTTAACCGGGATAGGGCCCTGAAGGGCGCTCTGTTCTTAATTTTGAACCAGAACCTAGGGTCGAGCAAACCCTAGGCCCAGCACCCCCAGAGGTATCGTTTCACTTGGAGGACTTTGTGACCACGACATTTTTAACGCCTCCCAGCCACCATTAATCAAGGCGGTGGATCTTTGATCGGCTGGGATCGAACCCGGGTCCCTCCGGACACGAGTCCGATGCCTTACCGATCGGGCCACCACGGCCCGGCAATCAGACACAGCACAACAACACATTCAAACAAAGAAAAGGACTAGTACAGGTGAAAGGAAGTACATCCATGCCCCGAGCCGGGATTTGAACCTAGAATCTCACCATCCGTGTCAAACTTCTCTTAATATAGACAAGGGGACCTGATAGCTTTTAATCTAGGTTAGTACTTCATATTAAATGGTTTTAATAGTTATTATTTCTTGACTTTGAATACCTACACAGTAATTTAAAGTGTTTCTTCTGTTTCACGCTAATAAATATTGTAAAACTACTAAAATATGGGTAGGGCAGTTTTAAATAAAGATATCGAGGCTCAAAATTGCCCTAAATGAATGTATTATTCGTTGTTACCAAAAGAGTATTTATTATCGGAATGTAAAGTAGATTTTTTTTAATGTTTCAAAAATTTTAGCTTTACACTTTTTTTTTGCTTCAGCTTTCAAAACAGGTTGTTGTAACTAAACAAATATGTTTAGTAAAATTTAGTTACTAAATGGGTTTCTATTGCTTGGAGCAATAATTCAACAGAGTGAAATCATTTCTTTCAGTATAAAGCGTGCCGCAAGGCTCTATAATTAGGACCTTTGCTTTTTATTTTATTCATTAACGATAAGTAATATTTTTCAACATTGTGATTACCTTCTTTTTGCCGATGATTTGAAACTTTTCAGAGGCATTCGTACTGTCGCAGATGTTACTCTTTTACAAATCGATTTGGATAATTTGCACCAGTGGTGCATTCAAAATAAGCTTTTTTTGAATATTAGTAAACGCAATGTTATGAGTTATAGTCGTAGATCTGAGCCATTCATTCATTCGTATCAAATTGATAAACAGTGTTTGTCGCGTCTTGACTTTATTAAGGATCTGGGGGGTCACTTTTAGTACTAAGATTGATTTTACACTACACATCAACAACATTGTTTCTAATGCTTATAGGGTTCTTGCTTTTCTTAAACGAAAGACTAAAGATTTTTCTAATGAGCAAGCAATTAAAACACTTTATTTTTGCCTTGTGCGCTCCACACTGGAATACTGTAGTCTTATTTGGGATCCCTACTACAATAACAAAATGAAAATTATTGAGCAAATTCAATCCAAATTTATTTTTTATTTGTGTTACAGAACCCATAATTATGTTTTTTTTTTTTTTTTTTTTTTTTGACGTATTCATATTCATACTCTAATTTATGCAATATTTATCATGTTCCAAACCTTAAGTCACGCCGTGAACTTTTGTGTCTTTCTTTTTTATAAAGCACTTAACAATCTAATTGACTGCTCAGATATTAGTAATTCTATCCATTTTGCGGTTCCAAATAGAACTCTTAGGAGTCATCTGTGTTTTACAAATATTTTTACAAAGTTTGATTACGTTGATAATTTTTGCCTTTTTAAATTTTACAAACTTTTTAACTCTCATTGTCGCGTTTTGGATATTTTTAATATGTCTTTTAATAATTTTAAGTCTATTTGTTTTAAAATTTTAAATGTGTAATTTGTTTTAATTCGTTTGTTGTCTTTTAAATTTTTACAAAATTTTAACTCCTTGTCGTGTCTCAGATATTTTAAACCTGCCTTTTAATTGTTTTAAGTCTATATGTTTCAATATTTTTAATGTATAATTTGTTTTATATGTACTTGTTTTACTTGCCACTGTAATTGGATTTGTCTGTAGTGCGCAATACTTTAAATAAATAAATAAAAATAAAGTTTAATTATTTGTAAAGCATTTTATTCAGTTTTTTTCCGATATTCGAAGCTATTTTAGAGTAATTTTTCTCCTTGCTCATACATAAATAAATTTTTCTCACACATGAAATGTTTTTAAAAAGATTTTTGTAACTATGGAGTAACGAACAATAAAAATGTTTACTAGCATGCTTTATAAAATGTTAACAAAGAGTAGGAAGATATCTTTTTACGCAATGCTTAGTTTCGATAAGATTAGATTTGGCGAATTCACTCAGGATCACAAACAGAGAAAAAAAAAAGCATGCACGTGTTGAATTCCCAAACAAATGGCAAAAAAAAAAAAAAAAAAAAAACGTAAATCACAAAAAAAAGTGGGAAACTTTCTATGAAAGAAAATTTGAAGAAGCTGCACAAAAAAATCCAATCTTGCAATTTTGATTTTTCGTTTTCTTTATTATTATGTTTAGTATTTCCCCTAATTATGTCAATGCACATTATTGCAATTTTGAAAAATACGTAATTCTCGCGGTTTATTTCTGTAGCAAGATGAAACTAATAAATAGGATGTTTTATAATTGAAGTAAAAAACCAACGTAAATAAAGCACAGATTATGTGGAAAGTACTGAAAATAGCTGTTTCAAGGCTACAATGGAGCAGGCCCGTCATTTCGGGGTTCAGGGGTGGGGGGGGGGTCAATTGCCCCCCTCTGACTTGGGAAATCAATGTATTTACATGTAAGTAGCGTGGTTTTTACCATTTTTCGGAACATTTGCATTGTGTATACACCCTTTGCCCCCCCCCCCCGTGGAAAAATTCAAAATGACGGTCCTGCAATGGAGCCTCTTCATCAATTCAAAAAGCTCAGCACACAACATGAAAGCTGTGAGAGAACTGGTTCTCTCTGGTTGGTAACTTAAATAGAATCTCCATCTTTCAAACTAGTTTGAACTCAGTGTCAGATTTACTAATTAGGGGGCCAGGGGACCCGTCATGCTGGGTTTTTGGGGCCTTTTGTCTGTTGCAGAATTATGTAAAACTTTTATCATGTGTATTTTGGACAGAGGCGTAGCAAGGGGTGGGCGAATTGGGCGACCGCCCAGGGCCTCGCGCCTATAGAGGCCTCGCATCTCCACTTCGTCCCGAATTTTTCTCCATCCGAACTTTATTCTGAGACAAAATTTTAAAAAGCATTTCCGAATCATACAGTTGAAATATTTTTATTTTTCAAGTCAAAAGAATAATAAATAAAGAAAAACGAAGGGGGGGGGGGCAGCCTCGCTTTGTGACTTTTGTCTAATCCAAGTTTTGCCCAACTTTCGGAGCTCTCGCCTATTCAGTGCTCGCAGTTTTGACAGAATTCTTGCCTGCATCCTCGTAGAGAACATAAGTTTATTTCATTTGGAATTGTAGGTTCCCTTCTGCGTTTATTAAAGTAAATGGGCAACCGTATTTTAATACATATACAGCAATCATGGGGGGTGCCGTATATATGTTAAAAATTTTAAAAAGGTTAAAGCGCGTTTTCTCTCTCCCTATTTCGGGATTTTTGCGACATTTAAGGCCTAAAAACGCATTTTTAGTTTATGTTTGGTAATGTTAGTAGAAGGAAAAAGTTTTATGGCTCTGCAGGAAATTTTTTGTCATTGAGGCTCAAAAATGCTACAGTGAACTCTCACTTATACACCGCCTCATTTATGTGCTTTTTTTCACTTATGCGACGATTTTAAATGGTCTCAGCACATTCCATAGCAAAATAATGACAGCATCATTCGTTTATGCGTCGCTCGAAAGATGAATATTTCATCTTTCGAGCGCCGAATTATTATTATGCGCCGAATTTTCCCTAAAATTAATTTATTTTCTTTAAAAAATAAACATTTTTCTTCACTTTCCTCTTTAAATTTTTTCCTTTATTGCTCACGGAAGGCATTTTTTCCGCATGAACTGGAGCTTGGAGAGGGACAATTATCTATTATGCATCGTATATTATCTATTATGCACAGTATGTAATTAGGTATGCAACAAGTTTTGTTTTCTCTTTATCATAGTAGTTACGTTACAGGTATTGCCAAACCGTAGTAATGTGCCACTTTTCTATAGAAACATTCTTATTAATGCTCTCATTAGAAACTATGTTGCGTTTTAGTCCTTTGAATAGGCTTGTTCATTTATACGTCTCTTTCACTTATGCGCCTTTTTCTGTTGGTCCCTTGGGCCGACGCATAATAAAAAGTTCACTGTATTTTAAATTATCTGAAAAAAATTAAGGAAAATGGTCAGAAATTCGATAGCTATAGTTTCTAAAAACGCATCTTGAAATTATTTTCTTTGAAAGAGTCAGATACAAATGACGGAAGTGGAGAGACGTGTACCAGAAATTGCTTGAAGTTTAAATTCCTAAAAAAACGTATTATACCAATTATTGTAGGCATATGAGCTTTCCTAATAAAATTCTCGAAAATTGAAGTTGCAAAAATGCAACTTTTAGTAATTTTTCATGACATTGGTGTGCAAAGGGGGATCAGATGCTCTCACTTAGAAATTTTCGTTAACTAAGTAAACATTTAAGATCTCTTTGTTCTAGTCGAGGGGGTCATTATCCCCTTTTGCTTCCGTGCTTGAAGTTTAATATTTCTGTTTGGCGTTTTTAGGAGGGGCCAGGGCAACTTCGGCTCACCCCTTACATACGCCCTTCCTTTGAATTGTTATGCACAACAGGAACGAACGATATTAATCACCGGAAATAAATATGTCCCATTTGAAAAGAAGGGGGGGGGGGGAGAAAGGAACATAAAGGGCCACTAGAGGACATGCAATTTTTGCAGGAAAAAGAAAAGTGAATGTCGTAGCTTTTAATTTCCCACCTATAAGCCTCCCCCCCCCTCCCCCGCCCTTCAATTCACCAGTTTTTGCAAGGAAATGTTCTCTGTTTTTTTAACTTTAAAAACGATTTTGACCGCAAAATTATTGCAAAATACTGTTATATGTGACTTTTTTTTCAAGCAATTATTTTTGAGCAAACGCCAACCTAATAACTAATTTTTAAAAATCTTTCCCAATTTTGGGGGAAGGGCCTTGGCCCCTTCCTTTTTTATGCCCTTGTGTGTAACCAAGCAGTAGTGATGTAATGGAAAGTAGACTTCGCAGCTAGGTGGGATCCCGTGATGGCATAGTCATAGGGTCTCGATCGAAACTGGACTAAACTTTAGAACACGACTACATTGTTTTCAGATATTACCTACTGCAACTAAGTGAACGAGTTTTTTTACACCCAGCACTAGAGTCACCAGTACGCCCATGAGGCCCAGTCTTTGCCCCCTTATCGGGCCAGGGGGGCGATGTGTCACCATTTTTTTCCAAGGGCCCTCCAAAATCAGACTAGAATCGAAAGCACGAATACATTGTTTTTAGAAATTACCAACTATAACTAAACGAACCATTTTTTTACACGCAGGGCCTGATTTACCAAAAAAGGCCTAGTCTACATGGCCTGAAAACTGATTAGGCCGTGGCCTAAGGATCCCCCAAATAGTTGAAATAGATTTAGTCAATAGTTTTAGCTAACCCATCTACTCAACCTTAGAATGAAATTGTAAGGCTGACTAGATGGAACCCTCAAAAAAGTTAGTTTAAATAAACTCACGTATTTACATTTAAGTTTTGTTTTTTTTTACACAGAATGGTTGAATTTGATCTGGAATTAATCTCAAAATCGGCACGGGGGGGGGGGCAAAAAGGAGGGAAGACTTGGGGCCTCGCAAAATTTGTTCGCCCACACTTAATTTTGTTCTTGCTACGCCACTGATTTTGGAATCCCCTGCTGGGCCCCTATGATCGCGGAGTTCTCGTAATTGAAGGGCTTGGAGGATGCAGGGGCTAAGTTACATTTTAAAAAATGAACACTCTGTACATTTTTGCAATGGATACAGGTAAGCAAATAAAACTTGGTACATCAAACAGTAGATGTCAATGTCAATAGACCAATTTCATACGCACACTAATGACATAACCAGAAAACAAAAAAGCTGCAATAACTGCAACAATAAAACTTTGAACTTTAATTACTCGCAATTTCGGTTTTGTCACATAACCCCTTCATCTCCCAAGCCCTTCAATTGCGACAGTTGCGACACGGTAAATTCACCACTGCTTGAAACCCGTCATCCCCCCTAAACTAATGAATAACGAACTTAGGGCGCCCAGATATCCTGATTTTTAAAAAGTTGTTCTGATTTGTCCTTAACTTTTTAAAAAGTTGTTCTGATTTGTCCTTAACTTTTTAAAAAGTTTGCGATAATCAAGATAACATGGCTACTTTTACTCATACACCATACACAACTTCAATTGAAACTTTATTCTGCTTGTTGCAACTGGATCTTTTTTCTTTCTTCAATTCTCTCGCTTCCTATCATTATCGCGAACACCTGAAGAAACTTTCTCTTCTTTAGGATAATGAGTCAGATAGCAAGTCTAACAAGTTAATTTGTAATAATTTAGATGCTGTTACAGATATGTAGTTAAAATTTTTCATCCATAAATATTCATTTTTGCTGGAATATTGTAGTTCTTAACGAAATTCGAATTCTTGTGTGAGTATATTTGTCTGTTACCTGTATGTTCATTTTCATTTTTGCTGATTTTTCATGTAGTGGGATAACTGCTTTACTTGGTAACTAACAAGCTAATAGGATACTATTCAAAATAAATGAATTGTTGGTTAATAGGCGGAAATCCTTTCCTTCAAATGTGTAAAAGGAAAAAAAAATCTCCGTTGTTTTAGGTATCAACTTTAGTTTCTAATATAGTCAACATTAGTTTCTAATAAATAGGATCAAGAACTACCTTCTTGCTATTTTTAATAGATGTCTTCAAGAGGGCACTTTTGATTCCAAATGTTATTTTTCTAAATATATATGAGTGATTCTACGGTCAATGTGTTTTTTGTGTCCCCAAAGAAAAAATAATCTATTTGATTTCACACTCATTATATCACTAGTAGCAGCTATTTTTATGATTGTAGTGGTAAGGGCCAGATGAAATTTCAATTTTTGGGGGGTTTATCGATACCAGGGGAAAATGCGTTGCCAGGGGAGTGACACTATTGGCAGGATTCTGGTTTGATTTACTATTTTTTCACTTATTTTTTGGTGTAAAATCAGAGTATGGACTCATTTCTATAAGACCTGTATTCAAAAAAAAATTTCGCGTTGTAATAAAATAAAAAAATCAATCTTGAAAACGCGACATGTTGCAACAAGTCACACCTCAGATCCCAAATAAAAATACTTCCCGCATTATTTACGTTCATTCAAATTGCTTTCACAGGGGCAATTAAGATTAAAAATGAAATTAATTATGCTTATAACACAGTTTTAATGTATATTTACCCCCCCCCTTTTTTTTGGAACTGCCAGGGGAGTGACGCCAGAGAAGTGACAAAATCACACATTACCTATAAAAACAACATCACGCTTTCTTCTCACCAGAACTTCACATAAACCGTGATGTCTGCACACAATAAGCATTACATTATACATACGCACACTTATGTAACGATGAAATATAAAAAGTTATACTTACCAGGGGAAATACTACAGCGACTGGCGCAGTACGCTTTGAGGCACTTTCAAGGAGAACCGATGCAATAATATTTGAATTTTTTTTAAACCACTTAGCTTGCTTTTAACTTTACTCAGTATTGCATTGGTTATTCGCAGTTAAAGTCATTCTTTTGCATTTTTTATACTAAATGTCAGTCTTTGAAGTTCGCCAGGTGAGGGTGACACTGTTGATATGGCCCGTTGAAAAGTGTATTTTTTTTAAATAATAATAAATATTTTTTCAATGTTTAATGATGAAATATGTTTCTCTGTTAATGTAAGTGTATGATTATGGCAGAAAACATTATGCCAAGTTAGCAAAAATTGAAAGTCGAACATGTTTGTATAAAAACTAGTATTTGGACAGGCCAGTGTCGTATACATTTATGACTATTTTCAGCTAGAAATGCTAAAATAAAATAATTGTAGTGAATTAATTGGGTGGTCCATGTAAAAGATAATAGTCTGAAATGCTTAAGCATGCAAACACATTAATAAACTCAGTTTTACATCAAGTTTTTCCATTGGCCGTCTGAATTCAAATAGCGTAGAATCACCCATATACTGTCTGATCTTCTTAAGTAAAACCTTCCGCTCATTTAGGCATACGTCAGATCTTCTCTGATCTTACCAAAATAGGGTTGTTAGGTAAGACAACAATAATGAGGAGAATAATAATAAGTATTTTGAACCGTATCAAACAACGTGGAACGATGCTAATTTGAAACACATAGTTTAGTTGAATATGTCATAAAAATATTTTTGGAAAAAAAAATTGAACCGACTTCGGAACTTCACTCGGCAAGTGCTCTAAAAAGAAAAAATTATTTTACTCTTTGAACACCATCGACACTACATTTAAACATAAGTTTTGAAGTCGGCGCAAAAACACTATATAGAATCATACGAAACTATAATTTAACTATATATAT
This sequence comes from Uloborus plumipes, assembly GCA_038373865.1. Classification (NCBI taxonomy): domain Eukaryota; kingdom Metazoa; phylum Arthropoda; class Arachnida; order Araneae; family Uloboridae; genus Uloborus; species Uloborus plumipes. The sequence goes on from JAXGGA010000642.1 coordinate 177,928, forward strand.
AAATTGCAATGAATCCAGGTTCTTTAATCGCATTCGCATACACTACATTGACAACCACATATTTATGTAATGGTACAAATATTCAGCTCTTAATTTTCAATGGTTTCTCTGAAAAATGTTGGCAAAATGTAGTTAAATATCATTTCACCTATAGTTTTTGCACCGACTTCAAAACTTATGTTTAAATGTAGTGTCGATGGTGTTCAAAGAATAAAATTATTTTTTACTTTTTAGAGCACTTGCCGAGTGAAGTTCCGAAGTCGGTTCAATTTTTTTTTCCAAAAATATTTTTATTTAATTCTTTTTAGTGTAAATGTACATATGAAATAAGGTAATGTTTCCATTACAAAACTTCAGCTAATTTGCTTAAGTAAATGCTTCATAAAATAAACTATGTAAGGAAAAAAAGAAAGAAAGTATCAACGCGTCTAAAATTTTAAACGATTGACACTAAAAAATAATCCTTGTTATTCTCTGGTATTTATTTGTGTACTAGTTTAATTAAAGGCTAAATATTAACGGCTTTTCAACTAGTTTATATTTCAAAACAACACTAGATTCTCGCGGTTCATAAAATTTTACGATGTATTACGTACGTGGCCTGCTAATGAGTTTCATGTTTGCTTCAGTTAAGCCTTCATTCAAAATTTTCATTATTATTGTAATAACTGTTTCATATCCATCACGTTTTGTAACAATGTGGATTACATATTTATTCATTTAGGACAAATCGCTTTAAATTTGAGCAAAAATTTAGAGATTTTCCTCACTTTCTTCAGAATTCCTTTATCAAACCTTATGTAAATTAAGACTGAAATATTACGAATCAATTAGTACCTGGTACAACTTTCAGTTCGTTGGAGTTCAGGAGAAAAAAGCAGGACATAGAAAGATACTCGGTTTAAAATTTTCAAAAAGACCATAAAAATGAATTTCATTATGCAATCCAGAGAAGCCTGGCGTTCAAAATGGTCATTATTACGATTACTGTGATCTCAATTTCTTATTCGAAAGATTTCTGCAGGTTCCCGTTATCGAACCCAGACCACGAGAGGATGGGACTAATCGGAAAGAAAGACCTTTCTAACAAAAAAAGAATTTTTGAAATCGGTCCAGGCATTTTTGAGTAATCTTATAACATACAAAAAAAAAAATCTCCGATGAATTGTATAACCTCCTCCTTTGTTGAAATCGGTTAAAAAGGATATAGCAAATGCAAGTTTTAAATTGAAAACTTCGGAAAATTATCACCCACAACCCATTTACCCTTTTTAAGTGGAACTGTTAGCGAGTGCTAAGCGCGGCTTCCATGGACAGTCATATTTTTAATTATTGCAATTCACTTTCATACTTTATTAAACACTCAATAATCTCTGAGCGGTGTTTGTGAAACATAAAATAAGCTTGTAATAATATTTAAACAGTGACTTATTTTAAAACATTCAATACGGAGCAACCTATTGGGACTGGGATTCGAAGAAATTCCTCTGCTTTTGGAAGAGTCCGTTAAGGGAGGTTTTAAATAGATATTGTTTTGTCAAGCAAAAACTTTTTTGATACAGGTTGCAGTTATTTCTTTGTTATAAAATTTTTGACACCCTAGCTGAAAGTTGTTTTATTCCTCTCCTGATGCTTCTTGACCCTCTCCTCGTAGGAAAAAGTTTGGTCCACTCTTTTGAGGGGGGAAGCATTTTTTTTTTATAAGTTCCAAATGAAAAGTGAGCATATATATTTTTTAAATTTTTAAAGTATTTTGATTTTTTTAGAATTTGATTGGAAATTGTTAGGTTTTTGAAGAATCCCCGTAAATGACACAACTCGTGACTCAACTGAATCCAACAACATACTGTCTGTTTGCGTATTGTGCGCCTGGTAGCCACGAACGCTTCCAGTTGAAAAAGGGGAGATAGGTTTAGGATGCGAACTTCCCGATGCCTTCAGTTTTTGTTCGCTTGCAACTTCCTCGTTGCATCCCCCCCCCCCCTATTTCGAGAAAGTCAGAAGAGACTTGGCGCGTGAGCAGATGCGACGGAGGTCTCGCGAAAAAATATTAGACAGTAAAATGATTTGAAAAAAAATTGTAACTGTAATACAAAACTAAAGAATGAACATTCAGGTTGACTTTAAAATAATAGATTTGTTTGCGATAATTTCACATCACTCTTATTAGCTCAAAAATTACGGTCTGTCACCGGTTATCACCGCCTTATTATCTTGATTAATTCTAAATTATAATTCTTTTATCAAATTTTGTTTCAGCGATCGCTTCACACAAGCTTAAAACGCATTCCATCACAAGACAAACGAAGGTCAATGTCAGTCATTTTGAAGGAAAATAATGGTGCAACGTTCTCATTTAATGTCCAAGGACAAGATAAGACCCCACTCGTGGCATTTCTTTCTCATAATCTGATGATTTTTCAGTTACTTTCATTATTATCACAATGTCTGTTAGATATAAAATGTTTTAGCATCAACACTGATGATACTTCGCTATGGAATAGAAAAAAAAAAAAAAACTTAGCATTCAGATTTGAAGGGTCGCCATATAAAAACGACATGCTGTACACAAAACGACATCGATGCTAAATAATGTTGGGGAATGTGGGATTAAGGCAGGAATTCAAGTGAAACACCATTGCAATCGCTTCGAGGCGATCGCAAATTGCAATCGCTACTGGAAGTCGTATTACATTTGAATCGCATCTCGTAGCGATTGCAACGTTTTACTTGAATCCAAATTTGGGAATTTGCGATTGCATTGGTGGAGTTGCGATCGCCCGTGTTTCACTTGAATTCCTGCCTAAAGGAAATGTCGGGGCAAAGTGAAAGGGGGGTGAAGGTTTTCACAGAACTGTCTAATTTTCTTAGGTAAAACCTTCCGCGTATTTGCGCATGCTTCATGTCTTCTCTGATCTTACCAAAATTGGGGTGATAGGTAAGCTAACAGTAAGGGAAGGAATAACAAGAAGCAATTCGAGCCGTATCAAACAACGCAGAACGAAGCTAATTTCAAATACATAGTTTAGTTGAATGTGTCAAAAGTATAGCAAATGCAAGTTTTGAATTGAAAACTTCGGAAAGTTCCCAATCGCAACCCATTCTTACTTTTTTAAGCGGAATGGTTCGCCAGTGCTAGGTGCGGTTTTCATGGACGCACAGTATGCAGCGAAATCTATCTAACAATACTTCGACTATGTTCTTGAAAATAAAGTTGATTCCATTCCAAAAATGAATGCATCAAAAAAAGTTACAATATAAAAGTCATTATCGACATTTGACACACCGTTTGTAATATTTTGCGATTTACTAAACACAAATTTTGTTACTTTTCAATGATTGGGTTTTTGCAATGAGCATTTTAACTATTAACTGAGTTCTAATAAGATGTCCAGTATAGTACTTAAAAAGTTAATATAGGACATGATTTTATTTTCATTGTTTTCTACAATTTGTTTAATATAAGTGCAGTGGGGCAAAGTGAATTTGGCAAAGCTATATAGTTCTCATTGGAATTACTTATTAACTCATTAATTGAATCACTTGTGTATTCATTCATAAATTCATTTGCATTCCTCTATTTATCAATCCAATTTATTATTCTTTTTATATATTGATTAATTGACTTATTAACTTGATCAAATAAAATCATTTACAGAGATTTGTATAAATTGAAACCAAATAAGTCAGCATACATCTTTATCAATTCCTTTAAATGACAATTTTTAAACATTTCTCTTTTTTTCGTCAACCATTGTAAAATTTTCTTCCAAAAGAAATGCAAAATCGGAAGATACGCAAATTCTAAGTGAAAAAAAAAAGTTCCGTTCAAGATATTTGTTCTCAAGTTTGGAGAAAAAAAATAGATCATCGATGATAAAACATAGATGATATTGATACACTAACCAAACAAAAGCGGTGTTGCCAATAATCGATGTTCGAAACATCGATCTTGTTTCAAGTATATTACGTACAAATTTGAATGTACAGTATAACCACTTAGAACACTTTGCTCGTAAAATCGCTCAATCGAATCTATCGCGTTTTGAATTTCTCCCCTAAAAAAAAAAAAAAAAAACATCGACCGTAAGACATCGATGGCAATTAAAGAATTGTTTTTTTCAGTGAGATAGGAACTGCAATGAATGATTAACGATGAAACTTTTTTTATCGCACAATTGTTATAAATCTTTTTCCCTACTAAAATTTAAAACATCAACACAAAAACAAACCAAAAAAAAAAAAATCCTTTTGAACGTAAAACGACGATGTTTAAAAACCATCAACCGCAAATTATCGGTCATAATTGAAGAAATATTTCTCCAGTGAGATAAATTCTGCAACTACTGATTAAAAATGAAAATTTTTCATCGCATACTTTTTGAATTTTTTTCCACTGAAATATGAAACATTGACAACGAAAAAAATATCGAAAGCAAAGCTACGGTGATTTAAAAAAAAATCAACCGTGAAACATTAGTAGTAAACATAAAAAAAAAATCCTAATGAGATAGATACTGCAACTGCTGAATAACAATGTACTTTTTACCGCATATTTTTACGAAACTATTTTTCTGAACTATAAAGTATCGACATCAAAAAGAAAATTAAATAATAATAATAATAATAACGACGAAAGCAAATCAGTAATGTTCAAAAGAATCGAGCGCAAAACATTGGTAATACTAATCACAGAAAACTTTTGTCAAAGAGTAATAATTTACATTTATTAACATTATAATCATCGCATATTTTTATGAAACAATTTTGCAGAAATATGAAGCATCTAAATAAAAAAAAACATCGAACTCAAAACATCGACGCTTAGAAAAACATCGATGTTTCCAAAACATCGACAACAACCATGAATGTCGCACCTTTCTTCAGAACATTCTATCCATCGAATTTTCTATCTTCTTCTAGCTCACTATCAGTTGAGTGCTTACATTTAGCAGACATTTGTTCAGGAATAACGATGTCTTAATATTTTCTTTGTTTAGATATTTTCTCTTTTTACTGAGAAGAAATTATTTCACGACATTCTCATCGAATGAAAAAAGTTTCTATTGTCACTATCTAATCCTCAGTTTACATTTTGTCTAGGATTGATCTATTAATTTTCCACTATGACTATTAGCATAGTGCGTCAAAAGGAAGATATGTAAGACACTGCCATTCAGGATAATTTTGAGACGTACCGATTTAACTTTTCACCACTGCAAATTTTTTAGTATATTAGTCTTTAAAAACTACGGGTAGAAGACAACCCAAGTAGCACACTTCGTTTTTTAAAGGTTGTAAAATGGTTATTAACGTTGTACCAACGGATTAAAACCGTTTATGAAACGTTTAAACGTTTTTTGTGCTACCTGGGAAAGTTCTGCACTTCCTCAGCAAGGTTATCAAATAATGTTTTTATGTTTTATTTAAATAGAAAAAGAAGGAAAAATAAATTTGGTAATATTAAACACAGCTCATTTCACCGTTCAATAATTTTGAAGCTACTGCCTAGAAGCTGTTTTTAAGCTGCTTTTCCAGCTAGAATAAACTAATGGAATTGCGCTTTCGGCAGTAAATATTTTGTACAACATTATAAATTACATGTATTTGGGATGTTAGTGCGAAGAGGGAGTTTGAAACAGAATTTTCTTTTCTTCTCTAAAGTTGAAGTACTTTTACTAAAACAATAAATTTTGCTTCTAGTTTTTGGCGAGACCCAAAAGGGTCGGATATCTAAAAATCAAGCAAATGCCTTATTTTAAATGGATTTAAGAATAAGTATTTCTTCATTTCGGACAATTTGAAAATAGTTTAAAGTGTTGCTTCGATTTTATACTACCAAAACCAACAAAACTATTAAAAGTTTGAGTAAAGCAGTTCAAAACAGAGACATTTAGTTTCAAAGTTGCCTAAACAACTATACTAAAAGTATACGAATCACAAGTTTGAGTCAATAACATTCGATTGAAGCAAAAAACGAAAAACAACAACCCAAATGATCATGTTAAAACCTTTCTTATTTCTTAATATTCATCATTTCCATCATAAAGTACTTGAAATGCTATCTATAGCCACGATTCAAGTTGATACGAATGGCGTAATGCGTAATCAGTTCATTCATTGTTGTTCCTTATTTTCCCCACTCTGAAGGAGATCTGTCATCCGTCCGAGGATGAAGTTGTGTTCTTTTTCCCTGGGAAACATTTTGGAATGCTAAATGTTTCGAAATGCCTTCTTTTTATCTCCTCGACATCACAGACGCTATTCGTTTGAAAATATTAAAAAGTATTTTCATAGCTGGTAAAACGTGACTGTGTTTACGAAAGTATACAAAGTGAATTCTTGAGTATTCATGAAAAAGAGCAATCTTTCAGCAGGGGCATGCTTGTTGTTTTCCATTGTATTTCATCAATATGATAGATTGTTGCAATTTTTGAAAATTTTTTCTCTGTTTGAAATTTTTCTTTCCTTCTGTACTGCCATACTTACTGAACAAAGGTGGCAACATGACAGGAAATCTTATATTTGTGGGAGCTCTCTCTTTCTCTCTCTCTTCAAAAGGAAGAGTATTTATTGCTGATAAAAGCTAAAAGTAAATAACCATTCCCAAAAATCACCAAAATGGAGCTTTAAAGTTTCTAAAACGCTCTAAAATAAAGTCTCTCGGTTCAAAGAATTTCTAAATGATACCTTTGTATTCCCAACAATAACTAAAATTGAGATTTAAAATATTCCCAACGAATCCAGAAATGATTGATTCTTTTATGTTTTTAAAGATTCTTAGATCTTTGTTTATCCCTCCCAATATATATATGTATATATAAATAAAAAACGTCAGATTCTTTCGGAGAAACCTTTTGAAATTTCACTAATTTCTACTAGCTTCCTACGAAAAATAAAGTATATTCGCGTGTTGACAGAATGCAAGACGTTTGAAACTGATAATTCGCTTCCTGAATATTCATATTCCAATGCAGCTTATTTCTTGTTTTTATCCAGCATTATAAGATGGTCCGTTTATGTTCCATTAATCTTGTAAAAATAAACTATCAATTGCTTTTGCTGCTTTGGCTACTGCAATTATAATTATTCAAATTATTTTGTGTAAATACTTAAACAATCCAATATTGAACATCATTCGTCCAATCCTCTGAGAATTTTTTGAAGCTGTTTAAGTTTCTAATCTGTATTTTTTTTTTTCGTGCTTGTTTCCGTCTTTTTTTTAGGAATAAATTTATCATGAACTAATGTAATGTTGTTGAATTTTTTTTCTGAAGTGGTATTAGACGGGATTGATCTAACAGACTGATGATTATTTGTTTTTTATGTTTCATCAAAAGTCTGTATTTTACGAATAGTTTTAATGGGTATTTTAATTTTTTTAATTGCTTCTATATTGCAAAAACCTTTTAAACGCGTTAAAAAATAAAAACCTTAGCTTTATAACATTAAAGGCAAATTGTGTCTGAGAAATGTTTTTAGAATTCTTTCGCATTTTAGCACATCGTGAACTTTCAATTATAAATTAAAAAAATAAATAAATCATGAAAATTTGTAACAACTTATATTTTAATTACTCTCCATTCCTTTTTAATTTAGAGTCAAAAAAAGATAATTCACGCACTTTAAATTTAGTTTTTTTTTATTATTATTATTGGTGCGGCTAATTTCATCAAAAAACGATGTTCTACTTTTTTGTATGAAAAACTATTCGAGTGAAAAGAAAAAGAAAGTAAAACAAACTGGCATAAAAAAAAGTGAAATTTCTCGCTTGAAATATGTGGTGAAGCAAAATACAAAAGTAAATGAAAGCAATAAAAAGATTGTATTTTATCTCCTTAAATGTGTTGCAATATGCTTCAATCACATCAAAGGAAAGTTTGCCCTTTCGCTATTGAGTCAATTTGGATAAACGCTCATAAAAATTCCTCCACAAAATCCTCTTCAATGTCAGATGTTTTTTATGCTGCCATATCAGCAAGCCAGAAAGTAATCAGCTTACAGTTCAAACATCGCATATGCATAATAATACAATAAGCTCGCTTAGCAGCTTTCCTTTATTACACCGGGTAAAATAAACCATCAACCCAGATTCGTGGCATATGCGTGCAGAGATATATGTTAAAACAAGATAATAATAGAGTTCGATGTTCTTTGGGCTATCAAAATGGTTTTATGCCAAAAACGGCATTAATAAATTATCGCGTACACAAGAACCTCTTTTGTTTGAGAAACAACCTCTGAAAAACTGCGTTTCTCAACTTTTTTGGCCCAAAACTATTTAAGTTAGTGAAAACATTTTTTTATACTTTAGGAAACAGTATTAAAAAGTATTGAATATGGTAATTTCAACCAATTTTCTATAACTTACAAACATAAAGAAATAATTTAAACGTAAGTATGTAATGTATAATGAGAGAATTCTGCACAAAAAATAACTGTTGCTTTTACTGCATAATACTGGCAGCAAAGGTTCCAGTTTAAAACTGTAAAATGCACACTAATAAACTGTAAAATTGCTAATTTTATTGTTTATTACCGTGCATTTGACAGCTTTAAACTGGAATCTCTGCTGCCAGAATTATCTTGTTGTTTTTACAGTATAATACAGCTAATTTTGTGGTAACGAACTCGAAAATTGTGGGAATAAACTGTAAAACTGCTGCTTTACAGTAATAAATTGTAAAATTGCTAATTTTACAGTTTTAGTACTGTAAGGCAAAAATTTTACAGTTCATTAATATAAATTAGCAATTTTACAGTTTATTACCGTAAAATTAGCAATTTTTACAATTTGTTACTATAAAATTAGCTGCCTTATACTGTAAAAACAACATTTATTTTTCAAATTGTGTGTTTCATAAGTAATCTATTAGCAAAAAATTTATAAGCAATCGCCTAAGAAAATCCTCAAGTTATGTCACAAAAATGATTATAAAATCCAGACCAGTGACAAGAAAGGATATTAACAAATATGAACACGCTTCAATGGTGAAATATTCAAACACAAAATTATGAACTCTTTCTCCTAATTTGATATTGAGGTAAAATAATATGTCTCAAAACTTTTAACATTGTTTTGAATCCGAAAACTTTTTTTAGACTGCTAGGTAAAGCTGAGGACTGGTTGAAGTTTTCCGAAAAAACCAACGGTTGATAATCTACAACCTACAAAGTATTTTAATGTTAAAATATTTCTTTTATAAAAAGCAAAACGAAATGGGGAAATATTTGCTGTTTTTAGTGCCTCCTATCTGGTAATATTTTTAATATATTGTAACTCCTGTTGTGAATTGCAGTCAGGAAATGTTGTCTCTTAAGATTAAGCGATGATAAAACAAACCATTTTCAAAAACTAACTTATATTTTAATATTTTGTTGAAAGTAAAAAAAAAAAAATTTGTTATAAAATAAGTTCTTGAATTACTCTTTTAAATATTATTTAAAACCTAGGAGCAGTGTTTATTCAAAACTAAGCTTTTTTTTAATAGGTTTTTCATTAATTCATATGCACTTCTTCTATTAATAATTCATTTATTTATTTATTTACTGTTTTATGCACTCATTTATTTTTTTCATAAATTAATTTATGCGTTTATTGTTTCACTATCTATTCAGTCATTACTTTATTTACTCATTCATTTGTTGAAAAATATTTTTATAATCCAATGGGAAATATTTCATTACAAAAATATTTTTTACTTTGTCTCAAGAAAAGAATAAAAATTAAACTTAATTATTCTTTTTTTTTCCGAACTGTACATTAACCGCCAAAAATTTTAAAAATATATTTCAGTACAAGCATTGTTGTAAAAGGCATTGTTCTTTTTTCATACACTGTAATTTTAAAACTAAATGCCAAATTTGCTCATTTTGAAAAAGGTAAGTTATGTTAACTATTTTAAATATTTCACTGTGCCCACATTCCCCTATAGCTAATACGATTTAAGTTCTCAGCCCTACCATGATAAGAAATCACCTAAAGTTTAATTATTTCTGTGGCTTGGTTCTAAAAGGGCCAATGTCAATTTTTTCATAATCTGTGTTATTTACATCAAAAGTTTCCAATTTAGCAAAACTCTAATTCTACAAAAGCCAATGTCTATATCTGTGGCTTGGTTCTTAAAGGGCCTATGTCAAAAATATTGGTTTCGAGAGAAAGGCGATGAAAGATATTTGAGATTTTTTAGAATGCTGTAACTTTCTCATTAAGATTCCCATTATTATTTTTTGGTATTTGTTTATTGTTAGTGTAAAGAAACATTATTTTATCATATGAATTTTTTTATTTATTATATTATATATTATATATTATATAAATATATAATATATATAATAATTTATATAATATATAATATATATAATAATTTATATAATATATAATATATATATTATTATATATTATATAGACATTGGCCTTTGTAGAATTAGAGTTTAACTGAATTGGAAACTTTTGATGTAAATAACACAGAATGTGAAAAAATTTGATATTGGCCCTTTTAAAACCAAGCCACAGATATAATATATAATAATATATATATATTATATATTTATATAATATATAACATAAAAAAAATTTCATATGATAAAATAATGTTTCTTTACAACTAACAATAAACAAATACCAAAAAATAATAATGGGAATCTCTTAATATAAGAAAGTTATAGCATTCCAAAAAATCTCAAACATCTTTCATCGCCTTTTTCTCGAAACTAACATTTTTGACTTAGGCCCTTTTAGAACCAAGCCACAGATTTAATTTCTAAGCATAAGTCTAATAGTATTTTTAAAAAGCTAGTTTTGATATTATGTCAAATCCGACTGTGCTAGGACCCTGGAAATCTATAAGCATACACTTTGTATTAGAGCCATCTTACGTCCCAATTCGATTTTGTACTTTCATACATCAGGTAGTGGACAAGGACATCATAATTATTTCAACCCGTCCTATCTTATTATAATTTTAAATGTTCAGTATTTTATTTGGTAGTAATTAAATTTTCTCATTATTATAAAATTGAATATTTCGTGAAGAGAGGTATGAACCCTAGTAAGAACAAATGCTTATTAATTTTCAGTCCCAATACATGTATACTCAGAAAATACAAGTATGTATTTTCTGAGCATTGCATGTAATTCTTCATATTGCATGTAATATGCAATTATATTACATGCATTATCCATATATTATAATATATGGATTATATTGCATGTAAGTCTTCATAAGGAGATGGTGCAGTTTTCGCAGGAGAGCGAGATATTCATATCTGGAGAAGCAATGCAAAGAATATGAAAAGATGATTTATAGATATACCTTGATAGAAACGGGCACTATATATATATATATATATATATATATATATATATATATATATATAATATATATATATATATATATATATATATATATATATATATATATATATATATATATATATATATATATATATATCACTTACATCAAATAGAAAAGCAGATACAATTGTTGTTGAAATGTAATTAATTTTTTTACTAAACTCTATTTGAAAATTTGGATGAATGGAACTTTCAAATTAAATTTTGTTCAATGTCTTATTTTCATGCATCACGAAAAAAAATAGATAGTTCATAAATTTTCTTGCAAGTTGGGCAAAAATAAATAAAGTATATTCGTTGTAAAATAATTGAATTTCAATTTCCAAGACTCGACCAAAACAAAGTCATTAAAACTTTTGCATGAAATCTTCGAACACACAAAAGGTGCAATTTTGATTTCACTGATCGTCCATAAGCATTACTTGTCAAAACAAGCAAATCATAAAATGTGGAACACTCTATTCCAAGTTACCATTTTGTCACGGTGAAAAGCATCATTTGGAAGATTTCTGGGGGATTGAATTTCTCTTTTGGGAGGCGAGTGGTTTTTCGTTCCGGAACACACACGCCATTCTACCATTCCTTGTCAAGAAAGCATTTCAATGTCACTCACAGATTCACTCGACCGTTTAAAAGAGCTGTTCTGTGTTTTCTTCCTGGCGGAATAATTTCGTCCGGTAAACCACGAGTAATTCCGCAAAATTAACTTTTCAAATACATATTGGTCATTCAGTTTTCTTTCGACTACTTAGTCAAACATATAGCAAATAAATAAGGCTTTTTTACAAATCAGTAGCGACAGAGTTTTCAAGTTCTGGAATCCGGATTTGTAAGCAAACTAGTTTGACCTCCATATACACCGATGAATTATTCTACGAATTGTTCTATTAGCTGGATTTCCGATAGAACGATACAGAATGTTTCATAATAATGATCTATATATGCGCGAATCTTTTAAAAATCGTTTAGTACTTAGATTTGTTAATTTATTTCTTTCAAACCTTAATTCAAGCATTTAAATGTTAGTAGAAGTGGCAATTTATTCTCTGAATTTAAGGGCTTGTGAGAAAAAGGGGTTATGTGACATAACCCTAATTTAGATCAATTTAGGTTCAAAGTTTTATTGTTGCTTCTTTTTCGTTTTCTGGTTTTGCTGTTAAGTTAGCATATTGTAACGAGTCCGTAGCACCTTCAACTTTCTTAAATGAGCATTACAATCTTGAGGAAATAACTATAAATTTATTTACAAGTATGTACATTAGGGTGGTCCTTAAAAGGCATGATTTTTAAAATTTCGATTTTTTTTCGGTCTCACCCCCCAATATGGTTCCTTTTAGGGAGAAAATGAACTGCAAAAAGTTTTAGCAAAATATATTAAAATTTAGAGGTAGCTCAATGAGCTTGAAGTTGAGCGTATATAGGCTAATAAGGCAATGTTAGCATGAAAACAAAACAAAGCATTTTTTAAATCATTTTACTTTCTGCTGTTATAAAAGATAGATATGAATAAAGAAAATGTATAAGTAATTGGTTTAAATACAATAAAAAGTAATAACATTATTGTTTTGCCATAGACGATATGGCGCTTAACAGTGTTTGTTTGTGACTGTCTGGATATTCACTTTTGTGCTCCTCAACCACTTACATTAAGAATTGGAATTGAGACTTATCTTTTGTTAATAAGCCACTGAGAACTCTTGAATAAGTACTATACCACGTTCAGCATAATCATTTATGACTGCCATAGATTTCAAAATTTTTCAACCTTGATGAAAATCTAGTCTGTCATTCCAATTAAGTGGGTCGACTTTAAGGAACACATTTGGAATTCCCATCTGTTCAAACTTAATTCATCTTTTTGTCACAAAATCCTCAAAACTTTTTTTCTTTGAATGTTTTCAAAATTTATAGTAGCACGTTTTGGAGGATTATTTTGACTTTTCACATCTTAAATAGTTTTCACCATATGGCGTTTTGTAGAAAGAGGCACGTTATTGTCGAATATAGCTAATGCTATTAAATCTTCAAACCAAAGAGGTTTTTGCGAAGTTTTGAGATACAGCTGTTGAAATATTGTTATTTATATGTGAATAATCTAAGAGTGTGTTTAGTAGACGAAAGTCATTAAAGGGTGCATCAGATTCTACTAGAGCAATTATCCAGATCTTAAGATATACTCTAGCAACAAATATGCAAATGGCACGTAAATCTTCCTTTTCTCTTGCTATGAGCTTGAACTGTGATTTTTAAACATCGATATCTTCATGCTATATATGACTTCTGACATCCAGCGAGCATGATGGACAGCACCTGGTGCCAAAAATTTTACCCCTAGTGGAGAACCGCCTCCAAGAAATATAACGACTAATTGAAGGATTTCCTTGCAATACTTTTTTGGCTGAAAATTTTACAAATACCCATTACAAAATGCAAGCATACCATCTTTAATATCAAGAACAAAACCTGCAACAACTTCATTATTTGTTCCAATTTGGAAGTTCTCCCTGTTAATTAATTTCCATGATGATTGAAATCTTTTAAAAAGTGGAACTTCAGGAGCAGAACTTGACCCCATGCAGACATCAAAAACTGATCGTGTGATTAGTTCCATAATATGACGACGACATGCGCAATACAGAAGTTCTCTTTGAATTTTCAGCTCAAGAAGAGAACAGGCACCTTTATTTTGACCTGTGTTTGAGCTTGTTGTATTAGCACTAATTGCTCTCACTCTACTCTTGCAATCCCTTGCGATCCCAGTCGTGCATTGCTTCATAAACTGCAGATGCGACAGCTTCTCTAGTTCCAGATAGTAACTTGCCAATTGAAAGTAGTTTAGAAATTTGGCTTCCTGAAACTAAAAAAGGCATTAGGCAAGAGATCTCATTTTTCTTTGCCCGTTAACTCAGGCAAAAGTTTGCCATGCCAATGAACAGTTAAAGGAAATGGTACTTGAAATTCTTTCTTAAGTCTATGAGTTAGCTTAGCTCTGTTCTTTTTTAAGCCTTCGAATGGAAGATCTATTGACAGAATTTTCTTCAATGTTGTGTCCTAGAGTCCTTTCAGTTTCTGCAATAAAGGTATACTGCATTACCATTTGATTCCTTTGCACGATCTAGTGCAGAGGACAATGGTGGTGTCAGGATATTAAATCGTTCTCCTTTAGAAGGTTTTGAGCACGAAAGATCTGCTTGTGATTTATTTCTTTTTTTCAGTGTCAAAAATTTCATCTATACCATGATCATCTGAAGAAGGTTTTAATGCAACCGCACTTTACTCTCTCCTCGCACTTTTGCTTTCTGTAATCTATTCTTCTATCATTTTTCATGGATCTTTCCATTGTTACAATTCAATTTTGTCTCACTAGTCTCTAATTCTAGTTCAAATATTATGCTTATTTTTATTTCAGAATATAGCACACTTCATCGAAAATAAGATTTATAGCTACCATTTTCTCTGGTAGGAACCAATCACAAGCAAACAAAGAACTCAGAACTACAGTTACCATTGATACAGCTCATTGTGTTGCATAAGTATCTACAAAATGAAACTGAGGTTGAGTCATACGCATTTTTGCACGTGATAATCTCGTGAAGTTTTACCTTTGTTTTTTAGTCTTACTTGAAATTTGAGAAAACTATGTTTTCTATTATGAGTAAATAGATATATAAATGCAATATAAATAAATATAAAAATAATGTATAAACATGTAAATGCATATAAATAAATAAATTGAAGAAACTTCAGAATTGCGTGAAAATTAACGTTTTGGTGAAAGTTCAGGGTCATTGAGCTACCTCTAAATATTGTTTAAATGAGCTAAAATTTTAGGTGATTCATTTTTTCCCCAAATGGAACCAGATTAAGGGGTGAGACCACAATATTTTTGACCTTCGAAAATAAGGACCACCCTAATGTACATTTATTTACAATAGGAGCAGGAAACAATTGCTAAACATCCAGCAATTAGGTAGCAAAACAGTACACTGTACTCTCAACAGTAACTCAGCACCACGTTTCTAACGTGAACAGTAATTAAGAAATTACAAAAGCAAAACAAACATCCGCCCAAAGCGAATAAAACCGAGCCTCTCCAGAAATCAAATCTGAGAAAAACTGACTAAAAACTGTGTTCAAGGCTATTTATACACGGAAAGAAATGTCCACAATATTCTAGCAAAATCCGGAGTGGTCGTTCATTCACAAACTTACATAATCCATTCAAAAATTCTAGTGATAAAAAGAAAAACCACGCAAAAATGTCTTCACGCTTATTAAAGTTAGGGCAAGTGTAAAAACTACGAAGTGTTACAGGGCCGGTATACAAATGATAAAAGTGATATCTTCAGATACTTTTGCAACATGTCGCCAGATAAAACCAAAACTAGTAAAAATGATCCAAAGCAGGAAAAACAACAACTATTTACAAGATTTGTAGCATTATGAAATGAGTCTAATGACATCTATTTTTCAATGCGTTCAGATGCGTGTTCAGATTGTATTTTCAAAACAATGTAACATAGCACCTTCATCCAAACATTTCAATTGACAATGATTGCCTTTTGGGGCTACGGCACTAATCAAGAAGTTTTACTTTGTTCTAAGAGTTTTTAAAAACGGAAAAAAAATGAAATCTCGAAGTTACTAATAACCCCTTCTACGGGGCAGAAAAGCAGAATTTTTTGAAAAGCTAGCCCTGTTATCTATGTCTAACACCAAATGTCTTACAATGAGAGTTTCATTTTTTCTTTGGCATACGTTTAAAACAAATATTACTATGTCATTTGTGTTAATTTTTGTTCTCCTTTCTTACTTTCCTCTCATGCATGATTTTTTTTTCTTTCGGTCCTTTGAACTTGAATGAATACGGGAGCCTTATAAAAATTATTTGGAATGCAACCAAATAACTTCTAAACGGCTCATTAAATAAACTCTTCTATCTCTCCCTCTCTCTTTTTTTTTTTTTTTTTTGAAAATTCAGCTTTTTTTTCTTTGCTCAATTGCTGCAGCAAAAAAAAAAAAACTTTAGCCAAAGTTTTGAGGAAAAGATTGACCAGTTTGAATCATAGATTTATTATTTAAAAATTTTAGCTCATTCATACCAGTATTGTCCAAATATATAGCATATTTCAAAGTTTCGTTGTATATGTAGTATCATTTAACTATAGTAGACTCCCGGTTATCCGCTGAACAGGCAGAATTGACATTTTTTATTTAGTTAATACACCAAAAATCGTTGAAAATAGTCTGAGATTGCTTACAGGTGCCAGTAAGTGCATATGTCTGCTAATAGAATGCTCACAGGTCGTTAGCATGCTGGCGAGATTTCTCAGCAAACAAACGAGATACATCAAAAAATTTAGAAGATCAATAGTTTTTTTTTTTTTCACTGATCCTGAAAACAGACATTTAAAATTTCTGCATGTAAACAAGTGACATTAACGAGATTTATAGGTTATTTTAGTATTTTTTGTTTCTTCATGAACATAACCCTCTCTATTGTCCAACGATTTCGCTTATCATCCTTTTCTTCTGCCCGTTCACGGCGGATAACCAGGACTCTCCTGCATTTTTTAAAAATATCTTAAATGTATTTAAACTACAAAAAAATAAATAAATAAATCAGGGTTGGGGTTTTGGACGTCCAAAACTGGTTTTGGACAGGACAGGAGGGTTTTACTGTCCAAAACTGTCGAAAACTGTCCAAAAGTGTCTTAAACTGTCTAAAGCATGGCAAAAGGGTTTTAAGCTGACTAATTTCTATTAGCTGTAATATTGATAATGCATACATCTTAGTTTCTTAGTGTTAATTAGTTGTAATTAATTAAAATTTGACAATATTTAATTATATTAGTAATTTTAATTATACGTTAAAAAAATGAACAATTTACTCACAACTCCACTGCATAAAAATTTCATAAAATAGGAATTGGTAGTACTGTCAAAAAAACACTCTTGAAGCAGATAATTTGTACTACTTTTAAATTTATTCCTAATACTTTGTGAAATAATTAAATATTCAGTAAATGTCGCTGTAACATTCTCAAATGTTGTGTATCTTTTTAATTAGTTGCAAAACTGATTTTTTGCATTTAAGTCGATTATTGTACCTTTTGAACACCCTCATTTGCATCTATATTTAAAAGAAGTTTAGCTAGCATTAAAAATAAAATAATGTAAACTTATGAGAACTAATTCATTTTTTAATGAAGAATAGTAACTTCTAAGTAGCTAGATTAGTATCAGCTGAAAATCTTATATATGTTTTTATGTACATATTTAAATGTTTACATTAAATAAATTAAGTCTTAACTTCAAGTATAATTTTGTGCTTTTGATATTTGTTCAAAATATAAAATTGTACTAAAAATGTAGTTTTGGACAGTTTTGGACACATGGGTTTTGGACAGGACGGTTTAAACCATGGTTTAAACCGTGGTTTTTACCGTTCTGTCCAAAACCTTGCCAACCCTGAAATAAATAAATAAATAAATAAATAAGGAGGGTGAAGGGTGTAACACAAGATTGTGTGCTTTTTGTTTTGAAGTTGGTATTATGCAGTAAATAAATAAATCTACTTTTAATAAAAACTGAGTATCTTTCTATCTTTCTTTCTTTCTTTGTTTGTTTCTATCTATGTCATGCTTCTTTCTCCTGAACGCCAATGAACTGAAAGTCGAACCAAGTACCGATAGATTGGTAATTTTTCAGACTGCATTACTTTTAATTGATATAGTTATACGATTTTAATTAACGAAGATACTAATTAATAAGTAATCAAATTTAAAGCGATTTGTCCTAAATGATTAAATATGAAATCCATTGTTACAAAACGTGGTTGCTATGAAACAGTAATAACAATGATAATGAGAATTTTGAATGAAGGCTTAACTAAATCAAACATGAAGCTCATTATCAGGCCACGTACGTAGTACTTTTATCGCTAGCAACTTGTAATTTTTTGAAATATAAATTAGTTGAAAAGCCATCTACTTATGTTAAAAACTGAGTATCTATCTATGTCTGCTTCTTTCCCTTGAGCGAGCTGAACTTGCTGAAACTTTCCTCACCATTTTGAAGGCGCGAAGCATCTCAATAATTCGAATGATTTTTTGATGCAGGAAAAAAGTAAAGGCGTGAAGCGCCTGTTAGCGAGCCGCCTTGGCGGCGAGTAGTTTGTTGAAACTTTCTTTACTACTTTAAAGGCGCGAAGCGCCCGTGCAACGCCGGGCCACGCAGCTAGCTGCTTGGGGCATTAGCGGGCCACGTGCGTAGTATGTCTTTTAAATAACATTAGAATGAGGTTAAAAGTTGGGAGTGGTGGCATTATGCATCAACATGCCGCAGGAAGCTAATCTAGATGCCCTGGCAGCTAGTAAACATATAAACATTGTTGAAAAAGAATCTAGAGCCAGATCTTCGTATGTGACTGGAAAAGCACAACACGTGTCCGAATTCCGAACTGGCCCTAGGCATTTTCTTATTTTTCATTCTTAAAGTCAACCAGATTAAAGTACAGTGAACTCTCACTTATACGCCGCCCCATTTATGCGCCTTTTTCACTTATACGACGATTTTGAATGGTCCCAGCACATTCCATAGCAAAATAATGATAGTATCGTTCGTTTATGCGTCGCTCTAAAGGTAAATATTTCACTTAAACGTCGAATTTTTCCTAAAATGTATGAAAATTTATTTATTTTCTGTAAAAAATAAGCATTTTTCTTCACTTTCCTCTTTAATGTTCCGACTTTTTTGCTCACGGAAGGCATTTTTTCCGCATGAACTAGAGTTTGGAGAGAGATAATTATCTATTATGCATCGTTTTAAAGGGAACAGTTTATAATTAGGTATGCTACAACTTTTGTTTTCTCTTAATCATTATAGTTTCGTTACAGTAGTTGTCAAACTGTATTAACATGTCCCTTTTCTATAGAAACATTCTTATTCACTCTCTCATTAGAACCTATATTGAGTTTTAGTCCTTTAAATAGGCTTGTTCACTTATACGTCTCTCTCACTTATGCGCCTTTTTCGGTTGGTCCCTAGGGCAGGCGCAAAAGTGAGAGTTCACTGTAGTATATTCCAACTAAAGCTTCCTACTACATAAAAATAAAATATCGCTCTTCGAACTATTACTGATACACATACACTGTGACTCTGAAAAGAAGATGTTTGACCTAATAAGAGTTTATTTCTGCCTCGGAAAGAAGAGGAGGAATTCTCAGTCTTGCAAAATTCAAATAGCAATCATTCAGCAATTTGGCAAAGCAGTTAGCTTAACCTTATAGAAGAAATCGCAATCCGGCAAATGTAGTTCATTGTGAAGCAAAAAACCACAGTATCAATAGAAAATCGGCAGTAAACTGGACTTCCATAACAGTGTCTACACTAAAAAAAAACTGGTATGGACCCCACACTACTTCCTTTTACTTGTAAATTTCTTAAGTAGATGTCTTAAATGTTAAAATAGTGCTTGGAGTGAGCACGATAATAATTCAAACATTTACACCCTAATTTGCTAAGAAAAAATGCAAAAAAATGATTTACAATGATTAATTTTCCAAATATCGCCGATTTTAACATCATTCAGTTGATTTTTCGCAAAATATCGCCAATAGCGCCAAATTGAACCCAAATTCAAAAAAAAAAAAAAAAATTCAACAAATTTATCGCCAACATAGCGATATATCGCCATGTTGGCATCAAACACTTGGCGACCAAAAGCTTGGCAATATATCGCTAAGTGATCGCGCTAATTCATATCACTTAAGTCAGCATTGAAATTAATACTGATTGACCCCATAAATGGGGTAAAACACCCCCTTGGGAACTTGCGAATGCAACCACAAGGGGAGGTGCACAACTAGACCCTACTTGGAGCCTACATACCAAGCTAGAAGTTTCTACGGCATATAGTTTTTGAGTTATACGACATACATACGCACATACATACGTACATACAGACGGCACGAAAAAACTCGTCCTAATTAACCGAGGGTGGTTGAAAAGGATGATTCGACTGGTTATATGTTGGTAGGTACATATCAGGCACGTGCCGTGAACGAATGGCCAGGGTAGGCCGGTGAGATAATTTGTGGAATAATAATACATATGTTGAAAAAAAGCATATGCTGCTAACCGTAATAAAACAATATGAATATGAATGATATTTACGTAGTCCCTAGTATAAATATATATAAAAATATTTTTATCTGATTCTATAGAAAATCCATTCTTCTTTCTTTCATTGTGGTGAAAATATCTGTGACTTTCATAAAAATAGAAAATGGGGTCTTGTTTCATTTTGTTCACTTTATTTTTCTATGGATATCAAAACAAGAAAGAAAGGCTGTTAATTTGTTATTCTGTTCCTTTTGTTGCTTTTAGTTCTTTTTGTGGCCGAAAATATTCACTCTAAAAAAAATTGTGGCTGGTATAGTCAAAATTAACTGCAACAACATTAGTTTCTGGAAACAGTTGGTTCAGTTCACTTTTCAAAAATAAAAACAAGTACCTTTTTTATACATTCGTCAAAAAAAACTTGCTCCCATAAATATCTACAAATTTGCCAACCCGTCATATAATGTCAAAAAGTTTCGGTACTTTTTTTGTAGACTGCTGAATGCATCCTTATCAATTGAATCGGCAGTTTGAAGAAGGGAACGAAGGTCAAAATTTCAAAATTGGGTTTTTTCGTGCTTGTATATCGTCTACTGTGGATACACATGTTTGTGCGAATAAAAGAACAAAAACCAGGTTGGTTTTTGTCCTTTTATTCTCACTAACATATGTATCCACAGGAGGAGATATACAATTACGAAAAAACCCATTTTTGAAATTTTGGTCTTCGTTCCCTTCTTCAAACTGCTGATTCAATTCTAAAAGCTATTTTTAAAACAGACTTCCATATAATAATGATATGAATTTTTCAATATTTTGTCGCTTTACTTCGTAAGTCTTTTTTTTTTTCAAAAAGTTTAAACGGAACAACTATCCTGAGGTTTCAACTTAAACATGGGAAACAATATGACAAATGAAAAAACGAAACATGTGAAAATTACGGAAACATTTCATAGAAAACAAACAACCATATAAAAAACGAATCAAGATGCCAAAACCATTGAGAACCCCTGCACATAACGTCCAAATTGCAGCGGAGAATCGAAGAGACCGGCAGAGAAAGAGTACCTTTCGGGCTGATCTTCGTCGGCTACGCCAGATAGGCTGATTTTCAGGGCCGTGCTTAGGGGGTGGCAAACTGTGCAACCGCACAGGGCCGCTAAAATATTTTGAAATTTTTGGGGCCGCTAAAATATTACAAGAGAAAAAATATTTTTGTGTGCACGTGGAGAAAAAAACTTTGAAAAAAAAAAACTTTTCCCATCAAACTATTTTTTTAAACTTTCAAAACATCTAAAATACAAACCGCTTTTGGCGATGTGGCCAGTTCTTCAATTAGTCTCTCTGCCAGAGGCAAACTTGTCTTTTGGAATAATTCAGCGAATATAAATCTTATTTTTTCTACTTCTACTCAGCGATGGGACATTCTAAAGCGGTATGTTCAAAATGTTACTATTGAGTCTTTATCTAACACAAGATGGGAATGCTGAATAGAAAGTATCAAAGATATTAAATTTCAAATTGGCGGATATTTATGATAAATTATTTGAGATACCGGAAATTGCAACGGGGTCAAAATGCAAAACTGAGTTTCTTCTTCTCACTTCTCTCTTCTTCTCACGAGTTCTCACTTCTTTATGTATATGGTACGAATTGCTTGTTCAAATTAATTTCGTTAGGAAAACAAAGCAAAATTCTACTATAAACTTAAATACTGCTGTTCAGTTAATAGAGAAAAGGTTTGTTTTTTTGTAGAAAAGTTGAAAAACACTGTCTTTGAAATTCTCAAGAGCGGATCTAAAAATTTCTCAAAGGAGGGGAGATTTTTTTTTATATTACTTACCCTTTACTTACATACCGTAGTTTAGATCTCTTGATTACAAAATTTCAGTCTTTTAATTCCGAAACATTTCCAGAGTTAAACTGCTGAATCATAGCTTCTCTTAATATCATCGAAGTTATCAAAACTTACGGTTTTTGTATTTCTCTTCTAAACTTCAATGCCGAAAAATTGTGGGGAGAGAATTCTCCGGGTTGTGTCCCCCAACTTCTTCCTTCCTGGCATCATCAGAGATCGTCTAAAAATTGCGGTTTTTTTTTTTTTTAACTACAATTTAAAAAATGTTTCGGGGAAGACGGAAGAGTCCAGAACAACATTTATGTCCCAAATGTCATCAAAGACGAACTGTAATTGCCCCCCCCCCTTTTTTTCTTTTATAATTTCGAAACATTTCCGGATAGAGGAGCCCTCACCCCAACGAAAACATTGTCGAAGATTGCTTAAAATTCCACATTTTAAGATTAAATATCGTAAAAGTGCCGACGTAGGGCCCCTCAAGGAAGGGTATCCGTCCTCCTCCTCCTTTGTATTCGTCTTAAAATTCTGAAATTGCAGCGAAAGATTTAGCTCTCTATCATTGGAAATGAATACTAATCAAATTTTTTCTCCTCCTGTTAACACTCTTCGTAGAAAGAGTGTTAACAAACAATTTTCTTACGAGTCAATCTTTTATGTACACCTAGGAGCGTTTAAAAAAAAAAAAAGACTTCAACAAGGAATTTGACGGATTTCTTTGCAATACTCCAACATTAAAAAACTTTGGAAGAGCATGATTTAATAACTAATTGCAACAACTTAGAATTAGACGATGTGAATGGAACCGATTTATATGCAGAGTTAAAAGTTTTTATTAAGTAACTAGCTGACCCGGCGAACTCTGCTCCGCCTTAAAGGCAATAAATAAGCAAATTTTTGAATTTATTAAATATTTTTATTAGAAAATACAAAAAAAGAAAAACAAAAAAACAAAAGTACCTACATTAATCATCCATTATTGTTTCTGTATTTGCAACCTATTTTACTGCACTCCAGAAGCTGTCAGAACATGTGCTTTATGTCGCCCGGCGACAGACGCTCAAAAAAGGTTTAGTTAAAAAGATAATTTTTTCGGACTACTTATCAACTGACTGCTCCATCCATAAATCCATCCAAACAAACTTTTGTATATATAATAGTAGTAAGAAGAACAGCCACTTAAATGCAGTCCAGGAGCTATCCCACCAAGCGCTTTCCACCTCTCAGCCTCAGAGGCGTAAAAACTCTTAAGTGACAATCGTTTCTGACAGCTTATCACATATAAATTTCAAGGGAAGTAACGCGTTTGTTTATAATTTACTTCACAAAAAAGTCAAATAACACTCAACGCACCGCTAACTTACAACCTGTTTACGGCGCTCCGGAAGCTGCCAGAACGTGTGCTTTATGTCGCTCAGCCATGGAGGTGTCAAAAAAGGCTTAGTAAAAAGGCTTAGCCAAGAATACAGAAAAGCTGGTAGCTAAATAGATAATTTGCAATAAAAAATATATTGCGGTCCTAAATTGAGATAAAAAACTATCCTATCATTTAAGTTGGACCAAACTGAAACTGCGTGCAAAATTTGGTTAAAATCGGTTCAGTAGCTGAGGAGTCCATTGGCCACAAACACAGGGACACGTAATTTTTATATACCAGGTGTGTAAGTATGAAACCGGAATTTCCCATAAGAGGCGCTAGATGTCGATGTAGTTACCGACTCATCACGTCAGCGGTGTCTTGGTATTGTATTGATATCCGACAAAGATTTCCAACTCACAATAACACGAGTTTCATTCAGTAGCATTAGTTTATTAGAGATAAACATGTCGAGTTTTGTGCCAACAAATTACGATTTGCCGACATCACTAGTTTTCTGTTTTCATCTGAAGAAAACCGCAGCCGAATCGCATCGAATGCTTGTGGGAGGCTTATGGTGAGCATGCTCTCGGTAAAACACAGTGTTTCGAGTGGTTCAAACGGTTCAGAAGTGGCGATTTTGACGTGAGGAACGAAGAACGTGAAAGAACACCGAAAAAGTTTGAAGACGCTGACCTGCAAGCCTTGTTGAACGAAGACCTGGGAAAACTGTCAATACTGAACGCTACCGACAACAAATGACCAATTTGAATCGAGCTTTGAGTGCAAAACGACCAAAATACCAACAAAGACAACACAAGGTGATTTTGCTGCATGACGACGCACCAGCACACAAAGCAAAACGGGTCCAGGAAACGATAGAGTCGTTCCGTTGGGAGATTCTTTTGCATGCGGCTTACTCACCGGACCTTGCCCCATCCGATTATTACTTGTTTGCATCGATGGGATACGCACTTACTGAGCAGCGCTTGACTTCTTACGAAGCTGTACGAAAATGGCTCGATGACTGGTTTGCCTCAAAAGATCAACAGTTCTTATGGCACGGAATCCACAAATTGCCAGAACGATGGCAAAAATGTATAGATAGCGACGGACAATACTTTGAATAAGGTACTTTGTATCATATCATTACAATAAACGTGTTTTTCCTGTAGAAAAATTCCGGTTTCATACTTACACACCTGGTATTAAGATTAAGTTTCATTCCAGAGAAACTTTAATTTCAACCACTTTATATGTGTTTGAAAACCGTTTCCAAAATGTTTCACTAAATTTTGTTATTGATTTACTAATTTTCTAACTATTTCAGCTACAGTTGTCTCGGCAGAACCTTCATTCTCAAAGCTAAAATAAATTAAAAAACATATTTAAGACCTATTATGACTAATGCTCTAGCACTAATATCGATTGAAAATGATTTTTGTATTTCTTTAGATTTTTCAAACTTAATTAATGAATTTGCTGCTCAAAAGGCTAAAAAAATTATTCCTCATTAAATCGTTTATTTTATTTTATTTTATTTATTTATTAATCTCTAGATTTTTCTTTTTTCTAAAAAATGTTTGCTTTTGGTAAATTTTGGTTGTGTCTGTGTCTTTTCTTTCTTTCTTTTTATTTTTAATTCACATAATTAGCCATTTTATAGTAAAATGTCAAAATAATTTCCGGTTTTTATGTGTTGGGATTGGTGCATGTTGCGGTCTGTAATAATTTAAATGTATTATGTTT
>JAXGGA010000643.1:0-203269 GCA_038373865.1 Uloborus plumipes
AGGAGGCGCTAACTTTTGGATGAGATCTCCCTTATAGACCACATATCACTTCTGGGGTACAACAAGAACCGCCTTCTGATAACGCTTATGGACTACTTTTTACATGTTCCAAACGGGAAAAAGTAAAAAATAAGTAATTTACTAAATTTGAAGGCGCACTGGCAGTGTGTGTGTGTGGGGGGGGGGGGGATCCTGTTCAAACTGTTAGGGATTGCTTTCAAACCTTTAAAATTAAAAAAAAAAAAAAAAAACCCGAAGGCGCACACGTTTTGAGGGCGCAAGGGCGCACAGGCCGGAGGGCGCACCTGCCCGCGGGCAGGTTGCCTCTACGGCCAGTCCGCCTCTGGCCCCCCCCCCCCCCCCCCCCCGACTTCAGAAAAGCAATGTATTGACATATAAGTGGGCGTGGTTTTTGCCACTTTTTGGCAAATTTTACATTGTGTATGCACCCTTTGCCCCTCCCCCCCCCACTCCCTAAAAAATTTCAAAATGGCGTCCCTGCATGCATAAAAGTATTTCTAGGAGATATTTTATTGTGATTTTAGCATGAAATATAGATTAGGTTTAATTACTTTTGTTCTGAATTTTCAACACAAAAAATGTATTTTAGCAACAATTACACTATTAATTGTTGTGCTGTGAAAATTTTTATAGCTTTTGTCAAGCCCTTGTCTTTCTATTTATTTTTAAATCATTTACTCAGTTGGTAAACATTGCTGGCATTTTAATCAGTTGGTAAATTCATAGTTGTTGACTTTAAAATTACAATTAAAGTCGTTTTGAATATGTTTCTGTAAACCTCTTATTTTGATCAATGTTTTATTTTTACTAGCTGTAAAATTTTTGCAATAAATTTTTGTCAGCACTGATTTTGTTCATTAATGTTCACAGCTGGTCAACATGAAGAACATTTATGTGGGCGACCACTGGGAATGCAGTTTGACAAAAAAGGTCTCTTGTATGTTGTTGATGCATATTTGGGACTGTTATCTGTTGATGTTGAGACTGGTAAAATAATTTCTATTCACATTGTTATTATTTCATTTATTCATTTTTTTTTGTTAAAGAAAAAGAATAAATTAGAATCGATAAGTATTTTTTCTTATTTTGAAATTTTTTATGATGTTAGTTTTACAACAATATTTACTTTAACTTTGCATGCTAGTAAAATGGCTTCCTTTTCTATAGGCAAAAAGAAAATGATTCTACCTTCTAGTACACTTGTAAATGACAAGCCTATATTCTTCCTTAATGACCTGTATCTTGATGAAAGAGAAAATGTTATTTATTTAACTCAATCAAGCACAAGATGGAATATTAGCATGATCGTTGTTAGCCTTTTAGAACATGACACTTCAGGAAGGTATGTGTATAGTTTATGTAACATGACATGGCTAATATAAATAAAATAGCACTTCCTCTCTCTTTTTTTTTTTTTAATTTGAAATTATGCATCAATAAATTGTTCAAGAAATATATTTTTCAAAATTCAATATCATACAGTAACTGAGATTCACTTGGGCTTGTGGTAACAAAAAACGAGAAGGAAGTAATAACAGGGTTGCCACGCCACAGGGAAACCTGAAAAAGCTGGGAAATTACAGGGAATTGAAAAATCAACAGAAAAACAGGGAAAATCCAGGGAATTTTGAAAATTTCTTCAAAAAGCTGGAAAGTGCAGGGAATTTTACTTTTTTTCAAAAGTTCAAGTTGCCAAAATGAATTCTAAAATATGTAAACTCCCAATAAATAAATTTATGCGCAAATGAATAAAATAAATAACAATTTTACTTCACAGTTTGTTTGTTTTTTTTTTTTTTGCTAAGTTTATTTGTTTATAAGTAAATATTTAATTGTGTATTATAGAAGCAAAAAATATTTATTACTTAGTTTGAAATGCATTTTAAAGCTTATGCTAATTTAATTAGAGTATGAGATTAGTCATCAATCCATTCTATGATTTCAGTTTTAATGAATTCTGCTTTGCCTCCCTATGTTTTTATTTAGTTAGTTTTTTTTCTGTGCCAGAATATTAATGTTCATATAGAATATCAGTGTTCGCTCGATCGTAATACTGCATGTTCATGCAGGGAAAACACAGGGAATTTTTCCCCTGGAATTGAGTGGCAGCCCTGAATAAGAGTACTCCTGTATGCATTGTGGAAGAACAAATAAACAAATTTTTATGACAAATTCTTTCTTATTGAGATGTGCTAAAGCATTTTCATTGGATTTGCACTGCCAAAAATGGGGAAAACATTAGGATTGAAAAATACTTCAAAATTTGTATTTTTATTCAAGGCTTTTAATCAAAGTTTTTCTTTTTCTATTAAAGAAATTGTTTCTAAACGCATTAACCCATTAATGCCTAGCGTCCCTTTTTAGAGACGGTCCAAAAAGGGTCTGAATTTCCCAAAAATGAACATTTCAACCAAATAATAAAACAACAATTAGTACCTTGGTATTGTTTCAATTCGTTATTAACAGATTGCAGCACATAACCATTGTAAAGTGTGTTCTGTAGCAGTTTTAATATGATCTTTATCAAAAATTTCATCGTTCACGATCTCACGAAAAAAAGCTTCACTAAGAAAGTTTTCAAAGTTATTCCCAGTTTATGTTAATTGCTGATTTTATTTCTTCTTATAAAATGTCTTTTTAAATATTATATCGTAGACAGAAAAAAAAATTAGTAAAAAAAGTATACCCTCTGGCCCGAAAGCAGAATACTGCTAAATCGGCGACGTACGTCGCAGAACAGACATCGGGGCTGCAGAACAATTCTATTCAAAATTAAGCAAGAAGTTAATCGAAGAAGAAAAATTAAGCGTTAAAGAGTCGCGGGGAGCGGGATTCATTTGAAGTTCTGCTGGGGGCCTACACATTTTATCCGCAGATCTTCAGTGACGAAACTTGCAGTACAAACTATAGTTATTCAAATTTTCTTTCAAACAATTAAATCTTCCGTGTTAAAGAATCGCGGGAATGGGAAAACGGGATTCGTTTGAAATTCTGCGGACCTACACATTTTATCCGCAAACTTCAGTGACGAAACTTGCGGTACAAATTAATCGCGGGAGGGGAGGGGGTACTCACTTGAAGTTTCGCGGTCTTTCACATTTTGGCCGCAGAACTTCAGAGACGAAACTTGCAGTGCATTTTTATTAGTTATTCAAATGATGTTTAAAACTATTAACTCTTCTTATGAGAGAATCGAGGGGCGCAGGCTTCGTTTAAAGTTCTTCGGGCTTTCACATTTTGGCCACAGAACGTCAGCAACGAAACTTCCAGAACAAATTAGCTTTTCAAATTTCTTGAAACAATAAATCGTTACTCATCAATAAATGCGGGGGGGGGGGGGGGGTGTTCGCTTGAAGTTCTCTTTGCGTTTTGACCGCAAAACTGCTGTGACGAATCTTACAGAACAAATTAAGATTTCAAATAATTTTTCCTACGGAAGAATCGATGGGACACAAGCTACGTCTGTAGTTCTGCGGGCCTTATCATTTTAACCGCAAATTAGTTATTCAGATTGTATTAAAAACAATTTTCCGGTGAGAGAATCGCGGGGGCAAAGCTTTGTTTAAAGTTCTGCAGCATTTCACATATTGCCGCAGAATTGCATTTACGGAACTCGCAGTGAAAATTATTTATTCAAATGATGTTTAAAACAATTTTTTCTCGTAAGAGAAACGCGGGGTGGAGGGGAGGGGAGTTTCCTTTCAAGTTTTTCGGGATTTCACATTTTGGCCGCAGAATTTCTGACGGAGCTTGAAGTAAAAATAGTCATTCAAATTATTTTAAAACAATTTTTCCGCTTGAGAGAATCGCGGGGACGAAGTAATTATATTTGAAACAATTAACTTCAGGCT
Organism: Uloborus plumipes; assembly: GCA_038373865.1. NCBI lineage: Eukaryota > Metazoa > Arthropoda > Arachnida > Araneae > Uloboridae > Uloborus > Uloborus plumipes. The sequence goes on from JAXGGA010000643.1 coordinate 3,873, forward strand.
AAAATTAGGAAAATAGGTGTAGTCCAAGCCCCCCCCCCCCCAATCGGAAAAATGTTTTTTTCCATTTGTTCTGCGATCTGGAAATTAGTTAACGTCCCAATGCCGAGCTTGAACTTTTTGAACTTGAGTTTTTTGAACTGAATTTCTGAACCGATGATGAAGTATATATATAGTAAGCATTAATAACATAATTATAAATATATTTGTTAAACTAAAGCGTTTAAAATATGAATTAATGAAAATAAAGCAAGAAGTATTTGCAAACTTATGAAATCTTTCTAATTCAAACTCTTCATAGAAAAATGAAACAAATTTCAAAAATAATTATTGTCTTTACCATGGTATTAAAAAATTAAGTTGATTTGGTTGGATTTTTGGCATAAAAGCCTTAATAGGCTATACTGAGCCAAACAATTGTTTAAAAGTAAAAGTGTCAAAATGAAAATGTTTGAAGAAAGAGCCTGTAGAATTAAGAAAATTTTTGCTGAAATCAACACATCAATGAAGTTTTAAATTTTGAATAGTAAAAAACAGAAATCCAATCTGCTGAAGAAGGAACAATTTCCCTAACAAGTCTTTCAAAGAAGGATGAAAATGACTAAAGAATCTGAAACGAATATGATTGAAATTTGGACAATCGCGAGGCAATCTCCATTGTATATGCAATACTGTCTGATTGACATTACATGTGTTGCATAAAGGAACTAGTTCATGGCAAAACAGATGTCTATGAGTAAATCTGGTGTGGCCCAAAGAAGGAGGTATTACAACTTTTTCTCTTCTGGTGATTTTTGATGACTTGAAACTTTCAACAGAAATCCAATCTGCTGAAGAAGGAACAATTTCCCTAACAAGTCTTTCAAAGAAGGATGAAAATGATTAAAGAAGTTGAAACGAATATGATTGAAATTTGGACAATCCGCGAGCAATCTCCATTGTATATGCAATACTGTCTGGTTGACATTACGTGTGTTACATAAGGGCAAAACAGATGTCTATGAGTAAATCTGGTGTGATTACAACTTCTTTCCTGGTGATCTTTGATGACTTGAAACATTCGTCGAAGACTGACAACAGTGCAAATAATTTCGCGACTCTCTCTATTTCAGTTCTTAAAAAAAAAAAAATGAGAGAAAACACTTTTTGTAACATTTTGACGGTAAATATATAACGTATAAATCTGTCTTGTAGAACAATTTTGAGCAAATAATTTTGCGTCGCAGAACATCACTAAGTATTCTGCTTTGGGGCCCTCTGGGATCTATCGTAACTTTTAAGGAACGATTTTTCTTTCCTTAATAAAAGAATTATTTTTTACAATATATTTTTTAATTATTTTTCCTGTCCATTAAGCAATGTTTGTAACCAGTATAAAAAATATTTTTGGAAAAAAAAATGTCAGGCATTAATGGGTTAAACTAGGAGAAATAATGTCTACAATGATAATCATTATGATTTTCTTAAAGGCTGTTTCTTCTATCTGTAATAAGTGCTATCATTGATGCATTAGGTAAATAAGGTGATATGCAACTTTTTTTAGCTTTAAACATAAATATGCATTGATGTTTCACCTTTTGAAGGTATTCAATTTATATCAGACTTGTGATTAATTTGTAGATACTGTGGAATACTTTCGATAATTAAGAACACATGATTTCAATTTTACCTTTTTTTTATTTATTTTAGAGATCAATAATTATGGGGAAATTAATTTACTAGATTTTCTTCTTAGTTATTCTTAATTAATCATGTCTTAACTCTCATAGTAAATTCTTTCTTTGATTATTTATTCATGCTGAGATCTATTTATATTATAGCAGAAGGTTATTTACATGTACAAGGTATATTACCCACTTTTGTATACCATGGAGCTTCAGTGATTTCATTGGTTGTTGCTACGCCATCATTAAACTTTTATAATAAAGAGAGAATAATGTTTTTGCTTGCTTCTTGGGTTTAATGTCTTTTAAAAGAAAAGAGAAAAATAGAAGTTGCATACTTTTATTCTAATCTCCATTCAGAAAGAAACATTAAAACTTTTCTTGTCCCCTTTTAGATTACTTAAATATGATCTTAAGACTAAGCAAGTGACCGAACTTTTGACTGATCTTTCATTCGCTAATGGAGTAGAACTAAGTAATAAAGGTGATTCACTCTTGGTGGCTGAAGGAAACAATCATAAAATATTCAAGTAAGTTACTAAATTACAAAAAAAAAAAAATGCATGTATTCCAAGTGTACCTGATATCCCTCTTGTCAGTAACCACTTTAGTGATGTATGTTAAAAAGAATATCGGCCACCTTGTCTAGTGGTCAGCGACGTCTGATCGTGATGCGGTGGCCCCGGGTTTGAATCCCGGCTGGGGCATAGACGTACTTTCTCTCTCTCCTGTCATCGTCCTTTCTGTGTGTGAAAGTGTGTTATGAATGAATGTCTAACCTTTGAACGGACCTTATGACAAGTGGGTTGAGCTAAAATGGTCTTCTACCTTAATGGTGCTCGTAAAAAATGGAAGCCATAACTATCCTGCCTTAAATCGAGCAGATTTCAGCTACTCGGGCTCAGGTACCCCGAGTGTTATTGGAAACAACAAAAAGATTATTATGAAACTTAATTTTAGTTTTTTTTTAAAAGAAAAATAGCATATGTCATAATTTTTTTCTCACTTGTTATTGAGATTGTTGTCTAGTGGGAGAAACTTAAACTGAAATTTTCTGGATTTAGTTAGAATAGCAATTTTAAAAAACAAGCTTTTCCGTTATGTAATGCTTCTTAAAGGCTCTATACAAACTCTTAATTTTGCACGTAAAGTTAAGGAACCGCAATTATGATAATAAACAAATATATTTATATGAAGAGGTATTTCCGGGCTTATAGGCTGTGGTTGATGAGAAACATAAATTTCAAACGTTTCGTCGGACACTGCGGTCGACATCATCAGTGAGTGGTTTAGGTGAGACTGATGCGCTAACTTAACTTAACTTAACTTTAAAACTAGGCAGGAACCCCATTTTCCTGACTTCGTGAGGGAGAATGGAGTAGAGCAGATTGTGGTAACATACATTGCTTGAAGGTGGGAAAAAAAAGGACGTCGTCAGGGCCACACATGAAAATGAAAATGAAAAAGCAACAAACTTGGCAGGAGTGTAATGCCTACACTAGGATCACTACAGGGAGGAGGGTTTTTGAAGTTTTATGCATTTTTGGGGGGCAGTACTTCATCCTTCGAAGTTTTTTCAGTTTTTTTTTTCTCATTTAAAATTTTCTTTGTATGTCTTTATGGTATTTTATCATTTTTTTTTCTTAAATCCCTTTCAGAAGGAGACTTAGGGAGGCAAAGCAATCAGTCAGGGGGGAAAAGATCATCATAGGACAGCTGGGGATTGGGGAGGGGGTTATTCGTCGTGCTCAGGGTGTCAAAAGAAAGCAGTTGGCAGTGGGCGGGGAACTTATGTTTGGGATTTTGGATATTATTATAGTTAGGATGGGACTCAAGGGAATTGAAGAATTTTCTAGCTTCTCGAATAATTTGGTGGGAAATGGAGAGTATACTAGCGTCCCGATAAACATCCTTACCTTTGATGAACCAATCGGAGTTGCTTATCTGACGAATAATTTTGTTTTGGGCAGTTTGTAGATTCTTTAGATTTTTTTGGCAGTAAAACCCCAAATGAAAACAGCATACAGAAGGACAGGACGTAGGACAGAGGTATAGAGAAGTCTTTTGCTTTTGAATGGGAGATGGGAATACCTGTTTAGAAGGGCCCTGATTTGATGGGAACGGAGGGAGGTCTTGTTGATTTGGTCGATCTTGTGTTTGGTGAAGCTTAGTTTTCTATCAAGGGTGATACCAAGGTATTTGATACTAGTGGAGTAATGGATGTTTTGTTTTCGGCCGCTCTAGTATTTAAGTAAGCTGCTGATGGGTGCTGGCTCCTGATTGGTTGTTGTTTCTTCTCTCTCTGAAGCGGTCTGAATTCTGATTGGATGGATTTTCCGGTATGGGTGAGCCTCCGTCTATGTCTGGAACCATGGGCGTCGCTGCCTGCTGAACATTGGGGGGGACTTTGGAAAAATAGAAATACTAGGAAAAATTCATGTTTTTTAAAAATATGTTTAGCCTTTGTAAAGACCAATGAACATTGCAATTTTCAAATAAGTACCACAAGGAGTTAATATTCTGACCCGTAGCGGGGACAAAAAATTGGGGAGGGGGGTATGAAATTGCCGACCCCTCATTAATTTCAAACAGAGGGAAAAGAATGGGTCTAACATCTTTTCTAAGAGGGAAGTCATAACTAGATCAAAGAGCTGAGAATGTGTTCCTAATCGTAAGTATATTATTTACCCAGAAGTAAGGAGGTACGGTGGTTTCTCCCCCGGATATTTTTTGGAATTTGTGGTCTTAAAAATGCATTTTAAACGATCTTTGGTAATGTTATGGGAGAATAGGTTCGAGTGCGCTCATCCGTCCATTTTTCGATATCGAAACGTTAAAAACTCCATTATCAACTCTGATTGTGCTATGGAAAGAGGGGATCTGGGATTTTTTCGAAATTGTATTGCTAAAAACGCAATTTTAGACTATCTTTGCAGATAATACGCAGATTAGAGATTCGAGTTCCCTCTTTTCAGAAAATTATCTCTGAAAAATGTATTCTAAACAATTTTTGGCCATGGTAGTAGTTGAAAGAGGCGCTTCTCTTTATACAGGGTGTCCACTCCAATCATGGACCAATAGCTAATTTCTAAACCGTTAGAGATAAGCATATAGTTTATTTAGGAAAAAATCTCCAAATTATGAAAGGAATTTTGTGTCTATTCAATGTTTTTCAAAAAATCAAATTTTGAAAGAGTTACGAAATTTAAATTTTTATACAGCCCCCCAGTCCTATCAATCATATTTAGTAAAACATTCTTGACACTGTAACGTTTAAAACTAAAAAAAAATCACTCTTCTACGACAAAAATTGACCGAGTTATGATGTTTTGAAAAATCAAGATTTTACATTGTTTCATGACGTCATCGAGAGATTGCTTAAGGGACTGTATGCGAAATCCTTCAAAATCTTGATTTTTCAAAACGTCATAACTCGGTCAATTTTTGTCGTAGAAGAGTGATTTTTTTTTAGTTTTAAACGTTACAGTGTCAAGAATGTTTTACTAAATATGATTGATAGGACTGGGGGGCTGTATAAAAATTTAAATTTCGTAACTCTTTCAAAATTTGATTTTTTGAAAAACATTGAATAGACACAAAATTCCTTTCATAATTTGGAGATTTTTTCCCAAATAAACTATATGCTTATCTCTAACGGTTTAGAAATTAGCTATTGGTCCACGATTGGAGTGGACACCCTGTATTTTTGGATATTGAAATTTCAAAACACAAGTATAGATCATATCTGATTGTTTTAGGGAAAGGGAGGTCCGGAATTCTCCCGGAACTGTTTTTGAAAATGTAACTTTAAAAACGCAGTTTTAGACTATCTGCGTAGATGTTAGGAGAGTGGAGATTTAGGGCCCACCCTTGAACTTTTTCAAAGTTGAAGGGTCATCTTTGATAATTTTAAGAGGACAGACAAATATTCGAAAAGCGTTATTTCAGTTGACTTTCAATGATGTTACGGCAGGAATTTTTAAGAACTCTCCTTCGGAAACAAAAGTTTAAGCCCTTTAGAACGAAATATAGAACGATCTTAAACGTTGCTGACAAAAGACAGAGAGGGGAAGGGAGACGCCTCCTTTTTTAATGAGAGATATGTTTATTCAAGCTGAAGCAGCAAAATAAATAAACAAACAAACAAAAAAAAAGTTATACTCCCACATCTCACATTTTATGCTCACGTTACAGTATTCAAAATTCATGCATTTGATCAATAACAATGCAAAAGCTTAATTTAGTGCTTGAAGAAAAATTAATGTTTTTCATCCTGCTTTACCTTTATCACGTCATAATTTTTACTTTTGATAAAAACAAATACTTAAAAACGATTAAATATAAGTTTTCAGGCAGAAGACTGTCTAAAAAGTTCTGACTTCTTAATATGCAGTGTAATATGCCAGGAAAAAAAATTCCCTTTATAATTATTCATCTAGCATTTTGATCTTCAACAATATGTGAGAAATTTTTCTAATATTATTTTTTTTATTTAATTAATTTTTATTATTGTTTCTTACCCTCTCCTTCATAAAAGCATTTGTTTTGCTTCAATTGTGCCTATGCTAAGAACGATGCTTTCACCTAATTTTAAAAGTTCCATTTTGAAATTTATATTTCTCAGTTAAAAACTAGGTTTGAAAATTTCAATTAAAAATAATTTGGCTGAATATTAACTTGCTTTTTTTAATGATAATTCAGTTCTTTTTGCAAATTTTCATGGAAATGCAGCGATAAAATATTTTGTCGGTCCCAACTTTTTAAAAAGAATTTAGTTATCCAAATAATACTCAACTAAACAAGCCTTATTATTTCATCACTTAAAAGATAAAACAGAATATTTTTCACGTAAACTGTTTCTTAGTTATTTGAAAATATAATTCTAACTTAGAATAAAAATTGCTAATATTGCTAACATTGAACATTTTCATAAAAATGTATATCAATTAGTAACTGCAAAAATAAGAAAAATTAGTAAGCAAACACGAAAATACAGGTAATTTTCTCTTGTTGTATATTATTTAACTTCCTCAAAAATTTAAATTACTTCGATCAAAAAATAAGGATCTTAATACTGATTAGTAGGGTGGAGCGAAAAAAATGAATTTTCGATTTTCGTAAACGGGTACCTTTCATTTACTGTGAATGAGGATAAGTATAAATTCTGTGTAATATTTCACTTTTGCGACGTAATCTTTAGTCTGCGCATTTGGCCTAAAGTTTTGAAATTTTTGATTTTTTTTAGATTTTTCAAATTTTTTTAAAAAATATTGCAAATGATAAAACTAGTGACGGGTGGTTATTAAATGGAAGAAAAAGGTTTAAAATATACAAGAAATTTTTTAAAACCATTTTAGATTATGATTTCAATCTGCGCATTGGGCCCAAAGTTCATCAAATTTTCAGAAATTTCCGATATTTTCAATATTGAGCAGAAGCTTTATAATTCAATATTTCCTCTCAATATTTGCTTAAAGTGCTTTCGAAACATTTACTTAATCAATTTGTTGTTTTTTTGAACTACTCAACTCTTTGCTTACTCATTGAAATTACCCAGGGCTCACCACGAGGAAGTGGCCGCACTTTGGGTGCCACCCGAGCTCCCCTTGCTTCCAACCAATGAGAGCATACATTTACATTTCTTAGACAAGTCAGAAACAATAAATTGTTTCTTTGAGTAGGATATTGTTTGCGTTGGTTTTGATGGATGTACTACAGAGACAGGATAATACAAAGGTGTAATACGGAAACTGGAAGAAAAACTTGGTAGACCTCTGTAATGGGACATTTGCCAATTACATTTGAATGAACTTAATTTGCTGCATTTTTTGCAAAAGCTAGATGGATCTACCAGTGGACCAAAGTGATTTTTGGGCCTGTTGGATGAAGCTAAACAACATGTTATACTTTCAAATCAGTTCAATATGAACCTATAGAATTTCTCATTGATCAGATTGATTTTTACAATATAAATGATTCAAGTACTGAGCAACAGTAACTTCATGAGATGAGCAAGGTAATTTTGACTGGAAAGATATCCAAAAAAGTATGAAACAGAAGTCCAAGAAAGCTTTCCCAAGCCAGATGGTGACTACAGTTAACATAATCTTTAGACTATAATTTTTAAAAGAGTTCATAACGTTCGCGGTAAAAGTGTCGCTTTTAGGATGAAGTGCAAACGGTACTAATTTAGCTATGAATTTGTGTGAGATTATAAAGATTATCTATCCGGGAAAAAGCAGAAAATCGTATTCACAAACAATGTTCAACTATTCAAAACAATGTATACTTTGCACCCAAGACATATGCTGTTATCGATATCTCTCTCTCTATATAGATACATAAATGGATGTATGTATGTTTGTTCCTTATACAAGTTCATAGTTCTCGTCGGATTTTCAACGAACTTGGCACAGAGGTTCCTTGATGCATTAGAATTCACGTAGGTGGGGGTTTTGAAATTTAAAAAAAATCCAAAAAGCTCAAAATTAAAAACTTTTGTTTCAAAATGGCCATTTTCTTTCAATTATGAATAGATAGAGTAAAAAAGATAAGACTTTAAGCATACAAATTGATAAAATGTAACACATTTAAATAGGAGTAGTTTCCAACAAAGATTACGATTAACAATGAATTATCAATTTAAGACTCAGCACTATTTCATTTTAGCATGAAATAAGTTTTCATATTCCCATGTGGATAGAATTCATTCAAATATTTTTTAGAGCTATGTTGTATTAATAAGCACCCGGGCAACGCCGGGAAATAATCTAGTTAGTTCATAAGAGAAAGCATATAAAGAAACTTGTTTTAAAAGACTGGAAAACAAAAGAGCAAACAAGTGAGAATGCTTCAGATCCCAAAAATAGATAAAAATCTATTTTTATACATTACATACATAAATTAAAAGTCAGTATACATCGATATGATTTTTTGTCATGATGTGGAAATTACAAAGCCACCTTTTACGGGTAATTCAACACAATATTTACAAAGATTATGGAAGCTGAGAATTTAAAGATAATTTCTGAATGTGCTCTTTTTAAACTGCCATTCAAGACTCAATCAGTTGAAAGAGCTATCAAATAGATCACAAGCTCTTCAAAATTGGTATATAATCACAGGAAAAGAAAACGTTTAATGAAAACCAGGATATCTGACACAAATATTTGATCAATTTACGACACAAAGGAACAATTTAACTGTGAAAGACGTATCTAAGAAATGTAAATGCGTGCTCGCCTTGGTTGGAAGGAAGGGTTCACGTGTAGGACTAGAAGTGCGGTCACCTCCTCGTGGTGAGTCCTGGGTAGTTCCACACGAGCTAGCAAAGAATTGCTGGGTTCAAAGTAATAACAAAATAAATAAAAACAGGTTTGAAGACACTTCAAGCGAATATTGAGAGGAAATACTGAGTTAAAAAATGTTGAAAATATCAGAAATTTTGGGAAATTTGATGAACTTTGAGCGTAATGCACGAACTGAAATCATATTCTAAAATGGTTTTAAAAAATTCCTTGTCTATTTCAAACCTTTTTCTTCCATTTAATAACCACCCGTCACTAGTTTTATCATTTGCAATATTTTTTTAAAAAAATTGAAAAAACTAAAAAAAATCAAAAATTTCAAAACTTTAGGCCAAATGCGCAGACTAAAGATTACGTCGCAAAAGTGAAATATTTTACAGAATTGTTACTTATCCTCATTCACAGTAAATGAAAGGTACCGGTTTACGAAAATCAAAAATTCATTTTTTTCGCTCCACCCTACTGATAAGTATATACTCATCGAAAATATTCCTATCAAATATCTTGTAAAGTTCATTGCAAATAAATACGAATAAGCCTTTCAGCTAAAAATCAGTTTAGTATAAAACTCTATATAAAGTCTACATATGTTAGGGGAGTATTATTAAAGGGCACACAAGGACGGATACAAGGGAGGGGCGATGGAGGCGATCGTCCCTTTTTTGAGGACCTCTCCACACCGGTAGTTTTTCTCTCGCGATGTTGAAACTCAAAAAAAGTTTTCAGACAAGTTTTAAATGTTGGGGGAAGAAGTTTTGGGCCTCTCCCCCAGAAATATTTCGGAATTCAAGTCCGAAATTTTTGTGATTAATATTTGTAAACCAGTATACATAATAAAAGTAAGTTATAAAGACCAATTGCCCTTCCCTTGAAAATTCCTAGATTCGCCCTTGTGGGCACATTAGTATTTATTTCTATGCATAAGCAAATTTGTGATACTGAAGTCTTAAAAATCACTCCGTGCTAACTCTTACCCAGGGCCGCCGCTACCAGCGATGGGGGCCGGTACCAATTTCAATGCCGGGCCCCCGTGCACCCGCCCCCCACCCAAAATTGCCTATTTTTATGCTGTCCTTTCAGTACATTTGCAATTGTTAAAAAAAAAGCGAAAAACAAAATTTTTTTCGGAAATACTTTTTTTTTAGTTACGAAAGTGTGCACCTGATTTTATTTTCACGTTATTTGTTTTGCCAGATGATTTTAAAAAGCGATGCAATTTCCTTTGCGCAAGCGTGTTTCATTCATTAGTGTTTGTACTAGCAATTGTTTCATATTGAGAATCGGCAATGGAAAGCGAGATTTTTTTTTTTTGATGAAATTATTGACACTAAAACGGGAAAAACATGTTCATAACCTTACGGGCCCCCAAAGCTCCGGGCCCCGGTACTAAAGGTCCAGTATCCCTCCCCACCCCCACAAACGGCGGCCCTGCTCTTACCGTTAAAGGTAGATGAAGTTAACCAGAAATTTTGTAATATCTATTTTATGTTTTAACAAAAACAATAAAATGAGTAAAACTTACATGATATCTTTCCTCCAAATATGATGCTCTTTAGTGCCGTACTGGACCGATGCACTATGCTTTATGAAAGGATTCGCTTTTCACGAAGGAAGATCCTTCTCTAGCAGTTCTTCAAAAAAAAAATCTTGCTCACACCATGTCGCTAAACACGTGGACACATTAGTGCCCCTCTTGAAGCCCCTTCCTCTCTGGGGGGTCTACGGATGATCAGAGAGGGATTTTTTAGAGGGACCATTATAATGCAGCTGGACACAGTGTGTCTGTCTTCCTTCCTCGTTAAGAAGAGTGCAATAAAAGAGGGTGGTCTTATCTGGGACAGAATCATGAGAAGTATTTGAAGGAAGGAAGGGAGAAGTATTTGAAATGGGGAAAAGTGCACAAAAGGAAATTTATTTCTTAGATAGCAAGCTGTCACGTTTCCTAATTTTTAAGCCATGTTCTCAAATGAGCTAATTCTAATTATAATTTGTTTTTGCAAAAGAAGATATGCACACTTTTCTAGTGTTGTATATTCGGCGTTGTAATGTATTGAATGACAATCTTGAGGGGGACTTTTTTTCTGTTTGGTTCAAGATTACGAACCCCAAGGTCTATTTATTATTTCCAATGCCCCGTCGAGTAGTTGGGTGGTCAGAAAAAGGGAAAGTGTCAATTGTTGAATGGAGGGATTGGATCTTCTTATTTCCACGTTTTAACGGGTTTTGTTACTAGAAGAAAAATAATTGCTCTGGTAAGGATGGCATAAAACGCAAAAAGCCCACAGTATGAAACTGATTAATTCACAGATGGTTTATCAAGTGCAATATAGAGACAGAAGTTTTTATAATTTTAGTTCGGGCTGTGATTCTAATTTAATTTTGATACCCAAATGATACCTAGCTCTGACCTTTTTTTTTCCCTCAAGTGTAAGAATTCCAAAATATTGAGAGGAACTTTTCCTCAGTTCAAAATATTGGGGGGGACATGTCCCCCTCGTCCCCCCCGCCAACGACGCCCGTGTCTGGAACATTATGGCGAGCGGAACTAAGGACGGAATGCCATGTTTTCGGTAAGTTGAAGTTCTCTTCTTTTCTATTGAAGTTACGCGGATGCTTGAAAATTTCGATAGCTTTGCGATGAAGTGAATTTCAACTTACCGAAACATGGCATGCCGCCCTTAGATCCGCTCGCCATAATGTTCCAGACATAGACGGAGGCTCACCCATACCGGAAAATCCATCCAATCAGAATTCAGACCGCTTCAGAGACCGAAGAAACAACAACCAATCAGGAGCCAGCACCCATCAGCAGTCTACTTAAATACTAGAGCGGTTGAAGCTAGTGCATCAGTCTCACCAAAACTACTCACTGATGATGTTGACCGCAGTGTCCGACGAAACGTTTGTTTCCCATTGACCACGGCCTATAAGCCCGGAAATACCTCTTCATATTGACGCCGCCCGTGAAAGCCTCAAGAAATATATTTATGCTAAAAAAGTAGACTTTTGTCACATATCTTTTCAGGTTTAAGAACTTTTTTTTATATTAATAAAGAAGATTTCTATAACCCAAACACATGTTCACAATTTTGTAAGCAAATTTCGTTCTTTTTTTACTTGGTAGTTTATATTTTTACTTAATTCCAATTTCTTCAAAACACAGTAAACCCCCAAATTTTCTGCAATCTAAACAGCTGTTTAAATGTCTATACTGTATACATAAAAAGCGATGTAGCATTTTGTATTTTAGTAGCTTTCTCATTGGCTGTTTTATATTTCATCCTCGTAGATTCAAAATACAATTTTACTGTGTATAGAATTTTGTTTCTACACCTTGGATTTATTTATAGGTTATTTTGCTTAACCAGTGCTTTCATTAATTCGGGAGATCTGAGTTGCCTATTGGTCTGGATTGAAAAGATTCATCTGTGTTTCGATTTCCGTTATACTATTATTTTTTGAATATTGGATATATTGTTTTAAGCATTCAGAAGATACACTTATCAATCAAAATAATGCCCTATTATTTGCTCATTGTTTTAAATTAGCTCTAAACTTCCAAATCATTTTTTTTTTTTTGGAGGGTAGGGGAGGGTCATTTATTTTGGCTTATTTTGCTAATTTTATTACGACTGATGTTCTTGAAAAGTTAGCTCCCATTCCTTTGAAAAACTATACAATTTATTCAAATTGAATTCTCATATTTATGTATATATATATATTTTTATGTTTGAAAAAACCCTTTTCCAATGCAGAAAATGGAGTTTTGGGATGTAAAAACATTTAACAAGAGTAAAGACATGGAATAGGAAGCGTAAATAACTAAAATAGCGAATTAACAAAACTACCAAGACAAAATAAAACTTACTGCCAAAATGTATCGCATGATTCCCATTTTTGAACATTTCATAGTTTAGCAATAAAGTTCTCCAAAAATCCAATGAATAATAATATTCACTTGTCGTAAATGAAATGGCTAGCTAGCAATTGGCAATAAATTTCATATTAGAAAAAATGTTGTAGAATCAGTTGCTATCTGTGTGGAAATAAAAGTTAAAACAGAATTAAGGAAATACAATTGAAAGTAGTTGAGAAAATAACAAGGTATAAAAAAATAATTGTCTGAAATAGGAATTTTAGACAGAAAATAATTCAAGAATGACGGAAATATGTGACCACCTTTCCCTCTTATATTGTATTTAAAATTATATCAACATGCTCAAGCTGGCGCGGGCCACCAGTGGCTGACCTAGATTGACTTATTGGGCAGCGTGTACCATCTGTGGCCCGCACTAGATTGTCTCATTGAGCGGCACGTACCACGGGTGTCCCGCATTAGATTGTGCTATTAGACGCTGAAAATTTAAGTCTTGTATTAAGAAATTTAATTATTGTTTTAATTCATGCTATTAAGATGAAGCCAGATGAAGCAAAGTTCCGCCTCATCAAAATACAAATTAAAATCAGCCGGGGTGTTAACGTGTTAATCCAATCACACATAGCTCAAGATAACGTTTTTGTTTTCTTTTGTTTCATTTTTGTGAATATCTTGTCAAAAGTCACCAAAGAATTTCAAAATTTAATGTTTAGAACCATATGACATTTTACTTAGGAAAGATTGTTGTTAAATGTAGTTGTTTTTTCTAGGTACTATATTTCTGGACCATCAAAAGGACAAAAAACAGATCTTCCTTTAGTCTTGCCTGGAGAAGTCGATAACATATCTCGAAATAAAAGAGGAAATTATTGGGTTGGTTTGGCAAGTTGTCGCTCTAAAGAGTCTCCTACAATTTACGACAGAATCTCAGAACTACCTTTCCTAAGGCAGTGGTTCCTTCACTTGCACAGGTTGTCTACTGCCCCCATCAGGGCTCTTTTAGGAGTGATCCCTAATAAGTGGGCCAATGAAGTTGGATTTGAAGTAAGTTAATATGAATATTGAGTATGTATACACATTGAGATAATTACTTTCATAATTAGCTTTTTTTTAATAAGGTTTTTAATGGAAAAGTTGGAAAATTACTGCATCTGTTCTAGACGAAATCATTTGCTAACTTGAGTGAATAAACTTATGTCAACTGCATTCGAACTATTTTAAAAATTAATTTGCAGCTGATTACAGTATGGAAATCCTAAATTGTAAACCTCTGAATGTTTAGTTTTTTTTCCTTCCAAAATCGTTTCACTATATATTTGAAGTCTAAACATAAATTTTACTTACTTCCTTTAATTGGCTCAATGGTTGTCTATGTCAAGTTGTTTATTTTACAATTCAAAACTAAATTGAAATAAGGTAGTATTATTTTGTACCTTTCATTTTTTAGTCCAAAAATCAGCTAATTTAATACATCACTTCCACTCTATCCAACCTAGTAAATCTTTCTTAAATTTATAGAAATGCTATATGTTTACTAATAAGAGATAATCTCATATAATTGTTAATTTTATTTTACAGTTACAAACTGGGCGCATAGTAGCTGACCTTCCAATTAGTTATGGCATCATTGTCGAGATTGATGACAACGGAAAAATAATAAGGAGCCTGCAATCTCCTTCAGGAAAGGTGGTTCATATATCCGAAATCCTAGAACATAATGGGTACTTGTACCTTGGCTCCTGGAGGAATCATTACTTAGGAAGATTAAAATTGTAAAATCCATTTAAACCAAACAAAATCAAATTATAATAGAGAATTATTTTTTGACTTTTACTTAAGAACAAATTTGATTATTTAACCATTTTTTCTACTTTTAAGTTTACATAATTGAGATACTTTTTCTATGAATTTTATTTTTATAGTATGAATGTCTATGGAATGGTGGAAATTGTATTGGAACATTTACGGATTTTTTCTCCTATTTATGATGGAAAATAAAATATTTATTTTTGTATTTTGTTATCTTCAATTCTAGGAAATTACTTTAAAACTTCACAGAAATGCTTGCATGAAATGATTTTGTTCTGCAACACTGATTATTACACATTTCTGACAAAAACTTTAGAAGTGATAGCTTATTACCCGGCGTTGCCCGATATTGCATTATGTTTAACTTATTTCATGCTAAAATGAAATAGGTGAGCCTTAAATTGATAAGTCATTGTTAATCGGAATCTTTGTTGGAAAATACTCATATTTAAATGTGTAAATTTTATCAAATTGCATGCTTAAAGGCTTATCTCAATTACTCTATTCAAAATTGAAAGAAAATTTTGAGCTTTTTGGATTTTTTTTATAATTTCAAAACCCTGCCTATATGAATTCTAGTGCATACATCCATTTTTATATACATAGATATGGTTAGTTATGTCAATTTTAAACAGTATGGAATTTTGGTGTGAAACAATGAAAAATGGTTTCACACACTCAAGAAGAGTTTGTCTTCCAAATAATTTATTTAACTATCAGTTGTTGGCCTTATCCATGTTGTATTTCAACATAGATTTAAAATTTGTATAGAATAGACCAGATTTGAAACTACAAATCAGTTTTGGTTACTTGACTGCAATGCTTGTTGTAATAAAAGAATACTACTTGTGGGCAAAAAAAAAAGTTTAGTCTAAGTTATTGAATAACATTCAAGCACTGATCTTACTTGAAAATTGAGTGGAAAATTCTAATCTCAGAAAGGGCGGGTGTTAATTCTAATTGCAACAACATTTAAAAAACAACAAAAAAGAAAGATGTTGGTTTTTGGTTGTCAATTTTTATGCACATATGTATTACTCAGTGTGAACATAAGAGAAACTGAAATCATAAATAATAAAACAATTTAGATATAGCTCAAGCATTTTTTCCCTTTAAAAATACCTTCCATCGAATAACATGTCTTGATAATTATACAAAAAATTGAAAAATATAGGTCACCTAATATAGGTCGTACCCATAACCATTGCTTCCAACTGTTTGGTTATTTCGCAAAAGCTTTCTTTTTTTTTGAGTATATTTCCATAGACATAAGATAAAATCCCATTTTAGAAGAAATGCATTATGTAATTCAAATGGTTTCAAATTCCAAGACTTATACTTGTACTGCCATCACAGTGGGAAGGAGCTTTGCACTAATCAAATTTTACTCCATTTTTCAAAACAAACGCATTGGTTAATCAACTTCAGCCTTTTTATAGAATGTTTCAAATAACATTTACTAGGCTTAGATGTTTATTTACAATTCTGAATTAAGTTAAACACTTGCATGTGATGTTTTGTCAGTATTGATCTTGGTTTGGATTATTTTCATTCGCCAATTCTTGGTTTCTACATTTTACTGGCTCTGAAAAATATGGATACCTTTACTGCAAGCATTTAAGCAAGTTATTTCTTAGATTGTATACCTTCAGGTAGTTCAGTCCAATCTTAACATCAATGATCACGATGCAAAGTATGCAGAAGAATTTGAATAAAGTAGCAGTTACTATTATTATTTATATATTTATTTTATTTAAATTTTGAACTTTTTGTAGTAAGAATTGCATCAGTTCTTTAAGTTTGTTGTATTTTTGTGAGGTGTATCAAGCTTTCAGAAACCATTCCCCTTCCTTTACCCACCCTTGATGACGAAGTATCAACAATATTATTATATTTCTTTTTTTCATGAATTGATGATTCGCTGGATTACTTATACTGTTCTCTGGGCTTTTCCTGTAATAATCTCTTCAGGTAGTTTGCCTGAGTAGTACAACATCAAGAAATGATTAGTAGTGGCGGATTTACCATGTGGCAATTGCAAGGGGCTCTAATGACTATACGAGTACTGAAGGGTATACTAAAATGCATGAATTATGTTTCACATAGTTCTATTACAGACCAAAGGGTCCCAAACCTGTAAATCCACCACCGATGATATGCCTTCAAACTGCACAAAAAATGTAATGAAATGAAGCATTTAGTCAAGTGAGCACAGTAATAATTCAAATGCACAGAAACAAGAAATAAATTGGGAATTCATTTTTCAATGTGAAAAAGGTATGTATAAGGAACACATTTTTTAAGAATTCTATCCACATGCAAAACAGGGGGTAGAGCTTATTGTTGAACGGCAATAGAACTTGGTGAGTTTTAAATTTTGAGTCATGAAGAACAGTTGCTTTGTTATTTTCTGTGGTGTATATCATTCTATGATTTGAATTGTTTCGATGGAGGAATAACTAAAAATTCTCAACGTTTTTGCCCTACAGTCATAAGAGGGCAATTCCTACTTTTAAATCTATGCAAAAACTATCGATATAAAATTAGCAAAACATGTAATCAGAATAATTCCTATAACAAAATGTTAACAGATTCTTTTGCATTTAATATTGTTTAAGGCTTTGACGTAGTTCCAATTGCACATTTTTATATATTTATCAAAATCTGTATTGTCACCTGCCCGCTGCTGCTATGGACCTGATAAACATCAAGCTAAAACGAGTACATCTAAATGGGGGGGGGGGGATTTGATGCATGAAATCTTTGAGGTTCAATAATACTTTGCTAAATTTAAAGACTAACTTACATCTTGCAAAAGCTGGAATACCTGAAAACTGATAGATGCATCCATTTCCACCTGTAAACGGGATGTTCACTTTTTCACATCAGTGGTCAGACTGTACTTTTTTTTTTTAAGACTTCAACAAAGCAGGAGGTTATACAATTCATCGGAGAAATTTTTTTTTTTGGTATGTTACAAGTTTACTGAAAGATGCCTGGACCGATTTCAAAAATTCTTTTTTTGTTAGAAAGGTCTTTCTTTCCTATTGGTCTCATCCTCTCGTGGTCCGGGTTCAATAACGGGAACCTGCAGAAATCTATCGAAAAAGAAATTGGGATCACAGTAATCGTAATAATGACCATTTTGAACGCCAGGCTTCTCTGGATTGCATAATGAAATTCATTTCTATGGTCTTTTTGAAAATTTTAAACCGAGTATCTTTCTATGTTCTGCTTTTTTCTCTTTAACTCCAACGAACTGAAAGTCGTACCAGGTACTAATTGATTCGTAATATTTCCGGTTTTATTAGTCTTAATTTACATAAGTTTTGATAAAGGAATTCTGAAGAAAGTGAGGAAGATCTCCAAATTTTTGCTCAAATTTAAAGCGATTTGTCCTAAATGATTAAATATGATATACATTCTTACAAAACGTGATTGATATGAAACAGTTATAATAATGAAAATTTTGAATGAAGGCTTAACTGAAGCAAACCTGAAACTCATTAGCGTGCCACGTACGTAATACGTCGTAAAATTTTATGAATCATCAGTGGTGTTTTGAAATATAAATTAGTTGAAAAGCCGTTAATATTTAGCCTTTGATTAAGCTAGTACACAAATAAATACCAGAAAATAACAAGGATTATTTTTTAGTGTCAATCGTTTAAAATTTTAGACGGGTTGATACTTTCTTTCTTTTTTTCCTTACATAGTTTATTTTATGAAGCATTTGCTTAAACAAATTAGGTGAAGTTTTGTAATGGAAACATTACCTTATTTCATACGTACATTTACACTAAAACGAATAAAATAAAATATATTTGGAAAAAAAAAATTGAACCGACTTCGGAACTTCACTCGGCAAATGCTCTAAAAAGTAAAAAATAATTTTATTCTTTGAACACCATCGACACTACATTTAAACATAAGTTTTGAAGTCGGTGCAAAAACTATAGGTGAAATGATGTTTATCTACATTTTTCAAAGAAACCATTGAAAATTAAGAGCTGAATATTTGTACCATTACATAAATATGTGGTTGTCAATGTAGCGAATACGATTAAAGAACCTGGATTCATTGCAATTTATATATATAGTTAAATTATAGTTTCGTATGATTCTATATAGTGTTTTTGCACAGACTTCAAAACTTATGTTTAAATGTAGTGTCGATGGTGTTCAAAGAATAAAATTATTTTTTACTTTTTAGAGCACTTGCCGAGTGAAGTTCCGACGTCGGTTTAATTTTTCTTTCCAAAAATATTTTATTATCTTGTGAAGCTAGGGATTAACAGGTTCTACTATCTCCTATGAGCTTGCTTCTCGTTCAGTATAAACAGGCTCTTAGTAGACTGTTTGTTAGTATTTGACATTAACTGCTAGCAGAGTAGAGAATACTTCCAATTAATTTTATTTCTACCAAGTAACTACAAATTTTCAACAACGTGTAATATTATATTGCTTATATAAACTTGGTTGTGTAATGATGTATGTATTTACATCGTGTCTAACGGTATTATCTCAAAATTAAAGCAATGCTTTTCCACATTTTAATAAAACATGTCATTTCACAAAAAAAATAATAATAAATAAATAAATAAAGATAACTTAATCCGTAAATAAATTTGTGACAAAGAAACCATATATTTGAAATGAAACAAACATAGCAATGCCAAAAAGAAAGACATGGGCAAATGTAACAATAGATATATATTTACATCTATTACATATCAAAATTAACAAGCTTATTTGTACATGTTATAACTTTTGCCTCTTACAATTCTTCCATTAAATAATCAAACAATTTAGCTTTTCTCATAATTATCCACAGGGTAATGTTCATGATACTGCTGAACATGTGACTTGATTTCTTGTAACTGTTCTTGAATATGAAGAGGCATTTCATCATAAACATCTTTCAGCATCTCATCAATTGAAGCTTTTTTCAGCTTTTCTGCTTTCACAACTGTTTGCATAACCTGGAAAAACACAAAATTGTTGTCAAATTAATAAATGTAAGAATGTTAGAGAAAAAAAGAACAGAAATATTTTTGCACAAATTTCTCCATTTCATTGAAATATAGTTCATTAATTTATGTCTGGAAAGAAAACAGGTAGGTCTTTGAATTAAAGTCATGATTAAGAGAGCAGTCAACCAACAAAATGCCAGAAAATTATATTTTCTCTTTTCCAAAAACCAACACATTCCTAAAATACTAGTTCATTTTATATTTGACCATAGATGCTACACAACCAGCGGAAAATTTTTCCGAGTTGTGTTTCTTGTGTGCATGATATGCATTCAAGTCAACAGAAATGTAAAACTTGCGGTGTTCTGTAATGAAAAATAGTAAATTCATAATTTAAAAGGTATATATGCATGTTTTTTATAAATTTTTTGATGGATTCTAAATAAGAACTCAAAACTATTAAAATGTTCATTATAAAAATACTTTCTTAAACTTGTACAAAATCTTAAAACTGTTTGTAATTAATTCATTCTTCAATTACGAACAGTTTTAATTAATTTTCTGAATGGTTAAAACTGTTAATTAAAAAATTAAAATTAATTTTCAGAATAGTAAAATATAATCCCCCCCCCCCAGCCTATGGATGTTTCATGGACATAAGTAAATAACAATTTCAAGAAAGAAAAAAACATGAAATACAAAGTTTTTAAATCAGATAAAACAGTAAATTACAAAATAAAATTACTTGTTTTTTAGTCTCCTCTTTCCAAGATTTTTCCTTAGAGTCATCCCACCATCCTTGATTTTCCATATATTTTCGAAGTCGAGATATAGGATGATCTTTTTGATGCCAAAACCTCACTTCATCTACAGAGCGATATGCACTGCTGTCATCTGATGTACTGTGATGACCTATCCTGAAAATAAAAAATAGTAACATAAGTAATAATAAACTTATTAAACATTATTAACTTAATTACAGACTAGTAATTTTTAACTTGTGTTTCATCCAACTCAAGGGGTTTGATTAGTTCCTGGGTTTTAGTGGTGCAGAATACAGTAAACTCTTGATTATCCGCGAGGGTCTCGGGAAAGAAAAAAACACTAAATACAGATTTTTTCAAAAAAGCACGAATTTAAATTTTGTTTTTCGTAACATTTCTTACCCAGGAGTGCGATGTACTTCATTCAATAAATTATTTTACCTGGGCATTATCGTAAGTACCACTTCTTTATAGATTTTAAATGCTTGAGAACTTAAAATACAAACGAGCCCTATAACAAACTTCTATATTTTTCTACATCAATATATCAATCAAACCTGTATGTCATGGCTTCAATCAAAGTTGGCTTAGATTCTTCAACAGCTAACTGGCGTGCTGCTTTAGTCACATTGTACACAGCTAAAATATCATTTCCATCAACTCTAATGGATGGTATTCCATACGCAGGTCCTCTTGCAGCTAAAAAAAAAAGTCTTTTTTCTTGATCTATGATTATTATGATGATTTTAAACTATAAAGTCAGAAAAATAAAATTATTAATGCAAATATGGAAAAATGTCAATTTTTTCTTTTTTCTTCAGATGGGCACATACACTTGACATTTTTTATACACTTTAACACCATATGAACAACAAACTAAACAAGGGTTTAACTTAGCTGTATTTATATTTTTTAAATCCTCTACAGTACATATTTTAAAAAGTTACACCGTGTTTTTTAGTATTGATTGCAAAATATCTAATATTGTACTCGCAGTTGTATGAGTTATATAAACAAATGAATAATAACGCCTAGTATAAGAACGTCTTACGAAAATAAAATGGCTGCTTCATTATAATAATTATTTTAAACCTATTTTTCTTTTAATCAAAGAAACTATTGAGAACAAGAATGATGAGGATCCTCACACATTAAACTACATTAGATAATCAAAAGATGCGCATGCAATTCAATTGTACTCTAAGTTTACAGTATAAACATAAAATGTTCCTAAAGATATGAAGTTTTACAGAGTAATTAATTTAACTGCAGATTTTCCTCCTCATTAAATATGCTCTGCAGGGTTCTGAGCAGTTGGTAACATAGATTAAGGCACATTGAAAATTTTATAACTTTTTAAAAGCCTTTATATAATGTCCCTTAACCTTTTGGATCCGGGCTGTTTTTTAGAAATTTTTCTTTCGACCCAGATAGTACGACAGTTGAACCACAGATTTCTTTTCCATTGAAAAGAGAAGGTATAAACTGTCGTACCAGACGTATGAAACCTTGAAAAAAATCCCCGGCTCCAAAGGATTCGAGTGAAAATCTCAATCCTGTCCTCTAAAAAAATAGAGTTACGGTACAGCATGTGTACTGCCCGGCTCCTAAAGGTTAACAAAAAAGTTTTGATGTAACAGCATTTTATGGTTCTTAACATTCAGAAAACAAGAAAAAAAATTCTAGTATGTGGTTCATGCATTCATAAAGCTGAAAGTACTATTAACTGATGTAGGAAAGTAAGCTGTGTCAAAAAAAAAAAAGAAACCTTTTAATATTTTATTGTAACTTTTTTAAGAAAAATAACTTACTGCAAGTGAAAAATTGCCAATCTTAAAAACAGAAAAATTAGAAAAAAAAAAAAAAAACTAAATTTTATCAATTTTATGATCTCATCATATTAAGGATTTATCTGAAATTTATTTTCAAAGAAAACTTATGCCAGTAGCAATCTCTTATTCTTACTGTAAAATTTATATTTCAGGATAAGCTTCATTTCTGCAATTGGATATTCATTTAAAAAATATGATGATAAAAAAACTTATGCTTCTGATTTTATTAATCGCACAATATTCTTACCAATTCCATCTCCTCTATATTGCTCATGTGTGGGAGTTGATATGGCATATCCGTTGTTTCGACTGCATTAAAACAAAGATCAATTAAGATCATCAACAGAAAAAAAGGTAAAGTTTTAAATAATGATGCAACAAATATCCCAAGTAGCATCAACTCATCGGATTTTGCTCGGCCGATCAACAAACTCCTCGTAAACTGATCCTGTAACGCACGATGACATCGTTCCGATCAGTATCCGAGCACGGTTTTCGATGAGCTACTTTTCCTCGGAAAGCGATATCCTTCCGATCAACTTTCCCGATGAAAATAAGATGAGCTATATAATTCCATCGGAAAACGATATCCTTCCGATCAAGTTTCCCGATGAAATTCCTCGGCACGGGACTGTTCTGCTCGTAAATTGCTCCAAACCTCATCGTATTCGCATCGGATTTTGCTGCTCGGATTCTGCTCGGCCGATGAGACATATTGGATCATCGGCCGATGAGAATTTCATCGGGTTTCGATGAATGGCCGATCATCGGCCGATGAGATGATGCTGCTAGGGATATCTCTTTTAAAACATGAATTACAAACAAGTAATAATGAAAGAATTTGTGTTCTTATCGGTCTATTATGGTAGTTATTCTAATGATAGAAGTTAATTATTGTCAAATACGTTTCATATGCAATAAAATGGCCACCAAGAAAAGTTAAAGCTCGCAGCAAATATCTTACAAAGTTATAAGCAAATCAGCATTTATTAATGAAAAATGTAATTTAATACATACCAGAAGAATATTATAGGACAATTGAGAGTAGCAGCAAAGTTAAATGCAGCATGAGCGTCCCCTTCACTGGATGCACCCTCTCCAAAATAGCAAATCACACAAAGACCAGTTTGGGATCTCTTCAAAGCATATGCACTTCCGACAGCTACAAATGCAATTGAAGTAATTAATTGAGTTTGATGGATAAATTATGATTCAGTAAAAACAACTAGCATGTAAGTTGCTATGTATTTTGTGTGCCAAAACTTTGTAGAATATAAAAGGGACGTGAAAACTCCAAGGAAAACTATCACCCTTCCTAATAACTTTGCAGACAAGTAATTACAGTCATTTCATCATTTTACGAGCTTTCAGTTGCTTATTATAGCCTTTCTGTTGATTTGTGTGCAAAATCTACTTTTCCTTAATGATCACTTATTGCAGGCCCGTTATATAGGGGGGCAGGGGGGAGGGTCAATTGCCCCCCCCCCTTACTTTGAAAAATCAATGTATTTACATATAAGTGGGCGTGGATTTTTATGTTTTCCGATGAAATTGCATAGTATTTGGACCCTTTGGCCCCCCCCTCCCTGGAAAAACTTGAAATGACGTCCCTGACTTGTTGATATTTAAGTGACTGTTTCAGCTAAGTACTATAGAAAGACCTGATATTTGCCTTAGCACCGAATAAGGGCAATATAATGCTTAATTATGTGATAAACCATATATAATTTCTGTTTTATCCTGAAAATTATAGGTAATGTCCTCTTTTTAATTCAAACTTTAGTCATTTGAATTACTGGATAGTTCAAAAAAAAAATGTTTCCTGAACTTTTCCTGAAAATTTAGGGCAGGATTGAAAGATTTTCACAGTAGCTCACCAGACTCTCTCCCTGATATAGTCTGGGTGAGAGATTTCTGCCCAACAAAGAATTAGAAATTTTATACTTTTTTAAAAAACTGTGAACAGTTTTTTAAATATAAAAACAAATAGTTTTTAGACAAAAATAGTTAATGTTATTGATGATTGATTATGTGTGTTTCTAAACCAAACAAACTTATTTACATGAAAATAGATTTTTTTTTTCACTTCAACATTTTCCTATTTCCTTTTCAATATGAAGTGAAGGCTGCATATGTCAGTGTGGAATTGAAAATTTTAATCAGTAGCAAATGGCCAGAAAACACTTTTAATCTAGCTATATAGCCACATTTTCATTTTTAGTAACTGCTTTATCAAGGATTTTTATTTTTGGGGATAGAAGAAGGCAATCTTTTGGTCCTAAGCTGAAAGGTTACGCACAAAGAAAAATATCTGTATTAAGGTTTCATTTGGCAAATCAACTAAAGACTGCAATAAAATTTTGAATTTTCAACCCTCATTTTTTTCAAATGCCTCTAAATCTGTAAAATAACATGCACCGCTCTAAGATAAAGCAGTTTAAAAATTTTGTTGAAAATTGCAAGTAAAAAATAGTGCTCGGGTTGTTATCTTTGGCAAGTTGTATCTCGGGTCAGGAATTTTTTAAGGAAAAAATAAAAATATGCCTAAAACTTATTTGGTATGAATTTTAACATAACGTTAAATTCGAACACTACCGAGACTATGAAGGTAATCCCCTGCCTGGATTAACATAGACTTTAATTTCTTTATTCTTTTAAAAATAAGTTGTTTTTAAAAAGTCTCAAGTCTCAAATAGGCACTGCTTTTCTTAGCCTTAGCCTGGCTATGGAGAAGCCTGGCCCTGTTGCCTTAGAGCAAAGAATACAATGATATTTCTAAGTGCCACATTGCTTTGCTAACATCAGCTATCACTACTAGAGAGACAGAACATATTAGATAATGGGAATTAAAGATGGGTTTTCAGATTGACAAAATCATGACCTTTTTCATTATTATTATTTATTTATTTATTTATTTGCTTATTTATTTTTTGAGAAAATATACCGTTACACAAGTTTTATCACTAAGACACAAATTTGGGAAATTACAGAAATAATTGAAATTTATAAAACATTGCATTTGATAAGAATTTGCCATAAGAGAACTAAAAATATTGTTATCAGAATTCATGCTAAAAAGTTATGAAAATTTACCTTGAGGCATTTGAGTAGCAAGGGGTGAAGATATAGACATAAAATTCAAAGACTTTAAGCCATAATGAACTGGCATCTGGCGGCCTTTTGCAATGTCCATTTTATTTCCATAACATTGGTTGATGAATTGATCTAAAGTATAGCCTCGATACATCAAAACACCTACGGGAGGAGAAAACATTTATCATTGACATAGAAAGAAAAAATGCTACAGAAGTTGACACAGAAATGGAAACTCTCAAATAGCAAAATCCCAGTTTAATTATCATACACAAAAAATGAAAAGAGAGGCTAGAATTTATAAAGCTTAAAATTACTCAGTCAAGTATTGCTTAACAAACAAGACAGTTAACCATGTGCTTATTTTTTTTTTCACTAACCTTTTGACAAATTGTTGCACATCTGTGCTAGAAGATTCAGTTATAGTCGAGTCTTGAAAATCCAAATCTCACAAGTTCGAAATTCAGGTTATTTCAAGGTATTTTATTGATATTTTAAAGTATATGTTTTTGATTAAAATCTGATTTGCATTAAAATTTCAAAGTCAGTACCTTTTGCTATTGTAAAATTTCCCTTAATGCATACAATAAAGTAATAAAAAGGTATTCTAAGATATGTGTCAAACAACGTTCGCCAAGTGCCAGAAAGTATTTTCTTCAAATGCTAGAAATATATATTAAGATATGCTTCAAAGATAATAACTTGATATAAAAATGATTTGAAATTAACATTGTTTTAGGTCCTTATGTCACCCTAAAAGAGCAAAGTTTCTATCTCTAAGAGTTTTCTAAATAATTCGAGTTTTCAGTAGTCCAAACTAGCATGAGCCCCATTACCTCAGATTTTCGACTCTACTATAGTTACTATACTAGCATTACAAACTGTAAAGATAAAATATTCTACGCACTTACTGTCTTTTTGGTATATTAACTAATCAGGAGCTTCTACAAAATAGTCTATTTTATTGCAGAACTGTGACAAATGCGCTTTCGTGTGAGATTGCTATCTTCTTCAACAGGAGTAGGTGTACGACTCATCACACTTTTCTAGTGAAGTACTGCACCATCCAGAATTTCAAGTTTTGCTAAACTATTTGCATGTGCATTTCTGCAAATTCATCCTTTTCAATATTTTCCCCTTTACTTATGAGGTGTAAAATAATCGTAGCAGAAGTGCATGAAGAATGCACTTTCACAAAAAAGTGGATGAGGGTTGCCACAAGGATGTTAAAAACTTACCATACTGTGACAAATCAAAAACCTAAAAGAATACTGTATCATAAAAGGCAAAAGCAATTTATATTACAATTATTTTTTTAGTTTTATTAATTAGTTTTTTTTCTTATACAATGATCAGAAAGTTTGGTTTTAAAGGTAAGGCTACATACCAGCTTCTCTGTATTGACCATAAATTAGATCTTGGGGATCTAATGCAGCCGAGCTCCCAAAATGTGTACCTTCTTCACCAAAGCTGGTCATATAAAAAGAAATGCGTCCTTGCCTTTGAGATTCATACAAGATTCTATCCATCGTGTTTAATAATGTCATACCCTTGTACAGTTTTGTAATTAAATCTTGACCAAGCTACGAAAAAAAAAAAGAATACATAAATAAAATAACGATAGTAATAATGATTAAATAAATACAAAAATTACAATTTTCCATGATTGTGTTTTAAAATTGAGTTGTCCCTCAACAGTTTGCTTTTGACTTTCATGGCTTCGCCCTATTGTGTCTTTTTCTTTCATTTTTACAAATATATCTTTTCTATGAGGCCCATGTAAGCTCTTCTTTTCAAAAGAGTAACAAAATATTGTTCCAAGAAAAGCAAGTTCTTCTGAGAGTTGAGAGAGAAAGAGATTTATACAACTACTGAAGAGAGTGCAAGAATTGCAATTTGCTTCCAAACGCATTGGCATACGAACTTTGTAAAAACAGGGGGGCCGGGAGCTGTCTTGGGAGGGGGGGGGACACTTTGTTTTCGCCCTTTACACATAATTATAATGAAGTCTTAAATGTTCAATTCAACATTTTTTGTAAATAAGAGAAATTTAAAAACATTGTTGTTATCTCTTTCTTCAAACAGACGACAAGTTAAGTACATTATTATATTATCAATATGAACTTAGTGTTAAATGTAATATTTCCTAGAAATAAGAAATCTTTACTCAAAAAACGTCTAAATCATACTTTCAAAAAATGACTTTAAACGATTTTTGCTAACTTTAGAGGCTAGAGAAATTTTGAAACAGAAATGTGAAAAGGAAAGTATAAGCCATATTTGGTTCCATTCGGGGCAAGAACTGGGGTGGAAAAATCATCATTAATAATTTTTTAAAACTAAAGCTTTTAAAATGCACTTTTTGATGATGTTAAGTTCATGACTCTTCTCCGAAAATTCCCGGAAGTAGAAATCATAAATACTGAAAGTCTTGGATGTTCGAAAAAGAATTCTTGAAAAATGCACATCACAATTGAAAATAATTATCTTGTCTTCATCTCACCATTTAATGCACAATTAAAAGAGGTAATAATGGTTAAAAGCCAGGTAATAATAATATGTACAGTGGATTGGCACTGCAACGGGATTGGACTTAGGACATGGCTACTTGGCGAGTTTTTCTCCAGTTACGAATTGTAGAGCTAACTCTAATTCCTCGCTCGCAGCAGGACAAATTTTTGGACAATTCGGTCTCTCCCTATTCTTTGTTGCTTATTGTATGACTTTCCTCGGAAAGTAGATCACATTTTTAAAATTAGGTTTGAGGTGAAAAATGTACTGCAAAAAGTAGTAGTGAGGGAATGTTTCCAGGGAAGCTGAGCCGGTCTGAAATATTCCATGGGGGATCCGGAGCTCCCCCAGTTCCTACAGCCCTGTCCAAATGCCAACTGCCACTTACTGTATTACTGTAAGAGAAAATTGTATTTGGTAAATGGTGTACAACAACTTGGTTTTCAAACAGTAAGCCATATCTTCCATAGGGAAAGAATGCAGACGAGAAGTGTGGAAATACAGTTACTTATTTGCACTAATTTCATCATCAGACAAGTTGATTATTTTTATCGGTTAGTGGTAGTGTGTAAGAACTGTGTGTATATTTACTGCATAATAATAACACTAATGTTTATAATGCCTAACAGGTTTTATTTTCTCTTATTTTGTGTATTGGGTAACATGAATGTAATGATAACTAAAGGATGTTATTTCATATCTGTGGGGCTCTAATTGCAATAAAAAACTGCATTTAAAAGTCTTTAAATGAGTTTTTTACCCTTTAATCAAGAAAATATTTCATTTATAAATAAAAAATTCCACTTTGCAGAAATGCACTTATTGCGGCAGAGTCTGGAATATATTAACCACAATAAACAAGGGTTTACTACAATAGCTGCTTTTGTTTTAGTTTCTATTTAACATTTATTCTCTAGCTTCAATAGATAAAACAAAACAAAATAAATTCAAGAACAATAGCATCATTAACCATATTTATAACAAAAAGGTGAGAGATGTTTTCGCTGTATGCTTTTAATCAACTTTTTTTACTTTTTAGAGGATCTTCATGACATGCTGCATGGAATACAGTGCCATTGCAACACAACAGCATCCTCCATCATGTGAGAGTTAGCTAGATCATTATTATAATATTTCTTTTTTACCTTTGGATCTTGGGAAGGGTCTATTATGCTGCCATCTCTGTTCATAACTCTGTATACAGGAATACCATCGTAAATGTCTGATCTAACAAATTCTAACTTTTCCGTCCACTTAGATTGAGCACCAGGAAATTGTGGTCTATCAAAGTCTTCTAATTTTGGAATTTGCTGAGATGTGTTGCTTTCAAACTAAAACAATAATAATAGTAGAACTAAATAGAATACTTTTTCAATTTTAATTGATATTTTTTTAAACAATAAAAATAAGGATTTTCATCATAAATTGTTATAACCAATGAAAAGTTAGAACTTTCTACTCACAGTGTTTTCACCAGACATCTTTAGGAGGACCCTCGACCTTGCCTTATTAAGATAACTAAAGGTTGCACCTGTTTTTCTTTTTTTTTTTTTTATTGGCTTTCAATATGTCCTTTTGAAACTCTTATCAACTTAAGCATGAAAGCAAATCTTTCTTTTTGAAAGTTAAAAACTCACACTTGCCCTTGAAATAATTTCCTAGTTCCATTTATCCACCAGAATAGTGTAAGAATTTATATTTACTCTTTATTCTTCGTTTAGTTTTAATTTTTGCAGAATCAATCTTTCAATGCCATATTTACTAGATTTTCAAACAAGAATTAACTTTTGAATGGCTATTTCACAACAGCCTTTGCATAGATTTGAATTTCCTTTCGATATTAATCTGCATTTACTCAGTTTTTATCATAATTAAACTAAACATTAAAAAGCCTTTTACTATTTCAGAAGAAATTTATTATCAAAAAATACTTGGGTTTAGTAAGCATACAGTACACCTTAATAACCAGCTGACCTGAGTGAGGCATTCACACTCGATAGAAGATACTCAAAAACTAGGTTTTTAAAGTAATTTTTTGATTAATAGCCGAAACAGTAAATGTTGTTTACTTTCCACTGATAGCAGCAGCAGTAAGAAAATCTTTCAAATGATGGCTTACGTTTAAAGATTGCTGAAATATTAAAGAAGTTATGTACACCTACAAAAACATATTTAAGAAACAATAGGTATGATTACTGCAATTTATCATGCTAAAATATACGTTTTTTCCCCGAATTTCAAAACAACAACACAACTGCAATTTAGAATCTTGCTCCCTGATGGGTTAAGGTTATATATTCATGGAAATTTGCATCAGTATTCAACTGAGAAAAATAAATTATTCAAAAACTACATTTTCTGACCTACAGGAGGATCAATCCCATAACACTAAAGCAAGGCGTAACAACACAATTATTTAAATGTTCAAATGTCATTAGTTGATTTGAGTCACACAAAGAGCAGTTTGAGGAATCTGCCACTCTGATTCTATAGAGATGGTCTCTCAAAACAGTCATGTCCAGTGAGACCTCTAAAGAGAGAGTCACTGCTGTCTTCCTTGGATAACTGGCAGTTTGTTCGTTTCTCCCCAGAGCAGTCTATCCCTTAACTTGTATTAAAGCTAAATGTATAAGAGATTGTAACTCTGTCAGACTAAAATATAGTGTTAACAGAACTATGCTGTTATATGAACATTTTTTTGGAAAAATTTTGTTAATTCACCGGAAGCTGACACAATTAGCCTCGTAAGCCTCAAGTATATTTTGAAACATCTCTCTATGAAGCTTAGTCCTTTTAGAATTTAGGTTGCTCTCACAGAAAGCACTGATTTTTTCAGGTGCAATGTTTATGTTTCTTCAAAAGTTTCCAATGAACAGGTGAACAGACACTTATTATCTCCGCCTGGGCCCCATTATGTCTAAGAATGACTTTGCATGATGCTACACAAGTGTCATACTTTAGTTACTATAAGTCTAGAAGCAAAAGAGAAAAATATCTGGGCTTAAAGTACATTTTAATAATAAACAGGTTTATGGGGGGGAAATGAAACCGATTTAAGTTGACTTGAACATTGCCATTGAAAATAATTGATACATCGAATTGTCAATCCATTTCCAATCTAGATTATGAAGATAAACGGAAATAGAAATTTAATAAAAAAATGATTTTTTTTTTGCTCGGAGTGATTTTACTTATATTCACTAAAATTCTACACAATTGGAAAAAGTTATGAAAAATTAACATATCTTTAAAAGCGTTTAGCACAGAAATTACAAAATTATAGCCAAATAAAAGTTTACAGCACCAACTCGTAGCAAGTTGACTTTTAATTAAGGGAAAAAGTAGGTATGTATTACTGCAAACTTATCACTTACTCGATTAAATTCTTTAATTTTAGTTTTTTTCAAATATTTTGAAAATACTGAGCTTTGAGAAAGTTTAAAATGACTGAAATTGACATGACGAGCAAGAGTAGCCATGCTTTTTTCAATGAATTCCTTTAACAACTAGCCAAAACTCATTAAAAAAAAGCAATATGTTTACAATTGTTAAATTACACTATATTACGCGCAATGGCGTAGAAAAGTTCACAGAGAGTTATGAGGCTAGTTGCTCCATGTTATCGAAACTCACTTTTTTGTAAGAAAAAAGTTTTGTAATGGGAAAAAAGGAAAAGAAGACAAAAAACTTTATTCCAAGAGAGCAATTTTCATTTAAAAATGGGTTTTTGACATCATTTATAAACACATGTAAGTTTCATTTTTGAAATGGGAGTCACTTTTGAAGTGTTTTACGAAAAAAATAAAAATGTCGTATGATGACGAAAATGAATAGGCAAAGATTAATTTTACGACCCGAGAAAACTATGTTTAAGTAATTTTACTTTGTTTCAAGTTTATTAATGTGGACATTGAATCGGAGTTTTCCTTCAGAAAACAGGTTGGTATTTTAAATTGAATGTTGATAGCTCTTGATTCATATTTACTGCTATGTGATATTGCCGGGTGCTCGTTATCAGAGCTTGGAAAGTAAACAAATGTGTGAATGATGGAAACCTATTGTAAGGAAGTTCTTATGCAATTTATTAGAAACATTCAATGCAGATCACTCTAAAAAGCCAGAGATCTCAAAAAGGAGCATATATCATAAACCGATACTTTTATGATCTTTTTTTCGTACGTGTTTCACTAAAGAAATATGTCAAATTTGAGCGAGGCGTGATAAAAATCGTTTTTATTAAAAGTTGAATCTGATTATTTTGATTTCTCGGCAGTGAACTTGGGGCTCGTTGGACCGATCTCAATAATTTTAATTGGCGCTATTAATGTTTGGGTCATTCCATGTCAAATCATCACGCTGTTTATGACGGCCCGTCACAGATTTGTATGAAACTTGGTACATGAAGAGATTTAATCTAGTTATGAACAAAAACCATAGAATTTTTTTTTTCTTTCACTTCATTCGAAATTTATTAATTATTCAAATTTTCATTAAGAAATGCCACACTTTGAGCCGGTTAATGCTCATTTTCTCAGAAACCGTAAAAGATACAAGCTTGAATTTGGTCTTATTTTAAAGCTCTTTAAATGTGCTTTAATTTGATGTGCAACTTGATGAAGTTAGAAAATATCAAATTTAAAATTTAGTTTAATTTAATTTTAAAATTTAAATTTCTCTAAAACGGACACATTTAAAATTAAAAAAAGAATCCCAAAATTACTTTCTTATCTTTTCACATCTCATCAAGTTTCAGAATGGGATCTTGATGGGATCAGATGATATAGGGAGGATAAGTTTCACATATATCTGAGAAGTTTCACATATCTAACACTGATCTAGACAAAGTGTATCTTTCTGAAATTGATAATTTACACATTAGTTGTAAGTTTCTTTTTATTTTTAAATTACTATGCTTTTATTTTAATTCCTAAAAAAGAAAAAACCTGCACCTGGGAGAAACTGGAGCTCTTTTATTAGTTTGACCTAAAATTGGGATGGGAAAAATTAGGATGGAATTTTGGAATAATTCATTCCATTTTTGGCCAGAGGAGAGGTAGTGTACGTGAAAGGGGTTAACGACTCTTACTTTCGTAATATTCTATGACAGTGGTTTTTCAAAGAACTGGTTTTTTTCTTTCGTTATAATTCAAAAAAGAGTTTATTAAGGGAGTTAGGAGAGAACTTCAAAAATGGCTAGGAGAGGACAAACTTTTAAACTTGCAAGATAAAATTGAATAAATTGAAAAAGTTGATTATGTCATAGCAAAGAGCATTTTATTGAAATTTGATGTATGGCAAATTACACCTTCATAAAAATTAAAAAATCGAAGTATTTGCTGACGAAAATGTTAATCCAAAAAGAAAATGCCTACAAGACAGGCTAATTCTCATTTCTCGAGAAATAGGGGATCAATTGTTCTGTAACTTTTGTAGATAAAATATAGGCTTTAGCCAAGGGCGTAGCCAGGACTCACGTTAGGGGGGTGCAAGCAGTGGCACCTCAATAGGAGGTCACTGTGACCTCCCAAAAAGTTCTTATCCGATACAAATTGGCTGATGAAATTTGAAAACAGTGAGACAGTATTGCAAGGCGAAACTTCTTTAATTTATTTATTTTTTCGTTAATTAATTGAATTATTTATTTTCGTGATGCCTCACGTCTCTTTTGGTAGACATAGATAAGTATGCATTCTTGTATTTTATGTATTTATTTTTTAATCATTCAGTAAAGTTCTGAGTTTCATTCGGTAAATTAAAAATTTTCTCCTCAAAAACAGGCAAGCTTACTACCATTTTCTGAAAAGTAATCAATATTAGATATAATAACGCAGTTTATATAAAGTTGCCAAAAATTAGCATAAAAGTCAAATTTTTCAATAAAGGGGAGAGGAAGCGAGGGGGGGGGGACTCTCAACAACCGAATGAAATTCCAAATTTCACCGAGTAATAAAATTCAAACTTATTTGTCTGCACCATCATGTTACAATGAAAAGCACGAAATTGGACAAATTTGTTTGTCAAAAAATTAACAAAATGGGAGGTCACAGCGACCTCCCATTGGCTCTGATCTAGGGGGTGCAGCTGCACCCACCTGCACCCCCCTAGCTACGCCCTTGGCTTTAGCTGACATTTCCCAGTAAAATTAAAGCATCTATTCATTTAGGGAACTAAAAAAGGGGAGAAACAAAAACATTTTTTGCTCATCCTTCATCGTAAATATCTGTAAATATAGCTGTAATTTATATACTATGTTTAAAAACAGTATCATAAGAAGAGCTACTATAAGAATTAATACAAAAAAGCTGCATTGTAATGTAAATATTGTAAATTTTTTTAATGGTGCCAGAAATATTAAAGTTCTCAATACTTTCTGTGCATAAATAAATCTCTTACTGAAAGAAAAAAAAACATTTTTTCCATAAACTTTCCAGTTCTTTTAGAGTGTTTGCATCTCTAGTGGAAACAAAAAGAAAACCTGAACAATGGGGAAAATCTTCTACTGACTAATTTTGCTGCCTATTATTCCATAAAGCACTAAGATGAAGTAATGGAAGACGAATAGTTTCTGTGACAATGTATACTGGTTGTCATTTATGGCAAAACTTGTAAAAATATGCAACATTGGAAAATAGCAATAATATTCGTTTCGAAAACAAAAACTATGCACTGTAACTGTCATTTCGTGATGGAATTTGTCACATTAGGCATTATGTGTTGGTCATGATATAAAATAACCAGCCACTTTTATCAATGGTATAACTTGGAGACAAAAATCATCTTTTGCACAATCATTCAAAGACTGTTCGTACTTAAAAGTATACATTAAATTGCTACTGATACAGTCACCACAATTAGTAAAACGTGGACTCACAACTTGTCATACAGTAAAATATTCAACAATATCAGTGCAAAACAAGCTAAGTACTTGACTTAGTTCCAATTGCCTTTTTTTGCAAATTTTATCATAACCTCTGTATCTCAAAACCTCCGTATCTCGAATTTTTCTTGTCCCGTGAGATTCGAGATAGACAGCTTTGACTGTACTAGGCACCATCCTGACGTCCATATTTAAATTCTTATGCCTAACTCTGGTCTAAAAAAACGACTTTGATTTATCCAGTCGCTTTAACTGCGAAAATTTGACCACGGTCATGGAATGAAATTCGACTTATTTCGACTTAACGAAATTCGACTCATCAAAAATAATGCCATACATTCTCATCTCCATTCAGTTAGACGAGAATAAATATTCGCATCGGCTATTCAAAGTTTTCGACTTATCAAAGTTTCACTGTACTTTTAGTGATATAGTGTATGGATTTATTTGGCGTTCTGTTTAGAAAGTAGTACTGCATTTCCGAAGAAATGTGGAAATTGGATGCAACTGAGCCTTATTTTTAAGTGTAATTAAACTAAAATTGTAAGAATGACCAAATTTTAGAGAGCTCTGTAATTGTATAAATGTTCAACTTTAGATGTGTTAAATGATTTGAAAATTTTCAGTTTTTTATTCTTTCTATTGCAGGTTGTGAGTGCCTGAAGTTTCATTCATTTTGTGTTTATGTAAGTACATGTGAAAAAATTTTGAACATAGATACAATCAAATCCTATTTTAACAAAGTTCAAGGGACCAGTGAATTCATTTTGCGCTGAAGAAATTTCTTTATACAGATTTTGTAAACTGGTACTTGTTCCTATGAGTTGAAGATTACCAAAGTCTTCACTAAAATGGGATTTGATTGTAGTAGTTCTGATTGTTAATTGTAAAACACTATTTTGAAATATGTTTGACATTGTTTATAGTAATTTTATATTAATTTTATATTATCCAGAGATGATTGTGTTCTGATTATTTACCAGAATTCCGGTATTTTTCCCTTTTGTTATTATAAGAAATCTGATATTTCCCTTTAT
This sequence comes from Uloborus plumipes, assembly GCA_038373865.1. NCBI lineage: Eukaryota > Metazoa > Arthropoda > Arachnida > Araneae > Uloboridae > Uloborus > Uloborus plumipes. Next base: position 39,614 of record JAXGGA010000643.1, read on the forward strand.
GCCTACCCTGTTTTTTTTTTTTTTACGTACTCCAAATACGGGATGCATTGATGCCAAATGCTAAAAATCATTTTTATTTCTAACCATATACCAAATATTTGGTTAAATTTTTATCTAGTATTTATTTTTATTTTATGCAAGTTGAAATAGAAAATGGATGTCTACTTTGGCTCTTGAGTGCAATTTAGACGCATTTTTTTTTTAAATCCTATATTTTTCTACAAAGTATTATAAATTTAAAATGAATTTAAAAAAAATGATTAATCATGAAGTAAGTTATTCCACAAGTTATGTTAGTAAAAAAAATATTTGGAAAAAAAAAAAAGAAAAAAGAACAGGTTTTTATGGTCTAAATCAGGTTTATTTGGTTTGGGCACTATTTGTAAAAAAAAAAAAATATTTTCAGAAAGTCATGAAGAATTTATTAGTTAATTGTTGATGAATGTTAAATATTCACATCCATCCATCCGAACAAACTTTCGTATTTATAATAGTAATAAGATATACTGTCGTCCCCGCTTAATCGGGTAACAGATAAATGAATACCCCGCTTATACAAATAAAATATTCTGGAACCAAATATTTCCCATGCCATAGGCGCAATGTTAAAGATCCCCGCTTAAACGAATACCCTGCTTAATCGAATAATATTTCTTGGCACCGACAGTATTCGTTTAAGCGGGGCCGACAGTATATATATATATAGGGTTGGTACCTTTTTGTCGAAGGTGGAAAAAACCATGGAAAAAAACGGTAAAAACCGTCCCAGTAAAAATATGGGGCATTTCACAGTATTTGTTACATAGGGGTGTCCGTAACAAAACTTTTTAAAAGTTAAAAATTTTTGCATAGGGTGAGTTCTGGTAAGTGCGTACCTTTTTTTTCAAAGTTCATGTTCTCAAGGATACTGCTCTGTTGAAAAATCTTGTACACTCACAATTTTTTTTTAGTTTTCTTTCCAGATCCTTTACTAAGATTTTGAAGCATATAATATATCAAATAAACCATAAGCATAGGTTTTGTGACCTGGTTTATGACACCTATTCTATGGTACGCACTTTCCCTACCTAGCGGGGTAAGTGCGTCCACCTTAAATTATGTGAATAAGAGCAGGAAAGAACTTCTGGCACATATTAAATATGCTAAGTAGTTGCCTTGGGATAATTCCTAATACTAGAGATCGGGACTTGCTTGCATGGATGAAACGCAATCAGTGATATCCCACGTGTCTTACGAACAACTGTGATTTGAAGATTGAAAGAGTTGTGTCTGTGATTCTTCCTTTGTCCTTTTAATAAGAGCAAGTGAGCGAATGTAAGTTGTTTTTATTTAGTAATAATCACTTATAGTGTACATAAATTATTTTGGTTTAATACATTAATCAGTCTGTGTTTAAGCCAGGGTTCGCACTTACCCCTTCTTAAATGTAAGATGAGACATGTGTGTCCAATAGCGTTGTTGTAAGTGCGCCTGTGATTTTCTTTAATTCTATTTGTATGGTAGATCGTTAGGTGACCTGAGTGAACAATTAGTTTTTTTCCTTTATTTTTGTTTTCAAAAAATACGGTTTTAAAATATTTTTCTTATTAGAATCAGCAGCAGTAAGAAAAAACAAAATAAAGAGCAAAAAAAAAAAAAAAAATTGATCATATTATGATACTTGTACTTTTTTTTCCTTGTACATTGAAATAGTTTTTCACAAGGTGTTCTTAATTTTCTTAAATATAATTTATTCATTATTCCACCTTCGTTTTTTGAATCAGTTGGTTCCTTATTTAGAGTTTCACTTAATTTCATTGCTTCATTTGTCATTCTGGTTTAAATTAAGTCTAGCTTATGTTAGCTATTTTCAACGAAAAATTTACTAACTGATATCTAAAAGCCAATATATTTCAGAGGTAATGAATAAAATTGAAATCTTATGCCGCCTTCAATGTAAATATAAATATGTGATGGAAATGACGTCGGATTTAAAATCGGCTTATAAAAGAGTTATAAGCAAATTTAAAGGTGAATTACGAGAGTCGGATTTTCCACGTAATGGTACTACACACTTGCCTCATCATAATAGTACGCACTTGCTCCGCATAATAGTACGCATATGCCTCATGATAGTGGTACGCACTTACCCCATCAATAATGGTACGCACTTACCCCCACCTTAATTTAAAGAAAGGGAAAGTGCGTACCGTCATATAAACAAATTTTAGTTAGAGTATTTGATCAAAATACCCCATGTATGTTATTAATAGATATTACTCAAAAGAAACAACGTGCATTTCTTGACTTCAATTGCTTGGTATGACTACAAGAGAAACTGAAACAAAACCTTCTCAATCTTTACTTTAGAGTTTTTTTAAAGACATTTAAGTTGTCTCTAATTGTGATTCGTCTACTGAATCCAGGCCTGAATTCTACCTATTGAAATTATCATTAGACAGTTATCTAACATAGTTGATGTGTTGCAGAAGCCATTTCAGGATAGTATATCATATAATTTCCAGTGGACGCACTTACCCCGTGGACGCACTTACCAGAACTCACCCTATATTGAAAAAGTACATTTTAAAGTATATGAATATCATATTTTTTCCATAGTTCACTTTAGATTGTGTTTGTAATTGCACTCAGAACATTGAAAATGCAATTTTTACTGTTACGGACTCTACATTGAATTTTTCTGTAAATCTGGCTTAAAATGATTTTTAAGCCAAAACTGGTACTTGAGACAGATAAACTAAAGGCTCATCTCTAATATAGCTACCAATTTTAATCAAAAAGCGCGTTTTATATAAAATAATGGATTCTGAAAATGATGATTGTAGAGTCCGTAACAATAATTGGAATAAAATTTTAGTTAAAGTTTTTATTTATGAATTTTATTTCACTAAATTGCATGCTTTCTAATTTCACCTATGCTGTTTCAATATTGTAAAAGAAATTTCATGTCTGTTTCAATAGGGTAGTTGTGACCTATTGAATATCCCTTTTTAACTACTAGATATTGTTAAGAGGCTTACAAAACACAAAAATTCACCATTGCCGAATTTTAAAACACAACGGTTGATTTTTAATGATTTTTTTAAAAACCCATGCGCAAAAAAAGCGCGCCTTGAAACCAAAACCTGTGACGTCAGATGGCAGTAACTTTCAGCCTTTCATCCAGAAAAATTGGATTTTTGCTATATTATCGTTTTATTGCGGGATTTTCTCCTTCTGTAACCAATACCTTAAAGTCTACTAATTCACTATTTAAAACTAGATTTATCAAAGAGCAATCCAATACGCTGCTAGGGGTGATTGTTTTGATATTTTTTGGCGAAATCCGTATTCAAATTTTTAGAACGCATCACTTGGCGAGAAAAAAAAAATTACGGCAGTCAGAGCGAACAACAGTGCGGAAGCCGGAGAAACCGGTTTCTCGAGCTCCTCGCATCTAAAGCTTCTCGCTCTTTCTTCGCCTTAGTAGAAAGATCAAAAGCGCCAACGAATGCCCAGTGACGTCACAGTCGCTTGAAATTTAAAAATTATTTAAAGAAAAACTACTTGTTGCAGTGCAAAATTTTTTTCGCCGTTGATGTTCATGTATGTTGCTCTGTCATATGAAAATAAAATTGGAAAATCGAAAACTTCCCTATTCGTTAATTTTTATGAATTTTCAAAATTCGTTACGGACTCTACAAAAATGTTACGGACTCTACATTCAGCAACAGTTTCAACACAGCTCTTTATTTACCAAAGTACTTGAGAACTACCAAACAGAAGGGTAAAAAAACTAAAAATTATCCTTGAAAGACCTTAAACTTAAACTTTGACTTTTAGAAGAATTTTGATTGCACATTCATCCTGCATGTGACAGCTCATATATTTAATTAAATGTAAGTATTTAAAAGGGGAATGAGCAAATTTTTTTTGCTTAAGAAATCAAACATATTTGATTTTTAAAGCAAAAATGTTTGTTCATTATTTTAAATTTTTAAAGAAATATATGAGCTGCCACATACAGGCCAAAATAACAGAGGCTGTTTTGTAGAACGACTCAATATTCCATGAGCTTTTATATAATTTGGTTCTGTATCAACTTTTTGGTTTTAAAATGATGCAGGTTTGAAGGAACAATTCATTTTACACATTTTAGGCCCTCTCTTCATTGCTTACAGGGTTTTTAACAAAAGAGCACAATTAGGAGCAGAAAATAAACTTAAACGAATTACATAACAAAAAACTTTTAATTCCAAAATTACTGCGGCTAAATTTGTCATTATTAGATAAAATACTATATACTGAATCTGTTGATTTTGGTACATTTTAAAAAACTGTAATACCTTTAACTGAATTAACTCAAAATTCAAGTTACCTTGAAGAATGCAATTTTAAAAGTTATGGCTAATAAACAACATTCCTCACCGCCCACTAAAATGGCCCTCTTAAATATCCCGCTGTTGTCGGGAAATCTTGATTTATTGAAAAGAGTCTAGGTACCGATCTCTTCAACTAATTCCAGGTTCTACAACAGTAAAAAGGAAATTGCTTGTGAAATTCAAATTGGTACCTTATTTTTTAGAAATAAATTTAAGAGAGTGCAAAAGCAAACTATGAAGAAACCAGGGAGTAAAAGGAAGGAGATGGATCTCCATGATACCGGTTTGGCAACAAAATTTCACTTCCGCCAGGGAGCGCTGCTGCAACCTTAATTTGTTTACATCCCGTAGTCTAGCGTTTTAAAGGGCATTTAAATAAGGGAATTTCCTAAATATTAGGAAATTTAAAGCTGTTTTTGCTATGAAAGCTGTTTAGAGAAGCATAGAACACTTTACTTCATCCTACGTTTATAATATATTTTGCATTCGAAACGTTAATTTTTGCTTTTGAAGCAATTCTTTTAAAACCTAATTTGATCTGCTGTCACTTAGGTGAAGAGCTTAATGATTTATAAATTTCTCCATTGCATAGGTGCCCGTGCGGGGGAGGGGGGGCTATTATGGCGCAAGTTGCGCCATTGAAAAATTTTTTTTTTTGGGGGGGAGGGAGGGAAGAACTAATTTATTTATTTTTTGGATTATTTATTAATTATTTTTTTTAATTTAAATTATTTACTGTTTTCTTTTTTAAATATTCCTTAATTTATTTTTTTTTAATTTAAATTATTTCTTTGTTATTATTTTTTATTTGTTTTTTTTTTTGTGTGTGTGTGCTTAGAATGTCTGAAAAAAAGCGATTCTATTCTGCGCAAAATTAATACTTTTAAAAAATTAGTAATTTTGTAAAAAATAATAGTTATAATTTAAAAAACAAACAAATAATGTTTCAAAAAATAAATAAATATTATTTAAAGAAATAAATAAGTAATATTAAAAAATAAATAAATAAAATAAAATACATTAATAAAAAAGAGGCAAAAATAAAAAGCACAAAAGGGAAATGAAATATGAGAAAGTAAATAACTTTAAAATCATAATGTTTAACATTTCTCTTTCGTGGGGATAATTGTGCCCCATATCTGACCTTTCAATTACCAGGCGTCCGCTACCCGAAAAGCGCCGGCTACCTTCCGTCGATCTCCCCGCTGACCCCGCCGAAAGCTCGGGGTCCTCGGCGAAATTCTCCTTCCCCTTCTCCGTCAACACAAGCGACAGAGTCGAGAGATCATAAGTCAGTCGGCTTCAGTGCCATCTCTCGGCAGTGGAAAAATCGGGACACATTTTCACCCGCGTTGCCAAAGGAGATGAGGCTCCTTCCTTTTAGCCTCCTTGGAAGAAACTGACATGTGCACCACTGTCTGTTCTACCAGGAGTTCTACCTCTTGACTCCCCAGCACATTTTTTTTGGGGCTGGCGGAGGGGTATGATGGGAAAAAGTCATGACAGTTGATTCTATCATTAAAACTATTGAACAATAATATTGTGTTGTTGTTGTTTAGCTTCCAGTACCAAAAATTTAAACAATACTCAACCGAGACAAATATGTAGAGTCCGTAACGTGTTCTTAAATGGGTAGTTCTTTAGTAAATAATTCCTTTAAAAATATTTTTTGATTATTTAATTTTTATTTTGGTATGTAAATGCATTATAGATAAACTGAGACATAATGAAAAAGCTCCATTAAGTAGGAATAGGTGTTACTTTCATAGAAAATTTACTTACACAGAAGTTATTTTCAGCAAAAATTTCCATGTCTTTTGTGCTTAGAGTCCGTAACATGCTATATATACTCCTATATTTTTAGAAATTCAAAACCAATCTAAACTTTTTTCAATGTTTTGTAACCAGCGGGTGACCGAGCTCCGCTCGAGGAAAACAGGTATCGAAGCTAACTCGAAGATTTAAATTTTCAATTGTGATTTGTGGGTCCGCTACCGCTCTCCCCACTTCACAACTCGATTTATTTCTTATGCACTCTGGCTGGGAGCCTTTTGCTTCTCTATTTTATTTAATTTAATTTATTTATTTATTATTTTTATTAATCCTATTTTAGTACTGTTTTATTTTATTATTATTTTAAATTAGAGAGAAAAAAAAAAGAAAAGAACCAAGGGAAAATTTAAAACTATTTATTTGTACATGCATTAAAACAAACAAACAAAACAAAAAGAAAAGAAATTTGTACAACTATCTTTTTGAGAGGAAATTGATATTTTAACTTTTTTTACTAAATTAAAAATTTTTAGTGCCTAGGCCATTATTAGTCTTGTACTCTCGTGAGAGGAAGTCAATACCCTCGGGCATTCACGCAATCAATCCTGCGATGAACAATAGCCATGTCCCCATCCGGGGAAACCTTCAATAATAGCACACTGGAGGATGAGGGGCTGAGCCCCGGGAGCCTCAAGCTTCAAAATTTTATTTATTTCGTGGCAATTGTGATTTATCAAAACAATACATGCCATAAGAAAATTTGAAACCATTGCTAAAAAGATAACCGGTTAAAGTGCACCATTGTAAACTATTCTAAACAAAGTTAGAGTTTGGAAAAGGAACTATTCTATACAAAGATTAAGACTGAAAAGTCATAGGAAATAAAATGTAATTGATAATAAAAAAAACTATTCAATTAAAGAAATGATACAGAGTGAGCAGTGTAAAGATTGAAGCGTGTTGAAGTTTAATATTTTTGACAGATTTATTTAGAAAAACCAAACCTCGTGATTCCTCGTGGCCAAAAACCCCAGACCCCCAAGTTTACCGGAGTTAATTAATTCTGGGGCGATTTTCGACTTGGCAACCATTCCTCGTATTACCCCTAACGTGTATCAGGGGACTGAGCCCGCTCGGTTAAAAAAAAGAGGTTTGTAAATTCGTGTTTGTTTCTAAAGTGCAAAGTACTTATTTAGATAAACATGAAAAGCATTTTTGAGCCTTTGGTTGCAATTACGCATTCAAAACAGCCGTAATTTATTTTAAAAAACACAACCCTATGTAATCCATGCTCACCGTAAAATCACACCTAATTTCATTTCATTTGGTGCCGAAGGCGCGGGAGGGGTTGATGAGAATGGATGCAGAGTCCCTGTTCTCCAGTACGCATTTGGTTCCAGTTGGTTTTGACTTTCACTTCACTTTACACTCCAGGTCCTCCCCCCCCCCCCCCAACTCGATTTTTAACCGGGATGGGACCCTGAAGAGCGCTCTGTTCATTTTTGAAAAAGGAGCAAGGACCGAGTAAACCCTTGGCCCAGCACACCCCAAAGGTTTCGTTTCACTTGGAGGATTTTGTGACCACGAACATTTTTAACGTCCCCCAGCAACCATTAATGAAGACGGTGGATCTTTGATCGGCGGCTATATGATCGACCCGAGACCCTCCGGTTACGAGTCCGACGACTTACCAATTGGACTACCGCGGCCTCAGGTCCCTATATAGACGAGCCGACGCATCAAGATTACCACTTTGGATCCAGCGCGTGTGTGAGGATTGTCTTTTCTGGCCAGTTACTGCTTTTTGGTAACTTTTTACGTAAATTAACAAAGCTTGGCAATGTCGCGAAACTTTGCTCTGGTAACCCTTTTTCCTCAACAATGAAAAATGAAAGTGAAAGTTAATAAGTTGGATCCAAAGTGGTGAAACTTAAGCTTGATGCGTCGGCCTGTGTATAGCGGCTCTACCGCTGCCCATACCCAATTCTAACTTTATTTTGATCGATCTCTTTTAAATTTCAAAAACAATAACAATTCTAACATGTTGTCGAAAATTATTTGCCAAATACCATAAAAACATAAATTTACGCTGATGTGATTAAATATGAAATCCATTGTTAAAACGTGGTTGCTATGAAACAGTATAACAATAAGAGTAATCATAAAGAAAATGGCGTAGTAAAAAATCTTCTCAAACTTTTCATGAATCCTATCTGTAACTCCGAACTGTTCGACCGTAGCGCTTCAAAACCGACGCCAATGGATTCCCCGTGGCCAAAAACCCCAGACCCCCAAGTTTACCGGAGTTTATTAATTCTGGGGCGATTTTCGACTTGGCAAACATCTCTCGTATTATAGTATAGGATAAGTACACATAGGACCATAAATTTACAGAAAGTTTAGTTTCAATATTTGCTCTAATCATGAGTAGGAGGCTAAAACATGTCTCTGAAGTGTAGAGTCCATAATAGCTAAATACTGTGAAATGCCCCATATACTTTTGCCACTTTTTGACACTGGCAAAAATAGTTAACTTTATTTACGAAAAATTTCCTAATTTTTTACTAATTTTTACTTTAAAACTTTTTTCTAATTTTTTAACTGAGAATATTCATTGCATCATTCAACCTACTCTCCCAGAAAAAAGGCTTCTTTTGTAAATATTATTATAGAATAAAGGGGAGAGTACTTTAAAATTGGTCACTGGTTTAGGTTTATCAGTTTTAACAGGAACGTACCGAAGAGGATTGGGGGTGAAGCGTAAAACCCTTTTTTAAACATATATTGCCAGAAGTGATACTGTATTTACTGTAGTTTATATACATGTAAATACCATTATGACCCCAAACCCCCTCTTCCGTTGCAGGTGGGTGCTCACTGCACTAGTGGTTGTAACTAAGAATAAATTCTTATCTTTCAGTTAGTTTTTAACAAGGAAGTCATGCCAGATCTCTTATGCTATAAAGGCAATATAGATTTATAGAGAAACAAACTATAATTAGTATTTACAACACCATCATCTCACAGTGACAGTAGGACCTGCCATTTTGAATTTTTATAGGGTGGACAGGGTCATATTCAATGCAAATTATACTGAAAAGCAACTAAAGCGATGACCATTTATTTGTAAACTCATTCATTTCTCTAAATCAGAGGGGACAGGGGAGAGGTAATTTTCTCCTCCTTAGGCTACAATATGACTGGCCTGGTTATATTACTACTGTTCTGAGACTTAAATGCTGATTTTTGCTCTGTGGGCCGTGGTGGCCCGATCGGTAAGGCATCGGACTCGTGTCCGGAGGGACCCGGGTTCGATCCCAGCCGATCAAATATCCACCGTCTTGATTAATGGTGGCTGGGGGACGTTAAAAATGTCGTGGTCACAAAGTGATCCAAGTGAAACGATACCTCTGGGGGTGCTGGGCTTAGGGTTTGCTCGACCCTAGGTTCTGGTTCAAAATTAAGAACAGATCGCTCTTCAGGGCCCTATCCCGGTTAAACCACAAAACTGTGGTAGGTACGGGGGACCCTGGAGTATGAAATGAAATGATTTTTGCTCTGAGACCATGAGATGAAAACATAGTTTAACTCCTATTAAACTATAGGTAACCAGTGATGAAAAGCTCATAAAATCGTAAATTCATCAAATTCAATTAAATTGTCTACACTAAAATTAGAATATATATTTGTTTTTCCAAAACTGAATAGTAAAAACAAGTTTTGAAACATTTTTTCCAATATATTTCAAGTATTTTTTCCCTCTAGAATTATTTAAAAATATTTAAATTACAGGGCTCCCAAATGGTCCTCTTTTCCCTCCAAAGTCCGTTTTTTGGAGTTTTGACCTTTTTGGTACGCTTTTATTCGTTTTGGCCCGTTTAGTCCTCTTTTTTTTGGACATTGGAAAATCAGTTTTAAAAAACCCTTCCCTCTCTCGGTGATCAGCAATTAACTATCACATCGAAGCAGTGTGCTATTCAATCTTTCTCCATCCACTACATAGATGTCTAGTCTGTAATTAAACAAACTTTGTGCTAATGTAGACTCTATAAAGTAGAATTGACCCCTATTTTTTGCTTTTTCTTTTCTTTTTTTTTGAGTGAGAGAGAGACAGAGATTTGGGAGGGGGGGGGGGCGTCCCATGTTAAATAAAGGTTTTATTAACATGGGACGTAATATATTTTTCTAAAAAGGTTTTGAATATTTTATCATTTGAAGAATCTTTATGTTTGATTTTAATTATAAGAAATGCTACACCAACAATAACTCATGCTTTAAAATTAATTTGTAAATAAATCAAAAGTTCTTGTCACAGAAAAGGTCCTAAATTTAAGTAGTGTAGCTGACAAGAGTTTTAACAACCTAGCAAAGAAGAAAAAAAAATTGAAGTGGCGAAAAAAGATAAGTATTTAAAGAAAGCAGGCTAAAGAAAATCTTTGAAAAACCTTATTTATTATTATTTAACTTCAAAAGTTTGTCGACAGGAATAATACCCGCAGAAAAAAAAAGGAAAAAAATCTACAAACCCTTTACCATTAAACTTCTAGCATTAAATAATAAGAAAAGTCAAAAACAATCACAGCTTTGTTTCCCTGAATTATAAGCACATGATTTTCTTTAAATCCATCCTTCACAAAATTATATATCATAAAGTGTCCTCTTCATAAAATTTTATATCTTAAAATTAGTTGTTTCAGTTAAACCTCTTTAAGCGGCCACACACCGATCAATTTTTCATGGCACAGATTTTTTGCTCCATAGACTTATGTTAAAATTCCCCTAGCAGCGGCCCTAGCCCAACACCACTGAATGGCCGCTGAGTAGGTTCAGCATTTCAATTTTTCAAAAGAATATGTTCGCTTCCTGTTTCTAATCTTCATCTTTTTGACTGATCAGCTTAGGGAGGTCTTGTTGGCTGTTAATGAATTGCGAAAATTTGAGTAAAATTTTATTCACGTTTGAAAATTCGTTGGTCAGGGATTTGAATTGCAACAATCTCAAAAAGTTCTTTTATAAATCTCAAGCAGCTCAATTAAAGTTCTGTGCCAATAGGAAAACGGTAAATTGGAGAGAGATTTAATGCAGCTTATGTTCAAATGATTCATGAATCCGAGTGACTCCGAGTCTTTGCGGCATAAAAGTATCAAACTTCATTTAAAATAAAAAAATATGTGTTAAACTTGATTATATTCGGTATTATGGAAATTATCTCTCAATTGAAATGAAAATCCTCTAAAGCAGCCACCTCTCTGAGAAGCAAAAATTTTACGGAGGCCAAAGGATTACCCTTAGAGAGGTTTTACTTTTTTGTTTGGTAAAAACAGCTTACTCAAAAGTTTTAAGCTCAATTAACTTGCTTAAAAACAAAACATTAATAATAATTTTAGCCTCCAGCTTCCTGGTGGTCTTTTGCACCAAAGGTATTTTAAAGTAGAATGTTATTTTTAGAAAAATTTGATTTGAGAGCCGGCCACCTTGTCTAGTAGGGTGTATCGAAAAAAACTTTTTTTCGAAATTCAATTTACTAAGTTGATAAAAAGTTGCCCCTACCTACTACATATTCCACAAAAAATTTCAGTCTAATCAGAAATTGTTTAGGTGTTCCGCACGAGGCCTGAAGTTTGTGAAATTCTTCAAAAATATGATTTAAAAAAAAATTTTTTTAAATATTAAGAATAAATGTTAAAAATAATTCAAGTTGAAAAACGTGTACCGCAAAGTCGGAGGATAAAATTGGGTTTGAAAAAAAGTATATTAAACAACATTTAAATCTCCCACATTTATTCTGAACTAACGTAATTTTCACCAAAACTAGCATTTTACAAGGCCATGCGGCTTGGTTAGAAACTTGTTTATGAATGTGGAATCTAACTGAATTAACACTTAAAACTGGGACTCATCTGTGATTAATGTGGAGTAAAAAGTAAAATAATATAAACTATAAACGGAATCTAAGCCCCTCGTCACACAGTGCCCGTCACACAGTGCCCGTCACACAGTGCCCGCCACACAGTGCCCGTCACACAGTGCCCGCGTTCTATCAGGGGCCCCGTGATGGTAAACGAAGTACAACTCTGCTAGCGTAGCTGCTTTAGGATGGCAGAAGAACATCTATCTTTGGTTGAGGAAACAGACTCTAAGTATTTCGGACATGGTTCTCCAGTAAATGGCCCAAGAAAAGAAATTGTAGCTTTAGTTTCACGATTTATAGAAAAAAAAAAGTTTTATTGATAAAGAACATAAAAACTATCAGTTGTGATGGCACATTAGTTAACATGGGAAAATCAAATGATGCTATTAGACTTCCAGAAAAGTCTTTAGAACCCTCACTGCAAGCTATGGTATGTTTTCTTCATTTAATGAATTACCACTTAGAACGTTAACGGGGGCTCTTGATAAACCGACTACTGGACAAAATTCTTTTAGTTCAACTATTGGAGAATTCTAACAATATTGGTAAGATATACCAGTCATGAACTTTAAGAAAATAAAACACGTTTTACCAGAAGTTGACGTCAAAGAATTGAGTCAAAAATACTTATGGGATGTGTCAAAAACTGTAATGTCTGGCAAATGTTCTTAAAATTTAGCAGAAAGGAACCCTGCAAACTTTTCCCATGTAAGATGGCTCACGATGGCAAAGTTTTGAGGCTATACATTGCAGGTAGTGATCCAAGTTCAGAGTTAAATAAACTAGCATAATTTATAATAAAGGTTTATGCTCTCTGCTTTTTCACAATCGAATCTCAGCAAAAAAATTTTCATGCATTTAAGCATTTTTTAAGACCATAGATTGCAACAAGAATATGGATTCAAATCTCCAAAATGTTATCCATTCCGCATTGTAAAGAACTCAACTTGCATGGGAAAAGCTTGCAGGGTTCCTTTCTGCTACATTTTGAGAACATTTGCCAGACATTACAGCTTTTGACACATCCCATAAGTATTTTTGACTCAATTCTTTCCCAAGTAGCACACTTCGTTTTTTAAAGGTTGTAAAATAGTTATTAACGTTGTAACAACCGCTTAAAAGCGTTTATAAAACGTTTAAAAGTTATTTGTGCTACCTGGGTTGACATCAACTTCTGGTAAAATGCGTTCTATTTTCTTAAAGTTCATGACTGGTAGATCTTGGCAATATTGTTAGAATTCTCCAATAGAATTCTAAAAGAATTTTGTCCAGTAGTCGGCCTATCAAGAGCCACCGCTAACTCTCTAACCGCTAAGTGTTAATTCATTAAATGAAGAAAACATACCACGGCTTGTAGTGAGGGTTCTAAAGACTTTTCTGGAAGTCTAATAGCATCATTTGATTTTCCAGTGTAAACTGATGTGCCATCACAACCGATAGCTTTTATGTTCTTTATCAGTAAAACTTTTTTTTTTCCATAAATCGTGAAACTGAAGCTACAATTTCTTTTCCTGGGCCATTTACTGGAGCACCATGTCCGAAAAATTTAGAGTCTGTTTCCTCAACCAAAGATATGTTATTCTGCCATCCTAAAGCAGCTACGCTAGCGGAGTTGTACTTCGTTTACCATCATGGGGGCCCCAATAGAACGCGGGCACTGTGTGACGATAGGCTTAGATTCCGTTTATAGTTTATATTATTTTACTTTTTACTCCACATTAATCACAGATGAGTCCCAGTTTCAAGTGTTAATTCAGTTAGATTCCACATTCATAAACAAGTTTCTAACCAAGCCGCATGGCCTTGTAAAATGCTAGTTTTGGTGAAAATTACGTAAGTTCAGAATAAATGTGGGAGATTTAAATGTTGTTTAATATACTTTTTTTCAAACCCAATTTTGTCCTCCGACTTTGCGGTACACATTTTTCAACTTGAATTATTTTTAACATTTATTCTTAATATGAAAAAAAAAATTTAAAAAAAATCATATTTTTGAAGAAATTCACAAACTTTAGGCCTCGTGCGGAACAGCTAAACAATTTCTGATTAGACTGAAATTTTTTGTGGAATATGTGGGTAGGTAGGGGCAACTTTTTATCAACTTAGTAAATTGAATTTCGAAAAAAAGTTTTTTTCAATACACCCTATTGTCTAGTGGTCAGAGTAGTCTGCCATGGATGGTGTGGCCCCAGGTTCGAGTCCCGGCTTGGGTATGGATGTGCTTTCTCTCTCCTGTCCTTGTCCTTTCTTTGTGTGAATGTGTTGGTGTGAAAGGTTGCCTACCTATAAACGGGTATCTGTGGCATGCAAACTGTGGAAGTCGGACTTCACACCAAATAACGATACAGTTGGAAAAGTGAAGCAGCGCACTCCAAATTGCCAGCCTGGCTGGCACACGACAAAAAAAAAAAAAAAAAAAATTATTTGAGACAGAAGATTTTAAAAAATAGAAAGAAAGAAAACCTTTATCTTGTTGAATTCTGTTTAACTGATTGTTCTAGAATATTTTTGCATCAATAATGAACTGAAACATTTCCAGTGAGAACTGAATATGAATGATTTAAAGAAACTATAAGTGGTCCTCCTGGCCCTCTTTTTTGAAGTATTAATGGTCCTCCTAGTTCCGCTTTTCACTAATAAAATTTCCTCTTTTTCCCTTTTCTTTGACTAAAAAATGTGTTGGGAGCCCTGTAATTAATATCAATGGAACTTTAAATTATTTTTCTGATTTAACTTTCAATTGCATTATGTACAACATTTTTGTTTTTTAGTATATTTTTTCATATCCTGTAAGTTTTTCCTAGTTTTTGCCAGTTTTTTCCATTTTTTCCAGCTTTTGCGACTTTTCCGGCAAAATACCATTTTTCCGACAAAATGCCCAACCCTAATATACAGTAAAATTTGAAGAACCCACTTTATCAACATAGTGATATTTTTCAAGTGGGTGCACATGAAAAAAAAAAAAAAAAACAAGTGGGTTTTTTCGGGCTGGGCCCGCTTTGGCGAACGTTGTTCTTTTTTGAATATACTAATAAATGGTTTGCTCACTTCAAATGCTTTGGAAGAATTTTGGTTTTTCATATATGACAGTTCTAGGCACTCATAACCTTGGTCATGCACTTTTTTATCTGAGCTTGTTATTCTTGAAAATTTGCTTTGTATTATGATGCTTACAAAATTAAACCAAATGTGATCTGTGGATGTTTGTGATTGCTGGCTTCTTTTAGACATATTTGCAGAAGCTTTGGATAATGATGATATTATTTCAATCTTTCCCTTGTTGCATATTTACAATTGTTTTCTCTATGAAGAAGATCCGTAATTCGTAAGGTTTTCGTTTTTATTTACTGATTTATTTATTTTGTGAGTGTTATTTTAAGTATGCTGTAGTGCTTTTGAGTAATGCAGTGCCTCTTGGATGTGATTAATATTATTTCTAAAAGCTTGATTTTTTTTTTCTAAGCAAAATTCTTTTTTTTTTCATAAGGAAAGTCCTTTTTTTTCTTCAACTTTTACGTCTACCCTAGTATGAAAGTATCAAACAAACTATAATTGTGTTTGGAAGACCATTAAATGACATTATTTGTTGTTGTTTTTTTTTTCTCCTGTATTTAAATCTGTTCAAATTTTAACAAAATCTTAAGAAAACTTTAATATATGCCTTTTATTTTTCAGCTGCTATGACAGTACTAATGCCGAGTTGGTACTACGAGAAAAAAGAGCTAAAGCGTTCACCTTCTATTGTAGAGGGTTTGGATGCAGAAAGAGAGAGCCGTTATAGGAGAGAAGGTGCGCGGTTTATCATCAATGTCGGAACAAAAATGGGGCTGTATCCTTCCAGTTTGATTTGTAAAATATGTATTTGTTTAGTTGTTCTGTTCATGTAGAGATTTAAAGGTACATGAATTTTTCCCATGGACCAAGGATCCCAGAATTTAATGTTTTATCAATGACGGAAAATCAGGGTGTCAATGATTTAAATCAGTTGATTTAAATCAATGATTTAAATCGCGATTTAAATCAATTGTTTTTTTTTTTTTTAAATCATTGATTTAAATCACTTTTTATTTTAATCCTTAAAAAATTTTCTTGGACAATCCCAATTTCATTATTTTTACCATTTTCTTTTAGAGCTTTGATTTCCATCTAATAAATGGAAAAGTAATTCTACTCATCCCCCCTCCACAGATGGTGGAAGGTTGCAGTCTAAATAATATGTATGCACAAATAGTGCTATTTGTGGTCTAATGTGTGAAATAAAGAAAATACATGCATTGTGCAGGGCATGTGTTGCAAAGAGTGAATTGAGGGGGGAGGGACATGATAGAATGCATGTGATATACTTTCAATGAAAAGAAAAAATAAAAACAACCAAACAAAAGATGAATTTTCTATGCCTTGCATTAGCAACTGGGGGGTGGGGGGGGGGCAGTCTTTATTAGTGGCTGAAATGGAACATATTTCAGCTTTACAAAACTAAACAAAGAGGAGGGGGGGGGGGCTGAATGAAGTGAGAATTGGGTTGAGCTTCCTGCCCCATTTGATTTTTATCCTAGCTAGTAGACAGGATTATTTTCAGATTGGCTCCTAACACTTTTTTGGGGGTTTCTTACTGGTGAAGCTTTACTTCAAAGGTGTTTTTGTATTTTTAAAAACTTAAAGGTAAGTTGTTCACAAATAAAAATTAATTAATAACTGAAATTTCTCTTTTTTTTTAAATCAAAAAAATCCGATTTAAATCAAAAAAATCTGATTTAAATAAAAAAAATCCGATTTTTTTTATTTTTAAAAAAAAATCATTGATTTTTTTACACCCTGCGGAAAATAATTCTAGATTAAATCATACATGGTGTCCGCGCATATGGAAAGTCAGGGAAAGTCATGGATTTCAAATATGATCGAAATTGGTCATGGAAAGTCATGGATTTCAGCGAAAAATGTCCAAAAGTCATGGAAACTGACTGTTTATCATGGATTTTAGCGCTCCGGACCGATTGAAATTTTTCCCGCGTTCTGGGAAGAACGAAAACACTTCCGCCGTCATTCTACTTCGTTATTGGGTGCAATCTGATTTGTCAATTACAATTTCCAACAAGTTGCATTGTGTTGACCAATTAGATGAATTCTCAACGTTAAAACCGTGAGCGGCGAATTTTGTGCAACTGCGCATGAGCGCGGACTCCGTCCTCTGATAAAATATGACCTTGAACGACAAAAAGATAGACTCGATGGTTTTTCCCGGCATAGGCAGATTTGCCTTTTACATTTGGTCTCCTCCCCCCACCTACCCGCTTTATTTGATTCCTTTTTCTTTTAAAACTTGTTTGAATCTTTTTCTTTCGAGGAGTTTTAGGCAAAAGAAAAACAAATTAAAAAACGATGTTGAATTTTAAAGAATCGTGTAGGTAAGGGGGGTGGGGGCAGGAACTCAACGAGTTCCATTTTGAAGTCAGATTTCGCCTTACTCATATCAGGATCATAAACTTACAGTAAAATTTATGGACAGACAATTCATTGCTACATGAAAGTACGTTTGAGGACAAGCACGGTGGGGAGGAGGGTGTCGGTAGGAAAAGATCGTTTTTTGACCTCAAAAGCGAACGGACTTCTGTTGCTGTGAAACGCAGTCGCCATGTTTGGTCATTTGCTTTGCAAGATAGAATATTAAGTGCATAATTTTCCAAAAACAAAGCAGAGTTCGTTTTTTTTTTTTTTTAGTCATGGAAAATAGTTTGCAAAAGTCATGGAATTGAAAAGTCCAGGTTGAGCAGATATCCTGATCATATATGTATTTGATTAACAATTATTTTAGAGTTTTTTCCCTTCCATTATCAATTAGTTTTAAGTCTGTTATTCACTACGAAGTTTGGATTCGTCAAAGGGCAATCCAATTCCCAGAGACAGGTATTAACAATGATGGTTTTAAACTTTTTATGGAGTAAACGAAATTCAAATTCTTTGAAATGCATTACTTGGCGACTTTTACCTAGTGCGACTGTCTTGATCAACTACATTGAATAATGCGATAAACCTGTTCCACCCCTGCGGTTATGCCTAGATTTTCAGGCATTGGTAATAATCATTGGCGCCTGCAGTCGAAAAGCAAAAACATCCTACCAGATAAATAACATCACCGTCACTTGAACTTCAAAAAGAATTACTCATTTTCAGGGTGTCAATGATTTAAATCAATTGATTTAAATCAGCGATTTAAATCGCGACTTAAATCAATTGATTTTTTTAAAAAAATCATTGATTTAAATCACTTTTTATTTTAATCCTTAAAAAATTCTCTTGGACAATCCCAATTTCATTATTTTTACCATTTTCTTTTAGAGCTTTGATTTCCATCTAATAAATGGAAAAGTAATCCTACTCATCCCCCCTCCACAGATGCAGGAAGGTTGCAGTCCAAATAATATGTATGCACAAATAGAGCTATTTGTTGTCTAATATGTCTAATAAAGAAAATCCAGGCAGGTGTTGCAAAAAGTGAATTGAGGGGGGAGGGACATGATAGAAAGTGTGATATACTTTCAGTGAAAAGAAAAAATAAAAACAACCAAACAGAAGATGAATTTTCTATGCCTTGCATTAGCAACTGGGGGGGGGGGGGGGGCAGTCTTTATTAGTGGCTGAAATGGAACATATTCCAGCTTTATAAAACAAAAGCAAAATAAAGAGGGGGGGGGCTGAATGAGGTGAGGATTGGGTTGAGCTTCCTGCCCCATTTGATTTTTATCCTAGCTAGTCCACAGGATTATTTTCAGATTGGCTCCTAACACTTTTTTCTGGGTTTCTTACTGGTGAAGCTTTACTTCAAAGGTGTTTTTGTTTTTTTTCAAAACTTTGAAGTAAGCTGTTCATAAATAAAAATTAATTAATAGCTGAAGTTTCTAATTTTTTTTTTAAATAAAAAAAATCTGATTTAAATCAAAAAAATCCGATTTTTTAAATTTTTTTTTAAAAAGTCAGTGATTTTTTTACACCCTGCTCATTTTATTACAAAATGTTTTTCACAAATTGGAAAAAAAATTCACCTTTGAATATGTGTTTAGAGCTAAAAATCAAAAATTGTTTTATCATCAAACTTGCTAAAAATCAATTTTCTACTTGCTTCTTTCATTTATCAGTTCCATCCTTTTTGAATAAAGTTAATTTTCAAAAGCATTAACTTATGTTTGTAAAAATAAACAAACAAAAAAATCCTTAATATTGATTAGACGCTATGACACCATGGCTACTGGTGTTGTTTATTTTCATAGGTTCTATATGTTTCATTCATTTAAAACATTTCCCCGTTACGTAAGTATGATCTATATTTTTGTATTTTAAATGTCTATTTCTTGCCATAATTTGCTGATTAGTTTCTGGAAGCATTTTTAGAAGTTTATTGTTTATTGCAATATGAGTTTACAAGAATTGAATGCCTTTATTTTCTGTTAATTTGTAGCAAGCTCCTAATTATGTTGTAGATTTTTTATCTTTAAAACTTGTTACCGGGTTCAAGCAATAGGAATACAATATTAATACAGTGAAACTTCTCTCCATTGCGGAAAAAAGCTGTTAATAGAGAATGTAAATTAATTTCAGACATGCAAAAACGATAATGGCCTCATAGGTATTTATATTTTGCTTACAATACACAAGCCCGTCATTTTGGTGGTGGTGGGGGGGGGGTTAATGGGGTCAACTGCACCCTCCCCCCTGCCTTTAAGCAATCAATGTATTTACATGTAAGTCGGTGTGGTTTTTTATTGTTTTCTGATGAAATTGCATTGTGTTTTCCAAATCATAAGTTACTGTATAAATAAGTCCTCAGTCATCAAAGTCCATTTGTAATGCAAAATTTGTTCCTTAAAATTATATAAGCTGTTTTTTCCGTAGTATTCAGTATGGCTGAGATCAACTGACTGAGTGAGGGGCTATAATAATCAAGCCTTGCCACATACAAGCCAATAGTTAACGAAAAATCCCAAACAGTGATGAAATAGCTGGGGCTTATTCAAAAATTTCCCCAGAGTCCCTTTCTGATGGATATAAATTTTTACAAAATGCTGCTTTTTTTTTTTTTTTTCGAAAAACAGTTGACAATTTAATTGATACTAAATCAAATTATGAAGGGAATATTAGTGCCACGTGAAACAACATTTGAAGATCATGTACCAAAAGACTTTTGTTATTTGAAAGAATTGCTTTGATGCAAAAAAACTGCCACTATTTTTATAAAAGATCTGTTGCATCTGTGGGATTTAGCATTTGTTTTTTAAATCGGGAAGTTAGTGGTGCAAGTGCTGCGCCATCCTGCTCCCAAACGTACTTTTTGATCGAAATTGCGCCTGACTGCGACAAAACGGCCGTTTTTTCTAGCGAATATCGCGAAAAAGTGGCATAACTTCTGCTTTTGTTAACCGTACGTTATGACGGTTGCTATGGCGATATTCTGAACACGTGCGTCTTGAAAAATATTCTCCTTATCTGAAATTTCAATCCTTTTGCATGTTGCAAAAATTTGATATTTTTCACAATCCAACTTATTTTTTCGTTTTATTTTGAGAAAAAAGTTTTTTATTTTTAGAAGCATGTCAGCATCTAGCGTTTTTACGTCGCGGACGAAGCTTCCTATGTTGAAGATTTCAATCCAAATGCATCTTGCAAACAATTTAATATTTTTGACAATTAACCGTTATTTTGACAATAGATACCTTCCATTAGCTTATTTTAGCTTATATTTTGATAACAAATATTCTTTTTCTATTTATATACCTATTAATTTTTGTAAGTTTGATTTTAATAAGCATTAGGTTATCCATTGCTTCATTTTTTGGAAAACAATTGAAACAATCAAGCACATAATATTTAATTATGGCTTTGTACTGAAAGGCACAATTTTGAAAAGTTGAATTTGTAAAATTATAATTTTAAAAGCTTAAAATAGAATTTTCCATGCTACTAGCAGCAGTGCTTCCATTAGGTCATTAAAGGTAAGATAAATTTTGATGTGTTGTACAAAATTCAGAGATACTTCATGGCAGCACATAAATATCTCATTCTACTGTTTAGAAGTTCTAACGTCTTTAAGTTTTGTAACCAGTACAGATTTAAGGCATTAAAAGCAGAGAGACAAACAAATTAAATGTGAAGCAGTATACGATAGTTATACAAGAAGCTTAATCTAATCAAGAGTCATCAGATTTTTTATTAAATTTTGCAAACCAACGACTAAAGTGAGCTGTTAAGAATAATGTCTTGTCTGAAATAGAGTTGCAAAATGGATGTTAGAAGATGCAGAGAAGTTATTGGAAAGAGAAAGAACAGTAGAACAAAAAGAAACTAAGTTAAACTTTTAAATAAAGGTTTTTCAATTTTTATCTCACAAAATCTAATTTTTCACAATAAAACATAAAAAAACTTTAGTTTACTTTTCAAGCACAAAGGTAGTTCCTCAATTTTAAGTTAAAGCGCATGGTTAACAAAAGAAAATCCAAATGTTATTGTTAATTATGCAACTAAAAAAACAAGAAATGTCTAAATTTTTCATATTGTCGTGGAAGCTTTAAACCAAACGTTCACATTTCATGTTTGACCACCACTAATGCTCTCCTAAGTTTTTCATGGGTAGGATTCTTTTCTAAAAAATGAAAAAGGATTGGTAGTATAAATGTAATTGTAAAAAAGTGGATGAGTTTATCGTTTCAGTTTGACTTTAAATGAATGTTCCAATTTCTATATCCTTGTCTCTGAAATTTAGTACAGTGAAACATTTTGCTCTTCACCCATTGAAACCACATCTAGTAATTTTAAAACTAAAACTAAAATTTGATAATAGATAATCAGTGCTTAGTTAAAATGCAAATATATTTCTGTACCTTAATGCAAAAACAACCAATGTCAAAATTCGTCGAATTGAGATATTCAGGTTCAAAGATTTGAGTCTCCATAGGAATGTGTTAGATTTGGTGTCTTAGTTTCGCTCCACGGCTAAGGCGGTTTGTTTTAAAACATTGGCTGTTGTTGTACATGACGGAGGATACCTTTCTGTCCCCATTACGATAAAAAACTAAAAACGTCAAATTTTTGACATTGATTGTTCTTGCATTAAGGTACAGATTTAAATTACTATTATAAATGTATGTGTTTATCACAGTCACATAGTATCTTATTCGAGCCTGCTCCTAAACACAATTCTGCCGCTCCCAAATGGCATTTTCCCTGCTCCCGAAGATGCTCCCAAACCACATTTGGTCACTTGCACCCCTGTTCAGAAGTTTAATTAACTCGTAGAAGTTTTCTGAATTTTACTATGGTTACTGTGCACATAAAATGCATTTCAGTCATTTTAAATAGTTTTTTCTTTTACCTTTGTCTTTTGATAATCACTAAATTTTACTTAAATGCTATTTTGCGTGCTTTTAAATGATGCTTACTAACTTTAAGTGAAATGGAAATGTGCAAGTGTGCCTAAAATGCTCCTCTCATATTTTTTATTAAGAGTGCAAAGTTGAGTACAATATAAATATGGTATTTTGAACTTGATAATTACATGTACACATTTTGATTTGATTTAGGTAACTGCTTGTTGTTGTCTTTTCCTGGCTGGGAAAGTCGAAGAGACTCCAAAAAAATGCAAGGATATCATTCGAATTGCCAAGACATTTATGACTGAATCTCAGTTTGCTCAATTTGGAGATGATCCTAAAGTATGTTTTTTAAGTAACTTGATTTCCATCAAATTCAATATTAAATTTTGGCTTTTAAACTGTTTTATGTATCTTGGATTTTGAAGTTCAAAATTGAGGTGTGTAACATTTTTGATGTTATTACCCTGGACACCATTTCTGTTTTTCGTAAAATTAAAATTAAAATTCTACCTGTACTGTGTAATTGAGTTAAGAAGTTAAAAGAGAAAAGTAACATTCTTTACCTTAAATATATTTCTGGGCCTAGTCAGCAAGCGTTCAATGATGAAAATGTCAGTATCCTAGCACGAAATATGTCATTATCAGACGCAAATTAAAAAAAAAAAATGTCGCTCTCCTTGCATTATTTTTAAAGCACTGGTAGTACACCCAGTAGCAGTAGAATAGAATTATTTATTTCCAAAACATTAGTTTGAAAACAAAGATTACGATAAAAAAGGCTAAGATTGGCAAACGATAAATTAAAAAAATGCAACAGACGAGCAATTCCGTTATTTTTAGCTATTTATTTGTTGTTCACCCGAATCTTTTAAAAGTTGATATGTCGGTTATACAATTTTTAACTTTAACATTACTCGAATAGGTAAGTGAAGTTACTGTACATTTCTCTGACGTAGAAAAAATTAGGGAACAGCATTCTAGAACTTAATAAATTTGAACCAAGAACGCAGTTCTTAAGGTTACTGTAAAGCTAGTTCACAGATAATGAGGAGGTAACTCTTTTTGTACATTAAATCCAATCTTAGAGCATGAAATTTCTCCTTGATTAACACAATATGTACTTTGTACCGTCTATAAACTTGTTTGCCTGTTACTTAATTTACATATTTCTCATTTAGGAAGAAGTGATGACTCTGGAAAGAATATTGCTTCAAACAATAAAATTTGATTTACAAGTAGATCATCCATATGGACATCTTTTGAAGTATGCTAAATGCTTAAAAGGTAAAGCATTCATTGAAGCTTATTAAACTGAGTGCAGCAAGCAGTATATTTTTCTCTTTCGTTATGAAAACTATGAATATAAAAAGGAATCAACTCCATCTTGTTTGCTGTTAAGTTGTTTAGTAATAGCTGGTGTTTCATAACTTTCATAACTATGCACAACAGTAGCGTATCCAGGAATTGATTTTGGGGGGTGCACATCGAACATCGACACTGTGATGAGAAAGGAAAAAAATCAAGAAATATGGTGAAACTTTAAAAACGCAGTATTTCGATTTAATTTTTTCTATTGAACGTTGCTCAAAGATTTTTTTTTTTTTTCACAAAAATGAATATCATGCAAGAACAATAAGGCACGGGTACATCGCTCATTTTCCTCTTACATTTCCACAATTACAGAATACCAATTAGTTTTGCTTCTTATTGTCGAAAACGGAAAATAATATGACACTATTTCAGTGTCCATAAAGTATTTTTCATTGAAAAAACCTGAAGCGTATTTACATGAAGGTTACATGCTTTTTCAAAATTCGGTGCCACCATTTTTTATAGTCTTACAAAATCTTGGGAGGTGCATTGGTCCCTTGGCACCCCCCCCCCCTGGATACGCCACTGATGCACAACCTTAAGTTTTTGCCAGGGTTTATGATTTTTATTAAAATTTATTTTATTCTTAGCATGCTTGAAGAATTTTCCATATTAATTATATTATTTTCATAAAACTACATGATATCTTAAACATTATGAAAGTTATACATTTTAAGTTATTTTCAAGAAAGTTTTTTTTTAGTAATAGGTATGAAAAGATAAGCAACTTGAATACTAATGCATGATTCAAATTACGTTCAACATTTACGACACTAGGAAAAATTGTACGCTCTTTGTGCAGAATAGAAAGGGCTATTTAGTTCAGAATTTTTTTTTTTACTTTTGAAAGCTGAAGTAAACAATTGTGTTAAATGAGCAATTACATTTTTTACGCTGAGTACATTATAATATTTTTTATTTTTTAATACTAGAGCATTTGAGGGATTGTACCGTAGCTCTTTGAGGGCCCCCTGTACGAAATTTTGGACATAGTGCAGCATTTATTCAATAACTCTGATGTACAATTTTTAAAACACATCAATATTAGTGATGATTATGATGAGTTGCATTTTGAAAGGAGTTGAATTCATTTTACTTTGTTACTAAAATGTTTTTTAAAACAATTATCAGTTCCTAAATTCTTCTATTTTTTAAAATTTAGAGTTAATCCAACCAAATGTTGAAAAAATGAATCACAATATTTGCTAAAGAAGCTTGTGGAGTAAGGACTCTGAAGCTTAGAAATTATGACTAAGTGATAAAAAAGATAGGGCTAATAAAAGTATCCTTATGAATGTAATGAAATCTATTTATATAATAAATAAAGTTCAGCCTCTTTGACATGTATTCAATATTTTCCCACAGATAGCTTTAAGCAATATGAACACAAAAAATCTTAATTTTTCCTGAAAGGAAGGGGGCAATTTCAAGCCTATAATAAGATTCACACCTAACTTGAAACTATCTACTCATAGTGATTTTTTTAACTAAATATTTGCAATGTGGCCCTTCTTTCATTGTTGCATAATGTATTATATCAGCTCTGTGTTTTCTTTCATTTTCTTTAGAGTTTTGATTTTGCAATTATTTTTCCCTTATCAATGTTTTTTTTTTTTTCCATAAACTTATTTATTTCTTAAAAAATTCTGAAGCAAAATTCTAGTTTCTTGCTGCTTCCTAACTCCAAAACATAAGCAAGATAAAATGATCGAATAAATCTGATATAAACAGGGTATATTAAAAAAAAAAAAAAAAGGATCTGAAAATAAAACCTTATTTTCAAAATCTATACACCTGCAATCCTGAAAATACTTTTAAATATTAATTATTTTAGGTTTTACTATTGTAATGTATTAAACAATAATATTAATTTAAATTGAATTATAGAACTAAAATAAAAATTTTAATGATTATTGGGCGATGCAGCAAGTGTATTTTCCAATCAGGTTCAGGTCTTGGTAATGATAAATATTATTAGGCTTTTAATATTTATTTTGTTTGTGAAGTGAATGTTTAAAAGGTGCCTTACAATTTAAAAAACACAATTTGTCCAGACAGTGGGTTTCTCCAAGAAGGCGCGCTCAAAAAAACAGATGCTTTTTTTTTTGTTGACATGGAAGCAGTTTGACCAATCCTTCCCTCCTTGTGTGTGTCTTTCAGCATTGATTTCTCTCAATAAGATAAAGTTTTTACTTTCAAAATAAAATTTGCGACAGATATCATTACATGGTTCCAAAAGTTTTTCCACATATTTTTAAGGTACCTTTTTTAAAAGTTACACACAAATAGTGAGGCTGAAATTGCTATATGTTTTCTAATTATTAATTGCAATAAATAATTTTCTTTTCGCATAAAATTGTGAGCAAAATAGTTAAAGATTTTATTGATGTCACTGTATCTGAAAGAATAGAAAAGGAAACATAACTGATTATTTTGATAATTTACATTTTTGTACATTTTGTTTTAGGTGACAAAACAAAACTTCAAAATATGGTTCAAATGGCATGGACTTTTATAAATGACAGGTATTCATTTTATGTTGTATAGTATACTTGTACCCTTTAAGTATTGTGTTTTGTGATGTAAATTCTTCTTTAATTGCTATGTATAAATAATTTTTAATAAATATTAATTTTGTTATGCATGTTAAAAGTGCAAATTTAAACTGTTAAATTCTAATTTAAATTATACTGATATTCGGAATTGCTTTTGTCCCATTTGAACTTGATTCTATTTCTTTATTCATATTATCATTTTGTTGTTATGAAATGTAAAAAACAAAATAAAGCAAAGGAAACTAATGATTTGGGATGAATTTTTCTGTCAAAATTGATTTTGTGATTAAGTTTAATTGATGAATTAAAAATTTAATCGATAGATGAATTTTTTTTCTCTCATTTTCTTCTTTTTTTAGTTTTTATATTTCTCAGTTTTATTTTTAGTTTCCTGCAGTAATAAATTGGATATTGATTCAGGAATGGTCTATTTAGTGTGTGTGGGTGGTTTTTTTTTTTTTTTTTTTTTTTTTTGCGGGTTGGGGGGGGGGGGATTCTTGAGATCCCTGCCTAAGATACAGAAAAATAAAAGAACTTAGGAAAAAAGGCTTTACAATGAGTAAACTTAACCTTTAGGAACCAGGCGGTACACATGTTGTACCATAAGTCTTTTTTCTTTAGAGGACGGGGTTGAAATTTTCACTCAAACCCTTCGGAGCCGGGGATTTTTTCAAGGTTTCATACGTCTGGTACAACAGTTTATACCTTCTCTTTTCAATTTTAAAGAAATCTGCGGTTCAACTGTCGTACTAACTGGGTTGAAAAAAATATTTCCAAAAAACTGCCCGGTTCCAAAAGGTTAAGAATGTGTTGAAAGTTGCATCTTGGTTTTTTCAATTTGTGCTATCAAACCCAATCAATCTAACCAACCAAAGTAAATTTGCGTGTGTTCATTCACTGAAAGCAATCTCTTTGCCATAGTACTTTTACCTTGCTACATATTGGGTTAGTAGCTTCCAATTTGAGGGTCGCACCTCCCTTGGAAGGCATAGAATAATTTTATTAGGTGCAGGGTATGCAGCTGTTACTAACATGTCATTTTTAATGAGAACAAAAAAAAGCAAGCAAGTTGATACAGAAAATAAGATTTAACAGTATGTCACCCTTGCTGCATTCAAATTTCCTACACTATGAACATCCATATTTTTTCAGTGCCACGACAGTTTGTTTAAATTCGAGCTTAAAAGCAAACCTATCCATTGCCTTTTTGATAATACCTCACTTATGTATTGTTTTAAACATTTATTTTAATGTAATTTTTAGGGATGCACCAATAAGTAAATTGGCCGATTACCATTTAATCGGCGAATGATAATCGCCCGATTAATCGACAGAGCCGATTGATGTTCGGGTTTATTATTTTTAATATTACCAGTTTGACCCTCATTGTTTTTACCCTTTCTAATACAATTCCGATTTTTTAAAATGGTTACTTATTTGTTTTTGACAAAAGATTTGTTTTTCCCAATTTTTCCATGTTAAATAATTTCAAAATTTCATCAACTTCCTTTGAAATTTTTAAAATATTTTTGTAAATAAAATTACATTAACACACTAGACATAATAGTTATTAAAACAAATGGGGGGGGGGGGGAACTGTGATGAGCAAGTTAATTTAGGGGTGTTCTTAATTTGAATTTAATTTTCAACTATAAGTAGCCATTTAATTCAGGACTTGTTCTTTGAAAATTAGAGGTTATTTAAAAGCAATAAGCTAAAGAGAAAAATATCGAGACATGAAAAATGTTGCAACGTTGTCTATAAATGTAGATTTATTCAGAATAGGAATGTTAAATTATTAAATCAATTTATATCAACTGAGAGGCAATTTATTTATTTATTATTTTATTTTTTTTTGTATTTCATTCTTTGAATTATTTGTTCTGTTTTTACTCATTACAATTGCATAAAACGTGTAATTCTTGTTTGCAGAAAATTATTCATTTCTTGTTTATAAATTTATCCATCGTAACATTGTGTTCAAAAATGGTTGAATTAATTTTATTTAAAACATCTTTTCCGCCGGTTGATCAGCAAAATTTGACTGATTATAAATGAAATAAAATATTTATGTTTTTGAATTCCAACCTAAAATTTCAGGAATTTGCAGAGGGTTATCTTTTAATATTCGAATCAGTTTTACGTATTCTACGAACTATTTGTTTTGTTTTTACTCTGTACACACTTTCATACTGTATGTTATAGTAAGGATTTCATAAAATTACATTTATTTACTGTTAATAAAACAATTTATCATAGTTTCTTGGTGAAGGTATACTTTAAAAGATAAAATAAAAAATAAAAAAAATTCGCCGATTAATCGGCAAGATTTTGCGGATTATTAATAATCGGCAAAGTGGCCGATTAATCGGTACTGCCGATTAATCGGTGCATCCCTAGTAATTTTGTATGATTGCCTGAATTCAGTAAAATCATCAACTCCTATTGCAATGTACTATCAAGTCTCGATAACTTCATGCTATCTCATCCATCGGATTTTTACTTTTTTTTTTTTCAAGCAATCGAACACGTAATAAATATTTTACTGAATTGATTATAAACAGAAAGGGACTACAAAAAAAAAAAAAAAATTCTGGGACAAGTTTTGACTATAATATAGCAAAGTCAATTTGAATTTTTTTTTAAAATATGATGTGTAAAAATGTTACTTTTCTTTTCTTACATGTACATTTTATTTCTTTCATAGTTTGTGTACGACATTATGCCTTCAGTGGGAGCCAGAAGTGATAGCCATAGCACTTATGTATCTAGCAGGAAAACTGAGCAAATTTGAAGTAATGGATTGGAATGGGAGGGCACCTGGACAGTCACACTGGTGGGATGTGTTTGTTGAAAACATGTCCGTTGAGCTTTTAGAAGGTAAATATCTAATAGATGGTGCCTATATATTTCTACTTTAAAAAAAAATCTAGCTTATCTTTGCTTCTTTTAAAGTTGCATTGATTCTTAAAAAAGTATATTTCGGTAAAATTATGTGGAAGCCTAAGATAATCAGAGGAGAAATTGTCTGCAGTTAGAAAATTGATGCTGACATGCAGGGCTGGATTTAGGTACAAGCCGAGCAAGCTGCAGCTTGGGGCACCCCTTCTCCTATGAATTTTTGAAATTTGTATCTTAAAAAAAATAAATCTATATGTATAAAAGAAAGTCGTGTTAGTTACAACTATTTATAACTCAAGAACGGCTGTACCAATATGGCTAAAAATTGGTGGGTAGGTAGCTTAGAGCCAGGAGACCAACATAGGCTATAATTTATGTGTGTCAGTTACATAAATAGAAAAAATGTCTTATTGACTTCCCCTTTTTACGAAGCCTTTTTTGACACCTCCATGACTGAGCGACATAAAGCACACGTTCTTGCAGCTTCCGGAGCGCAGTAAACAGGTTACAAGTTAGCGGTGCGTTGAGTGTTATTTGACTTTTTTGTGAAGTAAATTATAAACAAACGCGTTACTTCCCTTGAAATTTATATGTGATAAGCTGTCAGAAACGATTGCTCATTCAGAGGATCCCGATGATCCCAATCGATATGCCATTTGAATTTAAAAGACTTTTAAATTTCCGATCCGTCTTGCATTTGTCATGACCATCAACAAATCACACGGCCAATCCTTTAAAGTTTGTGGTTTGTCAATCTAGAACATCACTTTTTCTCATGGTCAATTATATGTTGCATGTTGACTGGCCGGAAGACCATCTGCATTGTTTGTTTTTGCGCCTGATAATAAGACAAAAAATGTTGTGGATCACAAGGTACTTAAGTGAAGAGCAACCTATGTACTGAAATACAGAAACAATAACGAATGATTAATGTAAGTACTTATTTTTTTTTTTTGTATTTTCTAACAATAAAACATTTAATAAATTCAAAAATTTGCTTATTTATTGCCTTTAAGGCAGAACAGAGTTCGCCGGGTTAGCTAGTAATTATATAAATAGAAGTTTCAACAACGAGTTTCATGTGTTTTAAAATTTAGCAACGGCACCGCTTTATAGTTGCCCATCCCCCATAACCCCCATGAAAATAATTATTAAAAGAAAATTTTCTGTTTTTATTTTAAAACAAAAAAATAATATATAAAATTATATTTCAGTTTCAAATAGTTGAAAATTTGAGAAATTCAGGTTAGAGCCTGGTTCTTGTTGGGGCCCCTAAGTCATGAGTGGGGAGAAAAATCCTTACTCTGCACTTTCAGAGAAAACAACTACCTCTTAACCTTTTGGATCTGGGCTGTTCATATAGAAATTTTTCTTTTGACCCAGTTAGTACAACAGTTTAACTACTGATTTCTTTTCCATTGAAAAGAGAAAATATAAACTGTCGTACCAGAGGTATGAAACCTTGCAAAAATCCCCGGCTCCAAAGAGTTCAAGTGAAAATTTCAACCCCGTCCTCTAAACTAGACGAGACTTAAGGTACAACATGTGTACCGCCCGGTTCCTAAAGATTAAGTTGTTAATTTCTTTTTTTTTTTTAAAGTGCTACATTTGACTACATTGAAGATTAGTAGCGTGCCTGAGCAGAATATCGCAGGCAGGAAGTGTGCCGACTTTTTTTTTTGCAAAATTAGTGAATTTGTGTATAATCCGATTCCCTTCTTAACTTCTTTAACTTCAGAAAAGACCCAAAAAGCTATGGGCTTTTACACAGAAATGTGCTATGCGTTATTTTGATTTCAGATTTGCTTTTTCAATGAATGATTTGTGAAAGGTCTGTTTTGTTTGATAAGCATTTTGTGAAGGGTCCATTTTGCTTGATCCAAATTTTGTGAAGGGTCCGAAAAATGCTTGATCGGAATTTTGTGAAGGGTCCGTTTTGTGTGATCGGATTTTTGTGAAGGGTCCATAAAAAGTAAAAGTTTCCAAGCAATCCTTCCTCATAGCTGATACCTCTCGTTAACAGACTAAACTTCTTATTCCATATTTGCCTACTATTCGGATATGCTACTGTGCATTAGTTAGTGAACCTACACAAGAAATCAGAAAAAAATATTCAAAGTGATCACAAGTAAAAACCATAGTATAAAAAATGTCTTTTTTTTTTCTTATTTTGAATAAAATAAATGTTAGCTAAAACAAGTTGAAATCTACAACAAATAACCTAGGGGACTAATGGTTGAAATCTCTGTTTTAGAATATTTGTTGAATACACTACAAATGAATTAAAAATTGAAGCATTTTAAAGGATTATTTCAATTTTTAAAGTTGGAAAATGAATCTCGCTGTCGACTTTTGTCTGTCTATTTTTTATCTAAAAGATAATTTTCATAAAAAAATCAATGTTTTAATAGCATGTTAATTATATTTTCAGACATTTGCCACCAGGTTCTGGATTTATATTCCACTCCTATACCAAATACACCTCAGGATTCTCCTCCTGCAACACCTCCCACAAAATCAACAAGGAAAACATCACAACCAGTATGTTAATTTTTTCTGAATAATCCAATGAAGAAATTCACTCATTTTATTTGTTTATGCACTTTTTAAAACTTCACATGTATTATACCATCTATTTTACATAATGAAAAGGAAATAAAATCCAGCTGTGTTTAGCTAATTTTCAAAGCGTCGCACTTGGTTCATTCTCTTAGAAATAAGAATATTACACCATATTTATAAATTTACGCCGAATTTATCAATCTTTAATGGTCTAGAAAAGCTGAAATTCACAACAGAGGGTTGGAAATCATGTTTCTAAAATCATTTTTTAAACTGTCCAAAACTGATTTTATTGAACTTTCTACTCTTTTATATTGAGAGGCTGCAAAACTGACGATAAAATATTGTGTCCTCCCGTATACTGTACATTTCAGGAATAGTTGTATCATGAAGTATCTCAAAACTTCAAATCAAAGGCGGATCCAGAAATGTTCCAAGGGAGGGGCGATTGGCTTTTTTTTTCTACTTGCCTCCTTTTTTACCACATATCCTGGTTAACACATGTTTATTACATATGTTTTGGTCTTTAATTTCGAAAAAAAATCCGGATCAGAGCCCCTAATCCCAACCACTTCTCATAGTATCGTCGAAGATCATCTAAAATTGCTTTTTTTTGAACTTCTAAATCAGAAAAACTGATGGAGAAGAGTCCCTCAAGGGAGGGGCGATCGCCCCCATCGCCCCTCCCTTGTATCCGCCCCTGCTTCAAATGCTTAGTTACATAAGCAATACATATGCATTATGCTTTACAAGTATTCTTATGCCAGATATGTATGCAAGTAATATATTAAAATATTTGTTACATGAAACTTGAGTTAAGAAAGAGCTCAAAACACATTATTTCAGCTTCAGCAAAAAATTTGGAGAAATTGTGTAAGATTATTCTTGAGTGACTAGTAGTATTAATCGCAGCATATAGTCCAGTAGAAATAGTGTTAGGGGTCGAACAAATTGCAACAGAAACGAAACCTACTGGAAAGGGTAGGTAATAGGCTCCTAATGAACATACTAAAAGTATACATTCGTACTGGTGGGACAAATATGTTTTTTTGGCCACCATCTTGAAAAATCATAAACAATTTTCAAAAATTAAAAAAATTACGTGTGGTACCAAACGAAAGGAGATTTCAAGCTAAAAAGTAATAAAATGTGGGATATTTAAAATAAAGTGAAGATACTGAAAATATACACCTGTACTGTCGCGCAAAATGCGATTTTTTAGCCGCCATCTTTAAAACTGAAAAAAATAAATAAAAATTTAAAAAATCATATGTGGTATCAAATAAAAGGAAATTCCATGCCAAAACGGAATATTACATCTAATATTTAAAGCAATGTATGCATTCTAAAAATATATACCCGTACGGTAGCGAGAAATGTTTTTTTTCAGCCGCCATCTTGGAAAAGCGTGGACTTTTTTTAAAAACAAAATGTATCATTATGTGGTTTCAAATGAAAGGAAATTTCACACTGAAAAAGAATATTAATGGGATATTTAAATCAAAATTTGTATAAAGATGAAATAGGTAGGAAAATGCAAAACAATTAAACGTACATAAGCTTATATTTATGTCTCAAGTGCTAAAAATCTGTTACATTAAATCACGCAAAGAACTCCCAAGGTCTTTTTGGTTTTCCACAAAAGATGTGACATTGCACATCGAACAAACACTCATGAAATGCACAAAAAGTCACTCTGGCATGACACAGGGAAGAGGAATGACTGAAAGTCAACGTGCAACCTGGATTTTGAGCCATTCTAGTTGCAGCGAAATAACATGTTCACTAAGTTTGCTGACCAATGTTTAACGTATTGGCAGTGAACGACATATCGATTTGACAGATGCAAGGATGGAAAGAGATTTCGAAGACATAAAAAAAGGTAATGCGATTCTTCGTCGACCACAATCCATTTGCTGTTCTTTCAAGTGGTTTATGGATCATTTTTAACGGAATAACGGATAGCAAAAGCAAAGTTACTGCTGAAAATGCTGATATCATTGGAAAAAACATCCAAGACAAACTCACAGGTAAGTGTTTCAAAGATGAAACTTTACTGAAATCAGATCAAGAAGTAACTATGAAAGCACTAACAAAAGGAATTATCATTGCTGGTGAGACTCACTACATAGATTCACGTCTATTGACGCAGAGGATTCTTGCCTGTATCTCTCTAGATAGTGCTCAAGATACAAGTGAATTTTTCAGTAATGAATTGTTTACTTTGCCAACTGCACTATTTGACCATAGTACCCAGATGATGAGAAAAACAGATAAATCTTCATTGACAAGGTTATTAGATACATTAAATGTCATTACAATTCAGTTGCATTCGAGCACTTCCTTCGTTCTTGATGGAGGTGCATTATTTCACCAAATACCATGGTCCGCTTCTGCAACATTTGGAGACGTTGTAAGTAAATACGAATCATTTGTGAACAAAAGATATGGAAAAGTGACCGTAGTGTTCGATGGGTATAAGAAACCCAACATAAAAGATATGGAGCACAGATTGCACATAAAGCAGTCATCAGTTGAAATAATATTCGATGAAAATTCACCAATAGTTATGAAAAAAGACAAATTTCTTTCTAACTCTGTAAACAAACAACGTTTTGTCAAGATACTGGCTAGTTGTTTTGAAAGGAAAGGTCATTCTGTGATTCAAGCAGAAGGTGACGCAGACACCGTTATAGTTAATAAAGCTTTAAAACTAGCCCAGCACCAACATGTGACAGTAGTTGCGGATGATACAGATATTTTAATTCTTTCACTGTATCACTCGTCTAAGAATATTTTAATGCAGTCTGCCACACAGTCGGATAAAGTTCATGACATTCAAGTGATTAAAATATCGATTGGAGAGAAAGCTTGCGCAACTTTATCTTTTGTTCACGCATTGACAGGGTGTGACACTACCAGTGTCTTCTTTGGCAAAAGTACATCCTCTGTTTTCAAAAATGTAATAAAATCTGGCACTCTAAGCAATTGAGCTTGCAATTTTGGATCATTGAAGGATGTTACAAAAGAATATTTGGTCGAAATTGGTTGTAAGATAATTGTGTCAATATATGGAGGTAACATTGACACAGACCACTTAAATGCACTTGGCTACGACCAATACCTTAAGAAAATAGCTTCAGCTAAAAAAGAATTTGAAATTACTCGCTTGCCTCCAACACAAAATGCAGCAAACTATCACTTATATCGAGTACATTTGCAGTGCTTCATTTGAAAAAACCTTGAACTAAACTCCTGATCCCTCACTTTGGGGTTAACAGTTGGTAGATGGAGAATTTCAGCCGATATCGACGGACTTGAGCCCCGCACCCGATAAACTCTTAAGCATAATTAAATGTACCTGCCAAAGTACACTAGTAGAACCAAGTAACACTACAAAATGTACATATCGTCGATCTGTAGTTTGTAGAAACTGTTGTGGAAAGAACTGCGCAAACACAGGAGACATTTTGGATTTTGATACTGATGATGGTGATATTTCCTTTTTAATTATGTAAATACTTTATTTTGTGGAAACTTTTTTAATTGCATGTTTTTTTTTTTATGCTTTCAATTTCAGAAATTGTTTAATCATCCAACTAAACTTTTAAAGAAAATGTATTTGTTTAATCTTATTAAAGATGTACTTGGAGGCAAAGTTATTCACAATTTTTATGTTTCTTAGATTAATAAATAATGTTTTTTACACAATAGAAGATTTTAGTGCTTTGTGCTTTGACCTCCATTTAATTATTTTCATTTATTAGTCTAAACCAAAATCATTATTCTTTTTCAATAAGAAATGTCCTGTCATTTAATACCATATAATGATATGCTTTGTTTTCAAAAAATCTACTCTTTTCCAAGATGGCGACTAAAAAAAAAGCATTTCCCTCTACCGTACGGATACATATTTTTAGACTGCTCACTTTACCTTAAATATTAGATATTATTTTCAATTTCAGCATGAAATTTCCTTTCATTTGATACCACATACGATTTTTGTTATTATTATGTTTTTTTCACGATTTTCAAGATGGCGGCCATGAAAACCGCATTTTGAGTGACATTAAAGGTGTATATTTTTATTATCTTCACTTTACTTTAGATATTCAATGTTTTATTTCTTTTCAGCTTGAAATTCCCTTTTATTTGATACCATACATAATTTTTTTGAATTTTTGAAATTTTTTCATGATTTTTCAAGATGGCTGCCAAAAAACATATTTGTCCCACCAGTACGGATGTATACTTTTAGTATGTTCATTAGGAGCCTGTTACCTATCATTTACACCAGGTTTCGTTTCTGTTGCAATTTGTTCGACCCCAAGGTGTTTTTCGGCTTTTTTCTACTGCACTAATAAGTCCTTAAAGAATCCCAGTTCTCTGCACAGTGGGACATTCTCTCATTAAGCAAGTTTGTAAGCTGAGCCTTACTAGTTTGAAACATAGCTAAGTGTTACTTGTGGTTTAAAACTGGTTTTCGACTTGAAGGGGGAAAATGACTCCCCACCCCCACCCTTATAGTCTGGGGGTGGGGGTTAGAACAATTTCAGGAGAGGGATTAAGATATTAGAGTAATAAAGTTCAAAAAAAGTAAATAGTAATTTTGATTTGCTCGGGTATTGTGTAAAGTGTAAATATTTACATGATAATTACTTTTAACATTAGTTCAGAATTTCAACTGACTGGAGATGCATTAAAAATCAATTTGGGTACGTTTCTGATCATGTTCAGGAAAAAATTTCTTCCTAAACTGATTTTTAGACAAACATAGAATTTGCAGATATGAATTTTGAAATATTTAAGTCAAGCTATTTTCAGGTTACCCACAAGTTGCTTTGAAAGCTGTGAAGTTTTTAATGCAATTTTCTTAAACATATTACTTTGAATCTGAATTTTAATTATTAGCATGCATGAGAACAAGTCTAGATTTTTAAAGTGACCTGAGGTGTAGCTCAAGATAACGTTATGTGGGGTAGTATTAAATTTGTGTATCAAATGACAGTGAAGCACTGTTTATACATTTGTGAAGGCACTGTATGAAAAAAAAATAAGTATATTCTGATATGAATTGGACTCTGCCAAGACCAATTAAAAAAACATGTAAATGATTAAAACGTTTTAAAGATAAACTTATAAATTGTGTTTCACTGTGTCTATATTTTCTATTAGTGACCAGTTTGAGTTTTAAATTCCAGTTATACTTGTATTTACTGCATATGGTAGTTTGAAGGGAGGGGGCATTGTGAACCCTCCCCCTTCGGCATTCTAAAAGGGGCACAGAGCATGAAAGGTTGAAATCCCCTGGTTTAAAAATTGTGCTTGTTCTTTTTGATTGAACCAGTTTTGTTTGAAGGGCATAAGTCAGCTTATAAACTAAAACATATAACTAATTTAAAGTATGAAAATTCAAAAGCCAAAGATATTCTACATTAAATAATATTCTTTTTTTCAAACTAATGAACTCAGGTGCAAAGTGTTAATTTATCACATATTTATTGCTAATAATGTTATAGACATTGCAGTACAAGTTGTGAAACAGATAAGACGTCTGCTGAAAGTTAAATTTTTCTAAGCACATTAATTATAATTTCAGAAAACTGCAATAACCATACTACATGTATATTCAATGTTTCATGATAAAGGAAAAGGCAATAAATGGCAAGTTTTATTTGTGATGTAGAATATTATGTTAATGCTAAGAAGTAAAAAGATTATTTTAATTTTCCTAAGAAGCTGAAGTTTATAAGTGAATATTTAGCGTAAGTAGGAAAGTAGGTAATCAATGCTCATCTAATTAGAATCCTACCCCTTCCCAAAACTCAATCCCTACCTAACCTTTGAATAGTTAAGTATAATCAAGCAAAGTCCTCCGATTACAGAACCTTGGCAAAACTCACCAACACAACTTTTGAACTTTATCAGGCCCGTCATCCTCCGACTTTGAGAAATCAATTTATTTTCATAGAATCGGGTGTGGTATTTGTTTTTTCCCATGCAATTGCATTGTGTTTGCACCCTATGCCCCCCCCCCCCTTCTGGATAAACTTGAAATGACGGCCCTGACTCTTATCATTGATTGAAAACTGAAGATTGATTTGTGTACGAAAGATAGATTTTTCTTTTAATGGACGGTTTCCCATTGCAATTACAAGGTACTTCTGTGTAAAAAGTTGTCACTGAATTTAATTGTTGAACTCTTCAGTTTTTACTTTTGAAATTGTCTTGCAGTGCCACATGCTTCTAGTAGAAATGTTAGTATAGAAAAGTTACTGTTACACACTTTAATATAAGGACTTCTGAGCTGATTTAACTACTGGACAATCAACGGTAGTAGATCAATTAATATACAGTCAAACCCTGCTATAACAAACCCTCAATGGACTGGCTCAAAAGATCTTAATAGCCTAAGGTTCGCTACACTTGATTTTTCAAGACTATACTTGCTATGATGTTTCCATAATGATCCTAATTACAAGATATTCATATAAGTAATTAAAATAAAATTAAGTGAAGTATTAGTATTGATTGCATTGTAGGTACTCAACTCAGTAATAAACTAAAAGTTCATCCTTTTATCGGTACTGCAGGAAGAAAGATGATATTTTGGTTGCAATGGTTTTTAGGTTTGAATTTTATGTACATTTCACTAATTGTTCTGTCATAAAACATTTGGTTATAACTCCGAGAGTTACAATCTACCTTAATATTACAATCCTGACAAATATAAGGCTACAGTATATTTGGAAAGGGTAAATTCATAGCAACTTGAAAATTGGCTTTTACTGTTTTCCATGTAGATAGGACAAGTGCTATGAAAATTTGGACCTTTTATACATTTTTGGATAGCTGTAGCTAAATCTCTAGCATTTGGTAAACATTTCAAGAGGTTGAAGAGATATTAACAACATAGGGCTTCTGTTAGGACCATTTAAAAGGTTAGATACATCAAAGGGGTCAGTATAATCGAGGTTTTCTGTAGCGGCGGCTCAGTTGTATTAATATTTATTCTCCCCTTTTTTCTTGTTTTTTAATAGGTTCCCAATCTTTTCAGCACCCAGGCCAAATTTTTCTGGAAAAAATATTTTCCCTGAAGCCCCAAAGTGTGTTTTTAAATTACAGCATATTTGTCTTAGTCCAAACATATTTTGTATCGTCCAAACCAATTTCATGGATTTTCTGCTTAGACTATTAACACAAATGACTTTGTTCATTTTCTTGTAATAAATTCATCTGCATTTCAAGTGACATGGCAAATAGGCAAAACAAAAGAAAATAATAGCATGAAGTTTTTTGAAATCCTGCAATCAGTTATAATTTGAGGTTCAAAGAAACGTGGCAATTTTCCACCTCCTGTTTGAGGTCTGGTTGCAGTAACAATGTAGGAAAGCAAGTACAGTTCTAGTCCTCAACTACATTCTGAAAGGCCAAGTTTTCTTTGAAATGCAAATCACTTACTTATCAATTGATCTTTCTCTTGTAGATGAAGTTTATTTTGTGACTAATTGCGTCAATTGGAAACAAAGTTGCAAACTACAATGTCTTCAAGCTCTGAGAGGCTTTTTGATTCTCTTGTAATGAATAAACACTTCTAGTTGCAAATAAAAATCTTAAAGAATTTGGCATGATGAAAACTGTAACATTCATAATCTGAGTTGAAAGAGTTTAAACATTTTTGTAACTATTGTCAATTCAAGCCTTTGAACAGTTAAGTTCGCAGTTACGACATTCACTTTGATGACAATCTTGGAGCCTAAATTCTAATGAATAATGCTCAAAAATTAGGTTTTGAAGAATTACCAACACACCCCTCATTCTCAATCAGTATTTTTAAACCTCTAGTTTAACCATTACTAGGGCACTATGCATTGTCAAACCAGATAAGTTGTAAGAAAAAAAATGATTCAATATGAGTGTCAATGCCTTTAACAAATCTCATGACTTAGTGATTTTAATAAATAAGGAGCAGTGCTGCTAACTTGCCTGCATTTTTTAAATGGATGTGCACACCACTGATAAAAATTACGGCATTATTTGCCATGTTACTTTAGTTATCCAATGCTGCACCATAGCATATAAACTCAGATGCTGGACTCTCAGATTATCCTCATCTTGTCAAGTGAACATTTACTGTGGTTCCATGGTCCTCCACTCTTTGCATTTTTGTCTTTTGTTTTCATGTTTTTCTCCCTTTTCTTGATTTGCTCTGCTATTTGCTCAATATTTTTGATTTCATAGCAGTCCAGGGGGTCGTAGCAGCCCTAATAATATGTGTAAAACTTACCATACTAAAAGTAGAAACTTTTGTATGAAGAGTTATCCTCCAAAACTTTCCTCATCTGTGCCCCTAGGGATGAGTATCTTATTTTTTCTGTGATAGGGTTTATTTTGTTAACTGGAAATATTTCCAGGTTAACTTACTATTAAAGGAAAAATAGTAATTAAAACTAGTTATAATTTTATATAATTCTAAATGTCTTGTTTAAATATTATGATAAAATAATTCCGAATGTAATGTAATAAAATATTAAAAATTTCCTCCACCCCACTCCTCTTTCTGTTGATTTTTCAAACTTAACAAAATATTACTCCCTTTTCCGCATTTTTTTTCTGAATTTTAAACACCTATTTGATTCCCGAAATGAGAAATTTGTTGCTAATAGAATATCTGTCTATTTACTTAGTTAAATGTTATTATTTATTGTTTTTGTGACAATTCTAACAGAAATAGCTATCAAAATAAAAACTTACAGCGCTGATTCACAAAAATGCAAATTTGTTTGGTTGATTATTTATTAAAGTTCTGAATTTTATAACTACTTAAGGAAATGAAATAAAGCAAATGCTAAAGATAAAAGTAAAATTTAAAAAATTAAAAAACTAAATTTAAAACTATTTGATATTCAGTCATTTAATTACTTAATGAATCCAAGATAAGATGTTTTCACATCAGTCTTTACCTAAGCCTTAGCTGCATTGCATATGCCAAGTCGAGCAAGAAATCTGTTTTATGCATTTATGCACGAGGAACAAAGAAGGATTGTCGAATTCTTAAAAAGAAGATATTTCTCATTGTTACAAAAGCTTTGAACATAACTTATGAGCTATATTTTTCACTTTTCCAAAAGTGGTTTCCACTGCACAAATTAAGTGATCCATATCAACTATTTTTCTTCAAGAAGAGCTTAAACTTTGTTATTTATTCAGATGTAGGGTTTTTTTTTTTTTCTTTCATTTATTGATTTTTTAAAATTATCTTAAGTTGTCGAATCCGAGATTTTTTAAAAATATATTTTGCAGATATCATATAAAAGATAAAAGTAACTTGTTGCTGGTTCATAAGAGTCTTTATTGTTTCACAATAGTTCGAAGAAGAAAAACATACCACCTCTGACAAAATAGTTTTTAAAAAATGATACATATATTTTAGTTAAAGCACAAGATTTGCAGATGCAAGAGAAAAAAGTTTTTGTTTTTCTTTTAAACTAACTTATATATTTTTCCACTCTTATTGAGGGGATTTTCTTCGTGTCTTACAGCCATCACCTGTTGAAGTTGCAACTTCACCAGCTCAAATAAAACCGAAGGAGGATCCAGTTGGTCAGCCAATTCCTCGGTTAGAGCCTGGAGAATTGAAACGAAAGGTAGCTGTATCTGCCAAAAAGGATGTTAAGGAAAGTAAGGTTCCAAAAATCACTGAAGGCAAAGCTATTCCTACCATAACCAGCAGTTCTTCTCCTAAAGCCTCCGCAGGTAGTCAGGGATCAAACAATCGACCATCATCCCCTACAACTCCTGCTGCTGTGGATACTATTAGTAAAAAAGTGATTAAGGAAGAAATTAATCAACGTGCCTCTTTTGCTGAGCCTGTATTTAGAACAAATGCTGCTGCAGCTGCTCCCCAGCCTTATTCTCATACTGCTTCATATTTGCCAGCTGAGGTTTCCTCTTCTGCAGTGACTGTTCCTGTTACGAGTTTTCCTCCTACTGTTCCTCCCCCTTCTTCAACATATACTCAAGCTGCACCTCCTTATTACCCACCTGTTGAAGGGCAGCCATTTCCAAACATTCAACAACCTCCTCCTCAAATTTATCCTCAGCGACCAATGCAATTTCAACGTCCCCCTCCCCCTGTTCCATCTGGTCCTCCACCTAGTATGCACCCTCCCCCTCCTCCACAATATGTGCATCCAACTGGCCCACCACCTCCATTCAGAACTCAATATCCTCCTCCACGACCTCCTCCAAGCATTTTGGGTAATCCTCCACCAATGCCTGTACCAGGAATAACATCACATCCACCTCCATCCCATCCACCCAACCTGCGTCCTAACATGATTCGATCTGTTCCACCTCCACCTCCTGGTGTTCCTCCAAGCAGGCCGATGGGCCCTCGCATGAGGGGGGACAATTCATTTCCTCCACCACCTGGACTCGGCCCTCCAAACCAAGGGCCACGAGATTTCCGAAGCAGAAGAGAGCAAGACTATGATGGACCTTTTCATCAAGACTCCTTTTCCGAGTATGAACCTGGGTATCCTTCAGGGCCTCATGAATTCGATAGGCGGCCTCCTCCTCCTCCACCTTTCAATGTGAATCGTCCACCTAATCGAATGCAGGAAAGAGGACCTCGTCCTACTACGCCAAGCAACATGCCTCCCCAGCAAGGAACTCCGACTGGGATTCCTCCTGTTCGAATTACAGGAAGGTACTAAGTAGTATTTTTATTATTTCTTTTATTTTTCAAATATTATTAAACTGATCAAATTAATTTTTCTTATAAGTTTCTGTTTTAAGTATTTGTCTTAAATGCTTTATATAGTTTGCAATTCCTTACATAGCAATGTTGGGAATTTTTCACCTGCATATTTACATACCATAAAACATTTTGTAAATGATATGTTGAAGAGTTGGTAAGTTGCAAGTGATCTGAAACTGAGTTATCTGTGATGATATTCGATCATACTCATCTGTAACATCTACAGAGCAGAATGTCTCTACTTTACCTTTTTTCAGAAATTATGTTTCATGATTTGTCTAACGTTGTGTTGTAATAAGATTCAAAAATATGTTTTGTTATTCATGTGACAGTAAATTTTTTGAAATATTTTATAACCTTACTATGAAAATACTTTGTACAATAGTTATGTGTTTTAAGTCTCCTATATTCTTGTGTTTAAAAATCATTTGAAACCAAGCTTGTTGACCAAAATATATTTTTTAATTAAATTTTAATGGTTTTACACATTAGTAAAACTTGTGCATTTCTTACATTCTGATCTAAAATATCTCAGCAACTTTCAGAATGAAGGTATTTGAGATTTTATGATTTCGTAGAATTATATTTCTTTATTGACTTTTGATATTTTAGTCTTATTTAATTTGGTCTGGGAAAACTTTATGATGTGCATATTTGCAATTTGTAAGGAATTTTTCATTTTTAGTTAGCAGTTTTTTTTCCTACTTTCACTTTTGATAATCAGGACATTTTAAGTTGAGTCACTACTTTCTAGTTTGAAATAATTTTGATCTACAGAATGTTTAACCCCCTGGCGGTTCTGGACGTCTTATCATGTCCATTTAACATGTATTTCTGGAACTGCCAAATGGTCGGGGGGTTAAAAAACTGCATTTTATCTCAATCTGAAGTCATGGAAGTGTATTTTAAAACATCAGTATTTAAGAGTGTGATCCATCTTTCAATATTATCAGAAACAAGAAGTTCTGTCAAGAACTAAACGAGCCTACTTTT
This sequence comes from Uloborus plumipes, assembly GCA_038373865.1. Lineage (NCBI taxonomy): Eukaryota > Metazoa > Arthropoda > Arachnida > Araneae > Uloboridae > Uloborus > Uloborus plumipes. Next base: position 83,164 of record JAXGGA010000643.1, read on the forward strand.
CCGTACATCGACATCAGCATTTTAGCATCTGATCATTATTCTCTTGATTATCTGAGACTGAAAATTCTGTCAAACATACCTTTTTAGCATTTAAAGCTGATTTCTAAAAGCAAAATAAACCCCTCTCATCAGATGAAATAGACACGTAAAAAGTAAATAAACGAATAAATAAAGTTTTGTAGCACCTTTTAAAGAATGTAACTGTTACAGTTCTTCCGTAGAAAAATTCCTCAATTGTTTTCAAAAAAAAAAATAAATAAATAAAAGTACAAAGTACATCAAAACACATTTTATCAAAGAAAGAAAAAAAAAGAAAAAAAAAACTCGTCCGTTGATAAAATGTCTCGAATTCCACTTTTAATCCGTTGCCAGTTGTTAAATATAGATAAAGAATAAAATGCCCTCGTTAATGAAACATTTTTGTTACAAAAAAATATCGTCTGCCAAAAATAATAATAATAATAATAATAATAATAATAATAAAAATAAAACAAATGAATAAATAAACAAAGAATCGTCTGCACAGTCCTTTTTTTTTCTGAGCCTGCATTTCCGCCATGTTTGCGGAGTCGGAGTCAGAGTCCGCACAGAAGATTATTCAGAAAAGTACTTTACAAACATTATTTATCAAAACCATTTTTTTACAAAGTTAGTTTGAAGGAAATCCGACTTTAAGTTCAGGATCAACATTCAACTTAAATTCCCTGTAGTCACTAATATTAATTTTTTTTTCTGAACGGTTCAATATTGAACTAAAAATGGTTCAAATCAAAAAGCGAAATGTGGGAATGAGCCTCTCCGAGATCTTTCAAACAAAAAAAAGTTTATTCCATTCGGATGGTTCACTCAGAAGTTATTAGGTGGGGAAAGGTTGCTTGAACGGTTCAATGTAGAACGAAAAAAATGTTCAAATTGAAAATTTAAATATGGTAATGAAGTATCCTTGCTGAGATCCTTCGAACAACAAAAAAAGTTTATTTAAATCGGATTGTTCACTCAAAAGTTATTAGGGGTGACAGCTTGCTTGAACGGTTCAATGTGGAACGAAAAATTGTTCAAATCGGAAATGTAAATACGGGAATGAAGTATTCTTAATAAGATCTTTCGAACAAAAAAAAGTTTGTTGAAATCGGACTGTTCACTCAAAAGTTAGCATCGCGGGACAGGTTGTTTGAACGGTTCAAAGTTGAACCAAAAATTGTTCAAATCGAAAAATCAAATATGGGAATGAGCTGTACTCTCCGAGATCTTACCAACAAGAAAAACTTTATACCATTCGGATGGTTCACTCAGAAGTTATTAGGTGGGGAAAGGTTGCTTGAGCGGTTCAATGTTGAACAAAAAATTGTTCAAATCGGAAATGTAAATACGGGAATGAAGTATCCTTGATAAGATCTTTCGAACAAAAAAAGTTTGTTCAAATCGGACTGTTCACTCAAAAGTTAGCATCGCGGAACAGGTTGTTTGAACGGTTCAAAGTAGAACCAAAAATTGTTCAAATCGAAAAATCAAATATGGGAATGAGCTGTACTCGCCGAGATCTTTCCAACAAAAAAAAGTTTGTCCAAATCGGAATGTTCATTCAAAAGTTATTGGGGGGGGGGGGGGACAGACACACCGACCGACCAACCGACACACAAATTCCCCATCTCAATACCCTACTTTCAAATTTTTAATTTTTCGATATTCTTTTTACCTTTTTATTTTTTTAACTTGGCAATATTTTTTGGACTTGGCGATATTTTTTCGATGCATTAAGCTACTTTTAATACTTTTTTCGTCTTTCTTTTATTTTTAACGGGAAAGTAGGCTAAAAAGCACCCATGACATGTGTTTTGTTATAGAAACAAAATAGAAATTATCAATACAAAATAAAGATTACCAAGTGTCATACTTTCAGACACTTTTTTTGTTATTTCTTATCAGAGAAGTTCAGAAATTTAGGGCTGTTTTTCCTGTTCTCCATTCCTTGCCATTTTTTAATGATTCAAAGAAAGATTAGGTGAAAAGGTATGAAGCATCCAGTATACTTAAATGCATAGTGCATGCAAAAACCAAATTCTACAATGTCTCCTGTCTTAGAAAATCCAAATAGAAAGACAAAATTTTCATTAACTCTCTGCTAAGTGTTGAAAAATACATATAAAAAAGAAAGGTTTTCATTTAATGCAGTTTAATCTGTTGAATACCATATTTTTATAGTAATGGTTTGTAATATTTTTTAACATATAATTTGTTAGTTAAATATTTGAGTCTGCTGCTTAGTATCTCATAAATCACTGGACTTAGGCTTTTACTGACATACTTTTAAAATAATAATTTTTAGGTACAAAAATCTCATTTTGTACAATGCACAATTTTGATTTCAACAAATGATGTTGGTTTTTTTTCTTCAAAGAATAATTGGAAAAATATTTGCTTCTTTAAAAATATTAGTTAGCTTATTTTACTTTTTTATTTCAATTTCTGAGTAATGGTTTAGACCAGTGGTTCCCAACCTAGGGCGATCGCCCCCAAAAAAGGTGATTTGGCTCCTCAAAGGGGCGGGTAAGTTCTTAAGGGGTGGTGTCACATTTGTAGAGGTCCTCCAAGACGTAAGGGCCCCCAAAAAATAAGGCGATGTAAGAATTATCCAAATGCGCTTCAAAAAATACATTGCAACAGGACCCCAAACTTTTAAAACAGCCACTGAGTACTAAAGGGAAAAGGTGTTGTCTACAAAAGCATACATCTTAATTTCAGCAAAAAAAAAAAAAAAAAAATGTCTGAAACATTCAAAAAAAAAAAAAAAAGAAAAAAGTATTTATTTATTTTTCTAATTGTTGGATTAACCATACAAATATATTCAGAAATTTTGTGTTGTGACTTTAATTAGCTATCATTATTGACGTTGAGATTTCAGATTGGTCTGTTATGCATAAATTGAGAAGAATTGGTTCCTTTCAATTGCAAAGGAATCTTACATTTTCATATATATTTGTGCTAATCTAACTTCAACTTGTTTTAATGCTGGGCAAGTGTGAAGCTAATTATTTTTTATTTTATTTTTATTGAAAAAATAATTTCATATGTAAATAAAATCATGCCTTAGTAATGCAAAGGTGTTGTGACATGTCACTACACTGCTATATTGTGATAATGTTAGTTGTATTTTGACTTCCCCCCCCCTTTTTTTTTAAGTTTGTAATGTGGGTGAAATGTGTGTTTTTATCATGTTAGCTTCTTTGGGTTTTTTTTTTTTTTTTTTTGTTCATGCTTGTTTCATCTAGTTATGTAGCTTATCAATGCAATACAGAAGAATTAAGGTTTTATTTTTTTAGTAGTATCTTGCAGAATGAACTCATTTTTGACCATTTCAAGTATATATTTTTTCATTTTAGTTTAATCGTTTTATTAATTTGTTTTAACAAAAGTGATTGATAAGTTTTTAAGCATAAAGTTTCTCTTCCAATACTCTCGAGAATAAAAGGCATTTCAATCGCTTTGAACTCAGTTTGGAATGTGCTTAAACTGTTGCATTCAAGTGTATGTTTTTTCCTTCACACCCCAATAGTTTATTTAAAAAGTAATGCTTTTTATAAGCTTGCTTCGTTCCAAAAGTTTCCCTTTTTTTTCTATTGCTCTCATTATTTGCTTGCTAATTAACTGTTAAGTTCTGCTATTTATAGTTAATAATTGTTTTCTAAGATAACAGACAAACACCTTAAACTTTTTATATATTTTTAATACAGTTATGTCGAACTTTTCATTTCTAGTAAAACTATTCAATTTTATTTTTATTCATTTAATTTCGTTTACATTTTTAGTTACTCTCAACTCTGAAAGTTGAGAGTAACTAAAAATCAGTTATCAAAAATTAATTAATATTCTAAAAGTTTGAATTGGGTTTCATTTTCAACTTTAAAATTATTCCTTAGGCAACATATTTGTATTTTGATTATAAAATACAACTTTATTACTGTTAAATCCTCAGTTTGTTTCAATAATGATTTGTTAGCTCTATTTTAACTGTTACATATTTGTAATTTAATTACAATAAAATTTCCATGTATGTGTGTTCTCCTCATGTAATTTTATGCTTAGTAGCTATGTTTATCTCTCCACTCTGATCAGTATCTATTGTAATTTGTGCATTAATTAAATTAACTTGATATACTTATATCTACAAGCTCCTATTTCAAGATGTAAAATTTAAAGGCACTGTTATTACAAAAATGTACAGCATTGAGGACATAAGTCATGTATATGTTGGAATATTAAAATTTGAAAAAATCTCAACTCTTTTGCAGCATTTTTTACCTACTTAATAGTAAAAAATGTTTTCTTAATCATATACAGTGGAAACTGATTTTAATGAGTCATTTCATGTATACCTACTTTCATCTTGAGAAATTTTTATGTTATTGTTCATGATTTTTTTCTGTGCAAAATGATGGTACCCCACACCTATTCCATAATCTTCTGTTGTTTGTTTCTTGTTTTTTGGGTCTTAAAAGTAGCTGGCATTTTGTATTATTGCTTGGAAATAAGTCCTATAATTTACTACTCTCATTCAGCCAATATTGTCGCTCAATACTCCAATTAACAAAACAGATCCTTTTAACATGGTTTTTTTTTTTTTTTTTTTTTTGAAATGTTTCTTTTCTTCAAACCCTTTCTCCCCTACCTCCCTGTATTGCTTAGATTTTGGATTTTTACAGGTAATTTATAAATCTAAACCCAAGAGGTAATTTGTTGTTGCTGTCAAAATTTGAGTTTTGTAGACTTCATTTCATATAAATTTTTGACAGACATTCTTTTAGCAGACTTTAAATTACAAAAGCTTTGCATAAACAATTTGTGTGTTAGTCTGTAGTTTCTGTCTGACTGAAAATGCTGTATTAAGCAACCAAAATGAAGTGTTTGAACTGAAGTTCTAAAAGTGTTTTTCCCTTGTGTTTTCCATAAAAAAATAAATAAATAAAAGCTTTCTGTTGAAATTCACTTGTCTTGTTCCCAGATTACAAGTTGTTATTTCAAGCTTCAATATTTAAAGTTATTTTCTTTTGGTCTGCTACAAATGTGAAAAAAAAAATGTGTGTATTCAGTTTGTTATAATATTTCAACTTTGTTAAAATCATATGATTTGAAATTTATATCTTGACCTCATTTGATCTTTTTTAAGCTTATGTTTGCAGGGGTCCCGTTGACGCACTATAGCGCGTAAAATATGCCGATTTCAGGAAAGGGACTCGATGCTTGAAGCTTAGCGCGTCCCGCCGGACTCGCTAAAATTCGTCTTGCGGGACGAAAGTGTAAAATTTAGGTGGTGCGGATTATCTATGCTTTTTTTCAACCAACGCGACCTATAACGACTTCGTTGTCTGTAATGTTATTTATTTTACACAGCCTGAATCTGTAATGTTGTTTATTTTTGATTATAGATTAAAAATTATTGTTTCACCTTATTTATTTATTTATTTATTCTGCGGAGTGCGGGACCCACTATTTTTAAAATGGACCCACTTTTTCAAAAGCAGTGGGTCCTTGGGACCCAGCTTTGTGAGTATCTAGCGGGAGCCCTGTGTTTGTCTTCTACCTTCTAAGAAATTCTTGTACTTTAGTACAAGAAATGAATCTTGGCAGCCTAGAGTCATTATCATCAGTTTCCATTGCAACTTTTATAATTTTACCTCCTTATGTTCAGTTTTAATTAAGTAAAGCAACAACTGTTTTTTTTTTTTTTTTTAAAGTCTTTCATGTTGGTATATTCAAGCATTTGTTTAATATATTCAGCCCAGTAATTTGCATAGTATAATACAAGCTGAACTTTTTTTTTCTTTTTCTTCTGTTTTCAGTATTAATTTCACTTAGTAATTTTCAACTGAGTTCTTACAGCACTTCGAATTATATTGATTTTAAATGTTTTATCATGTCTATGCTCAAGTATAGAAGTTTGTAAAAGTTAGATTCATATCATTTAATTCATGACAAAATATTTTTCAAAAATGTAATACATTTTCCTGTATAAAATGTTAGTTTTTCATTCTTGAAAAAAATCCTTTTTTTTTTAATAAGAAATTTGAATGCCCTTTTGCCTCTATATGTTTTAACTTTCTAAATTAAACTTCTACAATGAAGTTTGAATGCTTGCTTCTGCATTTAGAATGGTAATAATGAGATTTGTGTTATTGTTCTTTCAATTTTTTTCTATCTTTTGTATCGTTGACTGAAGAAAATGATTTTTTTATTTATTTTTATTTTTATGAATCAATATTTCCGTACAATCTTTTAAATTCTTTTTAATCAATTCTTATAAAATGTAGCCAATATTCAAGCTTTCAAAACATGATTTAGATAAGCAAAGTTTATAAATGTTTTTAACCACTATAATTCTGCAGTCTCAAACCTGCATATTAATCAGATGATACCATGTCATGCTCATTCGAAGTGGTTTAAAAAATCTTGCAATGAAAGACAGACATTTGAAATAATTACCAGATTTTGTTACTAACACTTGTATTGGTAAATTTTGACACTAATTTCATGTGTATGTTATATAAATACACATTCTTATCAAAAATACAGGTAAGTTTTGCAAGATTTCCGTTAGAGGAAAAAAATGTGGCCCTTCACTGAAATAAGTGTTTTTTTCTTCTTTTTAAGTTTTTCTTCCGCAAAAGATTACAATTTTTAAAAACGAAGTGTTACTATCCCCTGTTTTTACGTTGCAGAAATTTTATTTTGGGGTTTATATTCAAAATATAACAAAATTCCCCGAGTTTTCTAGTGTATTTCATTGCATTCACTTTTTAATGGATGTAAAAAAATTTATAGCAATTGACTATGTATATATTGAGTAATATATATATGTATATATATATATATATATATATATATATTTTAATTAGTAGTATAAAACTTTGCGAAAAATTTGTTGAAAAACTGAAGTAAAGCGAAAATTCCCAAAAGACCTTGGGGCTTTTCATCAGGGAGAATCCCCTAGGGTAGGGAAAGGTGAAGTGAGATGTTTCTAGCCAGTTGCAGGTGAAACGCCTAAAACGATGCAACTTTTAACCCCCGACATCTCACAGACAAGCATAAAGTCACTAGAAGTCTGATTCATTTAAGCAAAAACATGAGATAATACAATTCAAAAAACATCATATAAAAGCAATGAAACTGAATGACAAGAAACTACAAGATATACAAAAACAAGAACTCTCACCCAGCACTGTAAGAACAGCAAACCTACGGCTTCTTCATTGTGCTACTGATAAGACTGTTTGTCAATTTCGCGGGGTAGCAGTTTTCAGTTAAAGTTGCAATTAATTGTCTTATTGCTGAGTCTAGAACTTCAAAGTGCGCTCACTCTCTTATCCATTTTCACAGTTGTTTAAGTAAAAAGGTTTTCAAGAACATTATCATTTAACAAGTTTCAGGATACAAAAAAATTGGCAACAATAATTCAAATCTAGACTCAGCAATAAGACAATTAATTGCAAATTTAACTGAAAACTGCTACCCCGCAAAATTGACAAACAGTCTTATCAGTAGCACAATGAAGAAGCCATAGGTTTGTTGTTTTTACAGTGTTGGGTGAGAGTTCTTGTTTTTGTATATCTTGTAGTTTCTTGTTGTTCAGTTTCATTTGAGTTTCATTGCTTTTATATGGTGTTTTTTGAATTGTATTATCTCATGTTTTTGCTTAAATGAATCGGACTTCTAGTGACCTTATGCTTGTCTGTGAGATGTCGGGGGCTGAAAGTTGCATCTTTTTAGGCGTTTCGCCTGCAACTGGCTAGAAACATCTCACTTCACTTTTCCCTACCCTAGGGGAGTCCCCCTGTTAAAGGGCCCAGGGTCTTTTGGGAATTTTCGCTTTACTTCAGTTTTTCAACAAATTTTTCGCAAAACTTTATACTTCTAATTAAAAAAATGTTTGCTACCAGTTTCAAAGAGTTGCCACAGGCACCTTTTGACCTGTGGGGTGATGTTTGCTAATATTTTTCTATATGTCTTCAACTTCTTTGTTTAAGTTAATATACACACACACACACACACATATATATATATATATATATATATATATATATATATATATATATATATATATGTATATATATGTATAGATTCAATTATTGTAATAATTGAGTCGTTTAGAATTGTACCAGTTAAGTCCATTTTGAATGAAAAAAAATGTATTTTAAAAATATGAGTCAGAAAACTCTTTTGACTAACGGCTTAAAAGCAATAGGTCAGAAATAACTGGATCTCAATAAAAAGTGAGTATAAAGTTTGAATTTTGAGTCAAAGCTACTTTAGATCCTTAGTTCCACCTTTGAACCTATTTATATTGTCAAATGGACTTAGCTGGTTTTTATTCTAAATGACTCAATTTTTAAACTACTTTTACTTACTACTAAACTACTACTGGACTCCTTTTTAATGAAAATTTTATTGAAGTTAGTCAGATTTTAAATTAAAAGCACACTTTTTATTTGTGCTTGTTTGTTTGCTGTAAGATTGTAAGTTTGCTGTTTTATTTTGGCTTTAGTATATTATAAAAAATCAGACCTATAATTTTTTTGATATTTTTGTTGGAGAGGGGGGATATTTTCACAATACAAATTATATAAGAAATAACAAAAACAACACTCTGTTAGATGCAAATGCATTAATTTCTCGAAAGCAGGTGGGCTATTGCCTTTTCTCACTCCCCCCTCTCCTCAAATGACGTACCTAATTCAGGGCTAAAGATTTTAAGTTGTAAACCAGTAAATTAGCCAAGTTTTAAACTTTTAAGCCAAATTTTGAAAGTCTTAGCCAAATAATTTTAATTATTTATTTTTCTTAATACAATACATATATTTTTTGCTCAGTGGAAATTTGAGAAATTTTCGTTCGCCAATACTTCAGCCAAATCAGAATTTTATTCGCGGAATTTTCTATTTTATCACATTTGGCGAGGTGGCGAACGTTTACCCTAGTCTCTGCTAATTATAGTAGTTAATAGTTGGTAAACTCGTTGTTTTACCGTTCAAAGAGGCTTTATACATTATAAACACTATCCAATAGAATTTAATCCTGACTTGTCGATGAAAAGCAGCTGATTCCAACATTTGAAGTTAAATAGCTAAATTATTACAAATATTTAAGCAGAAATTATATGAAACTTTTATTGCTTTAACTAAAATGAGTTACATAATACTGCATTTTCTACCACTCCTCATCTTGGTATCATCTACGTATTTGAGAGAGGATTTTTAGTTTTGTTGTTCAGCTCTTCAGAGAAGAGAAAAATAAATTGGACATTTCGTTTGAAATTCGACCTGTTCTTGAATCAACAGTCCTTGAAAATGTTGGAAATCTTCTTCAATTTCATTTTGCCAACTAGGGCTCTGAAAACGAACTTGGATTTTCTATTGTGTCCTTGAAATTCACTGAAAGTACTTAATTTTTCTAATTTGTTCTACCTTGAAAATAAGGGGAAAACTAGTCTCTTTTTATACTTGCCAACTGCTACTGTATTAGCCGGCATGCCACAAAGTTCGAGGGTCACCAGATTTTCAATAACCCTTGCCTGGTCCTTTCCGGCATGCCATAAAAGCTGAGTTTAGAGAAAATAATAATTTAAGAATCAGCAAATGCAAGGTGGACAAGCCTTCTTCCTAACTATCGTCTACCGGTTACAGTGCAGTTATTTTTCGACTAGTTTCAAGCTGTCACAAATCCTTATTGGGCACGGAAATTTTAGGAGCTACCTGTTTAGGTTTGGCATCTCTTCAATTGTACGCTGTGACTGTGAAGTTGGGGAGCAGAACATTGAACATGTTCTGTCCTTCAGTTGGCAAGCGAACCCTAGGTCTATCTTTCAGAAAGATCTAGATAGTCTCTCCATACACTGGCCTCCTATTTTCTCGGATCTTGTTAAAAGATCCAAGGCTTTTTCATTGTTTTCTGATGTTGTAAATAATTCAAATTTTTAAGTAATTTTTAACTTCTGCTTTTGTGCTTAATACTTACTTCTGCAAGCCTCGTTGCATACTTTGTGGAACACAAGGAGCTTGTAATTTTTTGTGATAAATAAAAAATAATACTATAACAAATACAAATTCTACTTAAAAAATAATATATGTTCTATACTGGAGTGCTAAGAACATGTCTTATCTATATGAAGAGGTATTTCCGGGCTTATAGGCTGTGGTCGATGAGAAAAATGAGTCCCAAACGTTTCGTCGGACACTGCGGTCAACATCATCAGTGAGTAGTTTGCTGAGACTGTTACGCTAGCTTCGGCCGCTCGGGTATTTAAGCAAACTGCTGATGGCGTGTTGGCTCCTGATTGGTTGCTGTTTCTTCGGCCTCTGGAGCGTTCTGGATTCTGGATGGATTTTCCGGAATGGGTGAGCTGTCTGTTTCTGGACCGTTATGGCGAGCGGATCTAAGGACGGAATGCCATATTTTCGGTAAATTGAAGTTCTCTTCTTTTCTATTGAAGTTACGTGGATGCTTGAAAATTTCGATTGCTTCGCGATGAAGACGGGCATAGTAATGGGATGTTGTGGCCAGGATTTCTGTGTCTTTAAATTTAATGTTGTGGACTCCTTCCTGTTGGCTGTGTTCGGCCACTGCTGACTTCTCATAGTGTCCTAACCGGCAATGACGTTCGTGCTCGGAAAGGCGTGTCCTGATACTGCGCTTCGTGGTTCCAACATGAACGGATCCGCACGAGCACGGAATTTTGTAGACTCCTGACGCAGAGAAGGGGTCACGGGGGTCCTTCACCGGGCGATAGTAGTTCCTTAGTTGGTTAGTGGGAGTGAAAACAGTCTTGACGTTGTGTTTCTCCAGGAGTTTCCCGAGCCGGTCTGTAATCCTGTGCAGGTATGGCAGGAAAACTTTTCCTAATGGCTCAACTGGTGTAGTATCCTGTACATTATTTTGGGTCCTCCTGGGATGGAGGGCTCTTCTAATTTCCTGTGCTGTAAACCCGTTCGCTTGAAAAGCTTGTTCCAGATGTTTCTGTTCTTCCTTTAATTTTGTTGTCTCGCAGATTCTTTCTGCTCGCCGAGCAAGAGTTTTGATTACCGCCATTTTTTGTCTTGGGTGGTGGTTGGAGTCTTTTTGAAGATATCGGTCCGTGTGGGTGGGCTTCCGATACACATGGTGACCAAGTGTCCCGTCTTCCTTTTTCGTTTGTGACGAAAAAGGAAGACGGGACACTTGGTCACCAGATGTATCGGAAGCCCACCCACACGGACCGATATCTTCAAAAAGACTCCAACCACCACCCGAGACAAAAAATGGCGGTAATCAAAACTCTTGCTCGGCGAGCAGAAAGAATCTGCGAGACAACAAAATTAAAGGAAGAACAGAAACATCTGGAACAAGCTTTTCAAGCGAACGGGTTTACAGCACAGGAAATTAGAAGAGCCCTCCACCCCAGGAGGACCCAAAATAATGTACAGGATACTACACCAGTTGAGCCATTAGGAAAAGTTTTCCTGCCATACCTGCACAGGATTACAGACCGGCACGGGAAACTCCTGGAGAAACACAACGTCAAGACTGTTTTCACTCCCACCAACCAACTAAGGAACTACTATCGCATGGTGAAGGACCCCCGTGACCCCTTCTCTGCGTCAGGAGTCTACAAAATTCCGTGCTCGTTCGGATCCGTTTATGTTGGAACCACGAAGCGCAGTATCAGGACACGCCTTTCCGAGCACGAACGTCATTGCCGGTTAGGACACTATGAGAAGTCAGCAGTGGCCGAAGACAGCCAACAGGAAGGAGTCCACAACATTAAATTTAAAGACACAGAAATCCTGGCCACAACATCCCATTACTATGCCCGTCTTCATCGCGAAGCAATCGAAATTTTCAAGCATCCACGTAACTTCAATAGAAAAGAAGAGAACTTCAATTTACCGAAAATATGGCATTCCGTCCTTAGATCCGCTCGCCATAACGGTCCAGAAACAGACAGCTCACCCATTCCGGAAAATCCATTCAGAATCCAGAACGCTCCAGAGGCCGAAGAAACAGCAACCAATCAGGAGCCAACACGCCATCAGCAGTTTGCTTAAATACCCGAGCGGCCGAAGCTAGCGTAACAGTCTCAGCAAACTACTCACTGATGATGTCGACCGCAGTGTCCGATGAAACGTTTGGGACTCATTTTTCTCATCGACCACGGCCTATAAGCCCGGAAATACCTCTTCATATTGATGCCGGCCGTGAAAGCCTGAAGAAGTATGTCTTATCTACTTTTTTATCAAATTTGTGTTATTGCCACCAGGTATTTTTTATAGCATATATTACCGAAATACCTTTGTAAGTAGTTTAATAAACTAGGTATCAAACTTTGAAAAGTGATTTCTCCTTTTGAGCTCATCTACAGATACCACTTTTCTGCTTACCATATCAGTATAGATCATTTTATTAGTGTTAAAAAACGGCTTAGCAAGATAATGCGCCATCAAACTACCACAATTTTTTTCATCTTGGAAACTTGAAATGTACTTGTTTGCTTTTTGAGAAAGGGGTTACTTACGGAAATTATAATTACTCCTAGCAGGTGGTTTGCTTTGCTGTCGAAACTGAGGGTAGAATTTACTTTTGTAATGAGGTAGTACAATATCTATTAAGTATATAATGTGTGCACCTGAGCTGTTTTTATGTGTCAGTTCCATTTTTTTGTACCTCGAAACCGGAATGCATCTCTTTCTGAAACTCGCCCATATTTGTTTTGTGCATAATTCTACTCTTTGGACGCACTAATTTTGTTTCATTCTTGTGGACTACTTTTATTTGTCATGCGCTGTAGTAGGGAACTTGTATGTTTTTCATCTTGCCTCACCAGGTCGAAAATTTGAATCTACCTTCTATCGTAGTCTTATAATGATTTCAGAAAGGTAAAAGTTGTCTACAGAATTAAAAGCCTTTAGGATGGGGATGGGACATTATACTCAGGAAATTTTGATAGTAAAATTATGCAGAACTGGATATGATTTTTCCAGGGACATGCTGTCTGGGTAGGCAGGGTAGACAGTGCCTGCCCTTGAAGAAAGCAGACCAACTTTACCACGGCGTTCAATGACATTTAATGTGTTGCTTGGAAAAAATATTTAGGTATTACGCAGCAAAAGAATAGCCAAAAAGAAAAAAAATGGAATTTTTCCATTTTTGCACACTTGAAAAGCATCGACCGACGCTGCTTTTGGACCTGCGTACCTATACGATGCTTAGCATACTGAACACCCCCGTGCTGCAGCATTTTCCCCCTTCATGTCAGCCAAAGCGCCGGCAGAGGCGGAATAAAAAGTGCCTCTGTGCGTAGTCCTCGCTTCTGCGCAGCGTTACGATTCTTTTTTTCTGTGGTGTTTTGTTTTCTATGAAATGCTTCCGTAATTTTCAAATGTTTTCTTTTTTTCTGTGTCATATTGTTTCTCACGTTTAAGTTGAAATCTCAGGATAGTTGTTCCGTTTAAACTTTTTGGAGAAAGACTTAAAAATAAAAGACCACAGAAAATTGAAAAATTCATGTCATTAGTATATGGAAGTAAATTTCAAAAATTAGCTTTTGGAGTTAATAAGGATGCATTTACAATCTAGCAAAAAAATACGGGAACTTTTTTGACATTATAAGACGGATAGCAGATTTAGCAGATATTTATATGGGAACAAGTTTTTGTGACAAATGTATAAAAAATGTGCTTGATTTTATTTTTAAAAAGTGAACTGAGCCAACTGTTTCCAGAAGCTGGCATTGCTGCAGTTAATTTTCACTATACCAGCGCAATTGTTTCTGTAGAATGAATACTTTCGGCCATAAAAAGAATTTAGAGCAACCTTTCATCTCTTGATATATTTTGAAAAAGAAAGTAAACGAAATTAAAAACGACCCCGCTTTCAGTTTTTATGAAAGTCACGGATATTTTCATCACAACGAAATAAAGAATGGATTTTATATAGAATTCGATGAATATCTTTATACGTTATATGTACGTTATACTTTGTATGTTAATACTAGGGACCACTTAAGTATCAAACATATTCATACTGTTTTATTACACGGTTAACATCATTTGCGTTTTCAACATAGGTATTATTATTCTACAAATCATCTCATCTGCCTACCCTAGGCGTTCATTCACAGCACGTGCCTGGATTTTTCCTGGTTGTTTCCCATTCTGGAATAGTTAGCTAGAAAATTAGTATTTGTGGAAGAGTATTGGGGAAAGTATTCATTTTTTAACTTATTAAGTGCTTTTTACCGTGAAAAAAATGAAATTTGTGGTCCTTGAATTTTCTAAAAAATGACTAATATGGAGGATAACATTCAAGCTTTAACTGAATCTACTTGCCACTAGGCAGCTATTAAAATGGTAAAATACACAAAAGAGTTTTCTTTCTTTCCTGTTTTTTTTTTTTTTTTTTTTTGAATTTAACTTCAAAGCCTTAAAAAAGTTGGCCTTTTTTTCAGGGTGGTTTAAAATTAAGCTAACGTAACTTGAAACTTTAATTTAAGCTAAGTACTCAGAGGTTCATAGGTTTCGTTTTGTGGTGCAAAGCAAAGGGATTTGAATGAAATTTATGGTGTTGTACAGATCATGCAAGAAAGATTTTATCAAATAATCAAATGTAACTTTAAAAATTGCCACCAGGTGGCGCTTGGACAATTTTCAAAGGGTAAGCTGCCACAACTCATTAATCGGACTTTTGTTGCAATTATGAATAGTTTAGTCGAGTATTATGAATATAATTTTTTAATATATATATATATACATTTTTTTTTTAAGTTTGCACTGTAGCCATTACAGATATTGTCGTACACCTAAATACAAACTTACCCAGAAACTATGTCAACCTAGTTGGAAACCAGTGACTCTGCTCTATGGGGGCTTGGCTAGGAATAGTAGTAGTGTAAGTTTTGTGGAGGGAGGGAGGTATAGTGACTAATTGACTAGGTCTTGGCCCTGACGCTTACCCCGGTTAAAGACCGCAGCACTTAAGTTTCGAATGAAATGTCTAGTCGTGTAACTCCCTGTTTTTGTGGCATCCGATGCTTCAAAAGGTGATTTTACATATTTTTTGAGACAAATCGAAGTTAATTTTAATGTAAACTGAAGTAATGTCATAAATTGGAAATCTTCTGGTGATATTTTGCCAAGTTAACGACGAAATAAAGATACTAAATTTGGTGTCTGTTTGGCTAGATAACCATAGAATAAGCGCGGAGTAATAAAGTTTGCCCTGTGTCCTTAAGAGCCAAAGTTTTTTATTTAATTTTTCATTTAAAAAATCGTCGTAAGGTGGTACGCTAATTTACTTTTCCTGTGCAACTTCTATAATGCTAAGATCTTATTAATCTTGATATATCCTTTACATAACCTCAGTGGTATAGCTGAAGGGAAATGTCACCTCTCACTTTTGGACATAAGCAACTTAAGCTCACGTACCTATGTGGCCTACGCTTAGAGAGCAAAAACCCAACTTTGCCGCCATGTCATGAGGCCTTTTGGTCCAGCCGCTAGACCACTGGGCTACGACCACAGAGGTCCACGGTTCTATCCGGACGCTGTCCATCACGTCCGCCGCAGTTGGTGACCCGGACAACAGATGGCTTCATGAACACACGCAACACAGGATCCGCTTCTCCTGCATCGCTTCGCCTGTATCACTCACGGGATTCGCTTTGCCTGCATCTCTCACTCGTCTTCCGCACACAACTTCAGCTAGAACGCCTGGCTCCTTGGCGCACCATCTAATACGAACACATCGCTCTCGCGGTCCCCGCTATTGTGGCATACGCTTAGAAAGCATATAACACAACTTTGCTCGCCGAGTCATGAGGCCTTTTGGTCCAGTGGCCAAAGCACTGGGTTACTACCACAGAGATCCCCAGCGGGACGCGCAGTCCATCATGTAATGCCTCACCTTATAAGCAGTGGCTTAGCTATCTAGGGTGTCACTTAGGACCATAAATCTTGGTCTACTACCCCCCCCCCTACACATACACACCACCACCACCACTACTAACAAAACAATTTTTTTTTTTCCTTTATCAATTTATCAATCCTAAAAAAAGAAAAACTGCATTTTGTATTAAACTTGCTTTTATTCTTCATTTTCATTGAAAATAATTTTTCCGTATTGTTTTTTAATTTCTCTCTTTCAAAAGACTTTTAAGATTTCTTTCTTATATGCAATCAGTGGTATATACAAGGGTTTAGATTTAGCGTTGTCCACTTCCAAAACTTAGAAATGTCCCCTTTCTGATCATAGAAGAGGATGCAAACTAACCATATTAAACTCCGAAATTGAAGTTACACAATTTCAATATTTTCGCATAAATAGCATCCATCGTAAACATGCAGTTGACTTCTTAGGTAGTATCAAGCTTTCATCCGCGTGTAACTCGCCTAACAATGTATTCCCATACAAGTTGTTTAATCAAAGTACTTATTTGAACCAGAGCATGATTTTAAGAAAATAAATTAAAATATCGGATAACATGAAACTAGGAAAGATTGTGAAATAGTAAAGGGAAAAAGGTAAATGATTTATCGGTTTTGAATTGTACGTTACATGTAGAAGACATAAAAATATAAAATACTGCCAATTTTTTCTTGCTTAAAAATACACGCACGCAAATTTTCGAGTGAATTTAAGATTTTATTCCTTGCTGACTTATCTTACGATATGAGGCTGGAGGTTTAGATATAAGTTTTAAACACGTCTTCACTATAAAATAAATTCAAGACGCTAGGTATTTTGTATTCTTTTTCCGCGAAAAACGAAAGAAACACTAATTTTAAAACGCTTTACAACTCCAAGTGTTGAAAAAGATTCTGAAACAATAATAAAGAGTCAAATAGTTAAATATTTAAAAAATATATATATAAAAAATTAGTTCTGGCGCCATGGGAAGGCAGTCTGATGTTTTCGCTACCACAGGTAATAAAACAAAGAGCAAGAAAACGATTTTTCGTGCTCCTGTGTGCATTTAAAATTTGAGAGGAAAAACTGAGAGCAAAATGTATTGGGATTTCAGTATTTACACTTTTCAAAAACACTTAAAAATTTCGTTTTGGACATTGGCGTCAAGAGGAGTGTAACCGAAGCAAATGCCCCCTCCCTCCTCCCCGCACAGTCACTGCGTATGATATATTAAAGACAGTTTAAATACTTGAATATTAATATTTTTCAGAAACTCTGAAATGCTTTTTGGACCAATGCATTTCAGTGATAACATACAATTTTGAATATGACAGAATTCAGCAATTATGATTTGCAGTAACTCTTAAATGCATTTTGGTGTCACCCCCCCCCCTCAAAATGGTTTTTGCCGGGTCAAATGGTCCCCCCAATGAGACTGATGTGTTTGATAAATGAAAGATATTTTTAAATGATGGTGAAAATTTTAAATTGTGTCAAAATTTTATCCGTTTTAGTGTCCCACTCCAGAGGGTTGTCAACCAGCTCAATCCCCCCCCCCCCCAATGAGGATACCACTGACTTTGCTAGAGTGACTGCAATTTTCAGAATTTAATAAACTGAAAAATCCATTTCTAGTGCAACCTCGCCCCCCCCCTCCCATCTCGGTAAGGGACTCCCGGGGCGTAGCGAGGCTGCTACTAGAAATCAGGGGTGTGCACAAGGGCTCTCCTTGTTCTGTCAAAAAAAAAAAAAGAAAACTGAAAAGCTCATTGATGTATTGTTAAAATTTATAATGGAAGATGGTGTACATATTTTTTTTTTTTTTTTTTAAATCTCATTTTGGAGTTGACTGCTATCGTCCATCCTTTGGATGTTGGAACAGCTGTGTAAGCTTCCCTTCCCTTTTCCCTCGCTTATCTTATTTATGATTAAATTGCTGCTAATACATAGCTGTAATAATATGGGCCGTAGCCTACGAGGATGGACGCTCCGCCTAGCGCATAAGCGTAGGCTACGTATGGTCATATGTGGTGTTGATATAAATCGAAAGATGGCAGCACCATGCCATACCGTGGAGCCATCCCGTAATTTAAATCTCCCAAAAACAACAGTGTTGTAAAAAAATCCCCCGCCAAGAAAACCTTAAATACTCAGCCTTAAAAAGTTATGATATCGAGTTTTCCCGCCAAGTTTGTGCCAAACTACAACTAACCTGTATGTATAGTTCTTTTAAATTGTTTTCAGTTTTGCCAGGCGGGAAGCTTTGTCTTGTGAGGTGGTTGCTTAATGAGTAAAAACTTCCCGCCTGGCAGGACTGAAAACAATTTAAAAGAACTATACATACAGGTTAGTTGTAGTTTGGCACAAACTTGGCGGGAAAACTCGATATCATAACTTTTTAAGGCTGAGTATTTAAGGTTTTCTTGGCGGGGGATTTTTTTACAACACTGTTGTTTTGGGGAGATATCACATGTTTTTGCATTAATATTATTTCTTTGCCTGTTTTTTTTTTTTCTCTTCAAAATTTACTTTGCATGTTTTTTTTCCCTTCAACATTTTTCTTGGCGGTCCTACATCTGTGGTTTTCTTGGCGGCATGCATTTGGTGCAAAAGTTCAAGGATCTTCTTCAGTCTAGGATAAATTTGAAATCAATCACAATGTACCACCCGAACCGACGCAAAACAAAGCTAGTTGCTAACAATACTACGATTAAATTAAAAGTTTAAAAAAAAAACCCCAACCCTTACTGCCGATCTCATATTAAATAAAAATATTTTTTGAAAAAAAAAAATTGGAACCGACTTCGGAACTTCACTCGGCAAGTGCTCTAAAAAGTAAAAAATAATTTTATTCTTTGAACACCATCGACACTACATTTAAACATAAGTTTTGAAGTCGGCGCAAAAACACTATATAGAATCATACGAAACTATAATTTAACTATATATATAAATTGCAATGAATCCAGGTTCTTTAATCGCATTCGCATACACTACATTGACAACCACATATTTATGTAATGGTACAAATATTCAGCTCTTAATTTTCAATGGTTTCTCTGAAAAATGTTGGCAAAATGTAGTTAAACATCATTTCACCTATAGTTTTTGCACCGACTTCAAAACTTATGTTTAAATGTAGTGTCGATGGTGTTCAAAGAATAAAATTATTTTTTACTTTTTAGAGCACTTGCCGAGTGAAGTTCCGAAGTCGGTTCAATTTTTTTTTTTCAAAAATATTTTTATTTTATTCTTTTTAGTGTAAATGTACATATGAAATAAGGTAATGTTTCCATTACAAAACTTCACCTAATTTGCTTAAGTAAATGCTTCATAAAATAAACTATGTAAGGAAAAAAAAGAAAGAAAGTATCAACGCGTCTAAAATTTTAAACGATTGACACTAAAAAATAATCCTTGTTATTCTCTGGTATTTATTTGTGTACTAGTTTAATCAAAGGCTAAATATTAACGGCTTTTCAACTAATTTATATTTCAAAACAACACTAGATTCTCGCGGTTCATAAAATTTTACGACGTATTACGTACGTGGCCCGCTAATGAGTTTCATGTTTGCTTCAGTTAAGCCTTCATTCAAAATTTTCATTATCATTATAATAACTGTTTCATATCAATCACGTTTTGTAACAATGGATTTCATATTTAATCATTTAGGACAAATCGCTTTAAATTTGAGCAAAAATTTGGAGATTTTCCTCACTTTCTTCAGAATTCCTTTATCAAACCTTATGTAAATTAAGACTAATAAAACCTGAAATATTACGAATCAATTAGTACCTGGTACGACTTTCAGTTCGTTGGAGTTCAGGAGAAAAAAGCAGGACATAGAAAGATACTCGGTTTAAAATTTTCAAAAAGACCATAGAAATGAATTTCATTATGCAATCCAGAGAAGCCTGGCGTTCAAAATGGTCATTATTACGATTACTGTGATCCCAATTTCTTTTTCGAAAGATTTCTGTAGGTTCCCGTTATCGAACCCGGACCACGAGAGGATGGGACCAATCGGAAAGAAAGACCTTTCTAACAAAAAAAGAATTTTTGAAATCGGTCCAGGCATCTTCGAGTAATCTTATAACATACAAAAAAAAAAAAAATTCTCCGACGAATTGTATAACCTCCTCCTTTGTTGAAGTCGGTTAAATGAACTTCATTGAAGATCCCTTTTAAAAGCCTTATGCAATAAAATCAATTACAAATATTTTATTTGTTAACAAATAGAAACTGGCAACAGATGAAATTATAAATCATTGAGTTTTCTTTCCTCGTGGCCCAACAATGAAAACATAAATGCTCAGATGTTGAACAGAGCTAGTAGATAGAAATCGGACCAATTTTAAGCATTAATAACTCCGGGGTGCGATGACCCCGGGGGGTAAATTTTGGGAAAATGTCCTCAATGTCTCATCGAGAATATTCATACCAAAAATAAACACTAAAGACCCCCGGGGAGAAAAGATACGGAAAATAAAAACGAGGGGGAGGGGGTGGGGGTCGAAAACCCCCCTATGCCGAGCTTTGGGACAAAATAAATGTGGGTGCAAAAGCAGAGCTCAATCCGAGTTACCGTTTAGTCTGGACCCCTGTCAAACAATTTTTAAAAAGTGCGAAAAATAGCGATTTTATAACATATATCACCCCTCCCCCTGAGGGTCCTGGATGTTTTGCTTTAGTATGTGCCATCAGGGGCCGCTGGAGATTGAGTATACCAAAAATGAACTCTAAGGATCTTTATGGGGCTGAGATACAGAGGGGTGAAAACCCCGATTTGGTTACTCGCGTAAACAGTCCTAGTCGCTCTTTTACATTTTTATTGGCGACGGAAATTTCTTGGCGGCTTGTATTTGGTTTTCTTGGCGGGGCGGGACGCTCCCGCGTCCCGTGATAACAAATTTCTGTGAATTGATACTCGTTGCAACAGTAGAGAGAAAATAAATTTTCTCGAAGAAAGAAAGTTATTAATATTACTTGAAATGATGAATATGTGGGACATTATTTTCAAAAATTCTGTGCAAGATGATCACACATTTTATATTTTTAATTTAAACTTAAAGTAGGCAGTAATTTATTTCTCTGATTATTCTTTAAGCTCGTAAGGCATTATTCGCGTTGTTACACACTTTCTTGGTGGTTTTGTCGAAAACATTCATTAATAAAATAATATCCAACTTAAAAAACAATGGGTTTCATTGTTAATATTTTGCGCCATGAGGAGGACTGGCTATTTGGGCTAATGCCAGAAGACCGATCCTAAAATATCCACCAACTGTATTTTCTACGTACTAAATGACTTTATGATCATAGGCGGATTTAGGCTGCGAATTCTGGGGGTGCAGCAACCCCCCCCCCCCCCGAATTCCCAGGACTACCAAAACAAAAATTTTAGTTATCAAATCAAGCTTTTTTTTTTGGCACACGGGGGGGGGGGGGAGGGGACTAAAGTTAGTAATTTTCAGGAGGGGGTCCGTGGATGTCTGGACTTTGAGAGCCTCTGAACTACATAATATGTTGTATTTTTGAGTTTTTTTTCAAGTGAATTAAGTTGAGTTTTAGCTGTGAAAAAATATAACTTATTTTCCAAACTGTTTCCAGATGAAATACGCTTAATTTATTTTTTTTTTTCAAAATTTAAGCAAAATGTTGGGGGGTGCGGGGCACCCCCGTACGTCCGCCTATGTTTATGATTCTAATAAAAAACTGACTGTAAATGTGTCTTTGGCACGGCGTCCAATAGAGATCACTAAGCGAGCTAATGTGCCATTAAGGGGATTGCCCGTGATTTTTTTTTTTTTTTTTTGAAAAAAAAAGTGGGTGGGGAGAGCTACCAATTTTATTTTTAAAGACACGGAAAAAAATCGAAGAAAACGAAAATAAAATAAGCAAAAGTGATAAAAATCATTTTAAGTGAAAATAAAATACAGTATTAAAATATTAGAAAAGGAGTGTTCGTGAATCAGATATTAAAATTGTTAATAACAATAAAATGCAATCTTTTAATGATATTTAAGAGCATTAGAGAATATAGTATTCTGATTACCTTATTGAGCATTGTGTACGATTAAAAAAGTAATAATAAACAAGAAGTTCTGTCAAGAACTAAACGAGCCTACTTTCCCGTACATCGACATCGGTATTCTAGCTTCTAGCATCTGATCAATATTTTTTTAACTATCTAAGACAGCAAATTATGTCAAACGTACCTTTTTAGCACATGAAGCTGATGATGAACCAAATATGCAGATCTCAGCTGGTGAACTAGGCACGTAAAAAGTAAACATAGAAATAAATAAAGTTGTTGCATATTTCAAACAATGCAGCTTTTATAGTTCTTCCGTACAAAAATTGTTTTGAAAAAAAGAATTAAAAATAGGAAGTAGATCATAACTCATTTTATCAAACCAAAAAAAAAAAAAAAAACTCGTTACTTAAAAAAATGTCTCGAATTTCATTTTTAATTCGCTGCCAATAATTAAAAAAAATTAACTAAGGAATGAAATGCTCTCTTAAATGAGTATTTTTTGTTTGACAAAAAAATCGTCTACTCGGTTATTTGTTTTAAGAGTAGGAGTCAGTCATTTTTTCCCAGCCTGTATTTCTGCAATGTTTGCTGAGTCAGAGTTAGAGCAGAGGATTCAGAGTTGGGGATTAAAAAGTCGGAGTCATCATTTGCAGTCAACAGGTACAGTCAGAGTCAAAGGGACAGAAATTCTAATAGGACTCAGGGGGTGGGCTGATAGGGCTACAGCCCCCTCCGAAATTTTCCAAACAAATTTTTAAAATTTAAGCTGAAATCGTTTATTTATTTTTATTCATTTATTTATTTATTGCCGAGATCTTTCGAACAAAAAAAAAAAGTTTATTCAAATCGGACTGTTCACTTAAAAGTTATTAGGAGGGGAAAGGTTGTTTAACGGTTCATTGTTGAACGAAAAATTGTTCAAATTAAAAATTAAATACGGTAATGAAGTATACTTGCCGAGATCTTTCGAACAAAAAGAAGTTTGTTCAAATCGGATTGTTCACTCAAAAGTTATTAGAAGTGACAGTTATTTGAACGGTTCAATGTTGAACGAAAAATTGTCAAAATCGGAAATTTAAATTCGGGAATGAGAGAGGAAAGGAATGTGAAGAGATATTGAACTGTTTTGTTTTGTTTTTCGTTGGCATCGTTTATTTAACGTGTTATTTTGCATTGTTTTTTTTTTTTTTTTTTTCCTCTTCCTTGTCAGTTCTAGAAAAAATAAATAATATTGGTCTAAGCAGAAATCCTGTCATGGTGCATTTTCTTAATCAAGCTGTCACCCCTTTTTGAAATAGAATCGTTCAACGGTGCTAGGCGTGCCTTTCGAGGTTGGACAGAAATAGGGCATAAACGTTGCTAGTTAACTTTATAAGCAATGAAAAGGAGTGGTATTTTAAATATCTACTGTTAAAAATAGTTAAAGCATTGAAGAGATTACTGCTATAGTTTACATTTTGTCATAAAGTATTTGAACACATTGGAAAGAAAACATTGTTGACGATTTCGGGGAACTGTCATGAAGCCCCCCCCCCCCCCGTATCCGCCCCTGCACACACACACACACACTCCTCCAAAATGTAGAGTCGGGTGTGAATAAAATCGATTTGTGGGGATAGGAGACATTTGTAGAAACAAAAAACCCAACGAATAGGGTCCTATCGCAGCTCGTGATTTCGAAAAACATCATTTGAATTCAAGCTGTCAAAATTCTAATTGTTTGTTTTCTTTCTTGTTTTTTCACTCCATGCACACAGGTCATGGTAAACCTTTTCACATTCGGTCATTTTATTCCATGAGCTACGTTTGGCGAACTCGTCCGAAGTGGAAAAATAAACAAACGGAAAGAAAAACAGTCGTCGATGGAAGAACAAATGCACCGCGCAGACTCTTCAAACACATTTCAAACAAACGAGCTCACGGAATACTGGGGAAAAGCAAATAAGCGAGGCTGTCGGCGAGAGAGGAAATATATTTTGACAAGAGAACGGCGAAGATTTCTGGGGGCGGTTTGCAAATGCCGAATGTCAGAGGTAAATTTATGTTTATGAGTAGCTTTTCAGAGGTTTTTCTTTTCTTTTTTTTTTTTTACATGGGGGCATCACCTGACATTTCGCCCCTCGTTATTTTCGTTGCATATTGACAAGTAGTGCGGGTAATTCCATTGTGACTAACATAACATTTAGAGTAAATTTTTAATCTTTCTTTCTGTGTGTGAGCCTTATTTTTGTCACAATACCAAAAACAAGGCGTTATTCTTCTCCGCATAGATGAGTTGTTTACGTTAATATACAAAAAGAATAATATTAATTTCATTTTTGGCAGTTAGAGGACATTTTGATCAACGTGACTAACATAACAGATCTGTTTCAAATCTGTTATGTTAGTCACGTTGATCAAAATGTCATCTAACTGCCAAAAATGAAATTAATATTATTCTTTTTGTATATTAACTTAAACAACTCATCTATGCGGAGAAGAATAACACCTTGTTTTTGGTATTGTGACAAAAATAAGGCTCACACACAGAAAGAAAGATTAAAAATTTACTCTAAATGTTATGTTAGTCACAATGGAATTACCCGTGCATCAAAAATCCGAACCAATTAGGATCACAGGGAGTTTTGGTTTTTAAATTGTTAGAATTTTCGAAAATAACTAAGATAATCACACGTGTAATAGTTTCGTCTTCATTAGTGCTCATCTGTCTGGATTAGGCAGTTGCTGAGCTGGAGGCAAAAAGCATCTTTTGGAACATTGATTCTTAACCGGTACCGGTCCGCAAAGATTTTTGCTCGGCCACGTTAAATACTTTTCCTTACTCAAAAAAAAAAAAAAAATCTTTTATGTGAGTTGTGGGATGAATTTTCGTAATTATCTATGATTTTTCAGCAATATTTATTACTTGCTTGTAATTATTTCAGTTATTACTGTAATAATTACCGGGCGGGGGACATTGCTGGTCTGCGGGTCGAAAAGGTTGAGAAACAGAGTACTTAATTGCATTGCAGAGTAATTAATTACATTTTAAACAAATTAAACTCCCATTCTTTATTGAACATAAATGAAAAATATTTACAGTAATGTATGTACTCGGTGAAGAACTAATGAACTGTTACAAAACAAGAAAGCTAACTGAACTTCTGAAAAATACACCGACTTCCAACAAAGAAAATCGAATTAATTTCTGAAGGGAAAAACTTTCAATTTCTTGACATAAGAATAAAATCACACAATACTTAACATTAGAATAGAATTTCTTGCGAGAAAATAAATGTCACTGCTCTAAAAGCGTGTTTTGTATGACATTTTTGACACTAGAATGCCCAAGAAGTCATTTTAGGGCCATTCCACGTTACGAAACGGGACATTTGGAGCTGTTTTGTCCGTAGATTTTGTTCCATAAATACAAATAAAACAAGCTAGGATTATTTTGATGGCAGCAACAGTTTATGATTTGTCATGAGAATTACGTAGAAAATTTAAAATTAGTTATTTGTTTGAAAGTAATCGAAATTTAAGCATTAAAATGACAGTGACGGAATGAGACTCGTATGAGTCCCATTTCGTCACAGGCGTTATATTGCTTATCCTTGAATCATTTTCTTTAAAACTATAAACTGCATTTCGGGATGAAACTAGTGAAAAATTATAGCGAGTGATATTGATCAGTAGAGTAGCTATGGGGTCCACACACACACAACACCCGTGGCGAACTTAAGAAATTGACCCGCTCTCAAATAAGGGTCGCCCTGATGGGAGGTTATACTGACCTCCCAAAATGTCCCTATTCCAAAAATTTTGATTTATTTATTCGGAAAATTTGTAGATAATATTGCAACTTTGATATTATTTTTTTTCTTTAAGCGTTTTAACGATGCTCAATGCATGATATGTGCTTATTCGTATTATTCAGTAAAATTCGGCCGGCCACCTTGTCTAGTGGTCAGAGTAGTCTGCCATGGATGGTACGGCCCCGGGTTCGAGTCCCGGCTTGGGCATGGATGTGCTTTCCCTCTCCTGTCCTTGTACTTTCTGTGTGTGAATGTGTTGTGTAAAAGGTTGCCTACCCTATAAACGGGTACCTATGGCATGCGTGTACTGTGGAAGTCGGACTTCACACCAAATAACGGTACAGTTGGAAAAGTGAAGTAGCGCACTCCAAATTGCCAGTCTGGCTGGCACACGACAAAAAAAAAAAAAAAAAGTAAAATTCGAATATCATTTGAAAATTTCATAATTTTTCCTTTCAAAACAATTTTAGTTCGTAGTGTCCTTTTTCCCTATCATTTCCCATAAATTCAAGATAACAATAATTCTTGCAATTCGTTACCAAATATAGTGTTTTTTTTTTTTTTTCTTAACAGCTTTCATTTTAAATACCATTTGTTTTTAAACGCTAAAAGAATGAATACAATAAACATAATTTGCGCTTTAAAAATAAAAATAAAAGCATTAATTCTATTGTAATTAGAAAAGCAAAGAAAATATGAAAAGCATGATTAGTCTGAAATTGGCTTAATAAATGCGACTCCTTGCATACAGGCAAAATAAAAGTTCGCTGTTTTAGTTTATGATTTTATCTGATTATGTTTACAAATAAGACTTTTCATGCTTTGTATTTAAAATGTCTCAGAGAACAAAATCGTTATATTGGTAAGCCGTTATTTAATAATGATATTACCTGTGAGGGGACTAAAGAGAAGCAATTGTTCCTTCCCTGGTTTTAAGAAATTTACATGATGAATTTTTTTTTTTTTTTTTTAATACAGTGTATACAAAAAACCAACGATGGGGAAGGTATTAGCTGGTTAAAAAACGACGGTGCTCGGACTAGGTGTGAGAATGATAAAAAAAATTGATTAGAACGTATACGTTTTACGAAAGTGGCAGGCTCCCCTGAAGTAGCTCAAAACATATTGCACTGCCCGGATTACAAATTGCATCACTCAATCCCTCCCAATAATACTAAAACGGTAATGAGCATAAATAACAAAGTAGTATACTAGTTCAGACGTGTGGGCACTTCATTAAAGCACATATAAATTGAAGAATTTCCAAAATCCGAAATCGAAGCTCACTAAAAAAGATTTATTTAGAAATAAAGTTTTTGAACATAGCATCTAACCTTCTATACTCAACCAATCATCGAGGCACAAACAGCGTTTGACAACTTTCAAAATTGCGCGCCGCTGGTTCTTGTGTTGCTCATTTTGGGAAGCTTCATTATTGTGCTTGGTACGAATTTTAAAATCGCGAAATTTGCAATTGTCGTTTTTAAGAGACCTACCCCTCCCGGTTTTGAGAAATACGTTCCTTACATATCGTGGGGTTACAAGTAAAACACACTAAGTCAAAAAACGTGATTTTGAGAAAACTCTTGATCAAAAAATTATTATTTTAACTTCTCATTTCAAACCTAGTTCATGAAAAACACACTAAGTCATGGACTTAGTGTGTTTTACTTTTACTATGAAATATTTTTCAACATTAAAAAGCAACTAAGTCCCTTAGTGTGTGTTTTACCTGTAAGAACTGCGTAGCTTGAGTACTTAATGTGATTACAAATTTGTTTAAAAAACCGAATTAAATAAAGATATGACTTAGTGGGTTTCACCAGTAGAAACAGCTCATTTTTGTGTGTGAGATAAACTAAAAATCTGAAAATTAATAATTTTGACTTAGTGTGTTTCACTTGTAACCCCACGATATTATTCTCTCAATAGTGTTTACCACAGAAAAATTGTTACTAACAGCGGAGTTATTTTCTGTCATCATAAAATCGTGTTTCAAAAATCTATCCGAAATGCTTTCAACAAAAGCTCCGTGAATTTTGATATCATAGAACGTTATTTCTGAAGTAGCTATAGTAATTAAGAAGTTGAAGTTATATCGTGAATAAAGCGGCAAGAAAGAAGCAAAGAGAAGGTTTGTTTCTCTTAAGTGGTTGGAACCGACTGATTACAGATCAACCTATTAAATATACTGCAGACTCCATATAACTAAATTATGTCCTCCCAAATAGGTTCAAACTAACATCAGTGTATCCAACCGAAATATTCCAAAACAAAGTTGCACATTCTGCATGGTTTGTGCTGTGGCGCGGGGGCGCAGTTTGCGCTATTTGGAGCAGTTTATCAAATTTTTGTCTTTTAGTCTGCTTGGCCTTCACAAAAAAAAAAAAAAAAAAAAAATTCTTTCCTTTTTTTAATCGATCAAAATGCCGCCTCTGTCTGCAGCGCTCGCGGTAAGAGCCTCTTCTGCCAACCCCTAGCTACGCCACTGATATTGAGCACCCCAGGCTTTTTGAACAGTGACATTTTGTTTCTCGTCAGTAAATTTATTCTTATGTCAAGAATTAGTTTTTACTTTTTAGTTCGATTGACTCTAAAAGTGTGTTTTTTAGTTTTTTTAAACTATGTATATTTTTTATTGATTAGAAAATTCAGGTGTAAATAGTGGCTGTTTTTCTTTTTAATTCCAAAAAAGAAAGAAGGTTGTGTAAAAAAAAATTTCCAACTGCGAGTAGAAACAATCGAAGTAGAAACTTGATTTCGACTTCGAATGAAACGTGTTTGGGTTGAATTGAAGTAAAAAAACTTCTGTTTAAAAAGTCGATTTCTCTTAAAAATTCCCTCTTTTCATCTGTCCCAACAATTGCTTATTGCTGGATTTTCCCCATCTTCTGTCTGGTACGCTTATAGGGGGGGGGGGTAAGGTCACCCGTCCACATAATCCATTGTTTAAGCATTGCTCCAACATATTCCTTTTCTTTCTTTCTTTCTTTTTTTTTTTTTTTTGTCAATGAAAAGTAGTACAGTAGCTGCTGCTTATACGAATCACGTTTGTTCTAAACAGTTTTGATACAGCTAAGCGGCTAGCTTAACCTTTTATGTCCCAAATTAATTTAACAATGAATTTTTATGTACATTTTTTTCGTTGTTGTTTTGGTTTTTTTAGTTAAAAATACATAAATACATCAAACAATATTTTTACCGAGGAGGGAAAAAAAAAGGAAAATTTCGGGGGTCTAAGGGCCCTTAAGAATACTGCATCCGATCGCAAGTACCATCTGTCGGCCTCTCAGCTAAGTACAAGGAGTGGTACTTAAAAGCTTCAGCATGATTGCAGCTATTTGGAATTCATAATGCTAAATTAATATTCGCGGGACCTCTGAGTCCCGTCGGGGCATAAAGGGTTAATAAAGCTGATCTTTGTTTTATTTCTGATGTTTTTATTCATTAAGTGGCTGATTCAATTCACCGGCGTCCACTTTGTTTTGCAAATACTTTTTGCTACACCATACGAATAATTTAATAAAAAGTCAATTTAGTAAATTTCCTTTAAAAAAAATTTCGTATCTTTATCTTCAACAGTGAAATAGCCAGTTTTATGTATAATTTTTGTGAAAACACCATAATTACAGTAGCCGCCGCTTTTTGGATCGCATTTATTCTAAACAGTTTTGATTCAATGAAGCTGGATTTTTTTCTGTTTTTGACGCTTGATTCATCAAAGCGGTTGATTCAATCAACCGACGTCCACTCCTAATAATCCGAAAATCGTGAGTTCGAATCCCAGTGGCAACGAAAATTTTTCAACAAAACTACAGTGATGTTGTCGCTAAAACCGAAAAACAACTTTTTTAAAAAATATTTCCAAGCATTCAAGCAAAGAGACTCATTAGCTATGAATTGCTTAAAGCGACGTGCAAATAACGCAATACTCATCTGTTCAATTCCTCCTTCGGTACCAGAAAAATGTCGTTTAGGATGGATGTGTTCCCCTTTAGCTGAATTCTGATCCAAATTTCCATGAATATAAAACCTAAAATCATTACAGGGTTCTCTAAACAACAGCTATTGCATAAACATAAGAAAAGTGAACCTTTATTTTCAGGGGGAGTATTGTATAATACAAGTTTACAGAGCAAGGACCTTTCGTTGTTTGGCGAATTTACTTTTTAGTTTCTACCCCCCCCCCCCCCCCCCGTCCTTCCATATCCTTGCAAAAAGTTTTATATGCTTTTAAAGAAAAGAACCTTTTTTTAAAAAAGGAAATTTCACCTTTTATTTCATCTGTCCCAAAGTTGGCAGCTCTCTCCAGTCAAAAAAAGTTGTCCTTTAGCAATTTTTTAATTCGTGGCAGCCCCTTCTAATTTCTGAGTTTGATTTTATGTAAAATATTTCCTTGTATATTGATTTCTTGTGTTGACACATCTTTAACTCTGGAAACCTGAAGCGTATGAAAGAAAAAGGAACTTTTGTCA
This sequence comes from Uloborus plumipes, assembly GCA_038373865.1. Taxonomy (NCBI): domain Eukaryota; kingdom Metazoa; phylum Arthropoda; class Arachnida; order Araneae; family Uloboridae; genus Uloborus; species Uloborus plumipes. The sequence continues at coordinate 113,400 of JAXGGA010000643.1, forward strand.
GTCAATAAGAGTTCCAGCTGTTATTTTTTATTTCAATGATTTATTTATTTCTATGATTTTGAATTGTAAGGACAGCGCTACAACCATGTGTGCCCTATTTTCACCTCAACTCTTTTATGTTTTACTTGAAGACAAAAATTCTCACCAGATCTGTACAATTAAAGAAGTTAGAATTTTAATCTTTTTTAGAAACGTTTTTTATCTCTATATATTTTTTTAATATTTTTTCCCTTCGAATCTATTGTTAAACGCTTACTCCTAAACATGGTTCTTATCTTATACATTATGCTTTGAAAGCAGCGTCGAGACATTCAGTTTTTGACTTTCATAAGTGGGAAAGCAATCCATGCTTTTCTGTGCGAGCAATGCATCCTCAGCCATTTCCAGACCTAGATAAAATTTAAAACTGTCTCTGAACTCAGATTATTTCTTTAAAAATTTTCTGCAAAAAAAATGGGAGGCGCAGAAGTCCTCTCTCTGTTTTCAAAAATCAGCAAAAATATAAAGTTATATGTAATCGTAGGGTCACTAGCATGAGCTGCTAATATGCCATGATAAATAAATATGTCATATCTTACAAGCTACTATCACACAATCAAAGGAATCAAGGCATGTTGCAGATAGCAAATTTAAAATAAAATGTCAAAATTGTCTGCAAACTTAGGAAATTTTCAGCGAACATCGTTCGCGCGTTCGTCTATATTATCTGAGTCTGGCCATTTCTATCACAAAGCAAGACTAGGCGGCAGATTCTTGGGGAGACAAAAACGCTAAGAAATAAAGTTGGAAATTACTAAGTATAAAATTGAAATGAAAAAGATTTGATTATCAACTTCTATCAAGAGCTGAGTTAAGCGCGGCAACTTTAATTTCTCAATCAATAAAAATTTTTTTAGCGCGTAAATAAAGTTTTAAAAATACTTATTCGCATGTAATACACACTACGCAATATTGCTAGGGGCAGTCCGTGAATGATGGCATTCTTTGAGGGTGAGGGGGTTAATGGTATTGTGGCAGTTTGTGACAAGGGGAAAGGAGGGATAAACAAGAAATATGATATAATGCTTTCTTTAAAATTAAATTTATGAAAAACACCTTGACGACGTGAAAGTAGGAAGTACGGTAAAGTGTGACTGGGGGGGGGGGGGGTGGGGAGGGCGCTCGAAAATGTTGAAATATGAGTGTGACATTTTTGTTAGCCCTTTTTCGAAAGTTTAGCTCATGGTAGTCATTAAGCTCGAGCTAGACTGTAATACAATGGTATTAAGATGGAGCGGGGAGGGGGGGTTGTTCTCTCACTTACGGCAGCAGAAAACTTTGAATCAACACTGAATGTAGCGAAAGTAATGACAAGACGTTAAAGTTTAATCATTATGTAGTAGCATTAATAAAAGTACTATTACCAAGTAAAATATATCTATATGTTCAAGATCATACATCAGTAAAATGTTACTTAATTACTAAAAAGATTTGAAAATTCTTCTGCAACCACATTTCTTTTCTCACAAGAGCTCGCTGCAGAAGACGTAGACATTAATTTCTTTTCTCATAAAGCTCACGTTTTATCCTGGCGGGCGAAAAAGTAATTCTGGATTCAGAAGCGTACTAGAAATAGCCTTATGATTTTCCTTTATAGAAGATATTGCATTCTAAGAATTATTGTCCTATAAGTGGATTTTTAAGAGTTATATACAATAAATTCTATTATCTTTTAATTCAACTAAGTATTTGAGAAGAGAAAGTTTGCAAAAGGTGCAATGTTTTCCAATGTGCGAAACATTAAACAGTATAGGGTTTGGAAAGTCGGTTTGCTTTGCCAATAACGGTTAATGGCGTTGTGCCATTGCAAGAATTTGTCCTCTTTCAACCCAAGCTCAAATCAACGCGTATGACGGATATTACTAACGCAGCCCTTCTGGGGATGGAGGGAGCCATATCACTCCTTGCATGTAAAAAAACTTAACGTTGTTATTTTCAGTACATACTGTTTTAGAGTTCACAATATTGTTAAAACAAGGGCTCTAGACCCGTTCACCGCCAAAACCACGCCCTTTTTGAACGACTGAAGGACGTGATATCCTTTTGCTTGCTAGCTTGTGATACTCCAATGACGTGTGTACTAAAATGTATGCTCCTAATTTTGTTCCACCCATTGTTTGTTAATATCCACCCATTTACAGATCCGCTAATTAAATTTTAATATTTTGTTTTATCTTTTAAATAACAACTTTAATAAAAAGATATAGTGCGGCTCTGATTTAGTTGAGCTATGACTTAGACAATGTTTACCTGTTTTGGGGGAGTTCAGTGAAAAAGAAACGAATTATTGCCTCGGTATTGAGTTTGAATACTTTTGCAAAATCATCCGGAAAGTAACCCAACCCAACTCAACTCGGTGCCAATTACCCTTCGCTATTTCCCGAAACAGAGATAAACGTTGTCAAAGTCGTATAATGCGCCTCTGGTAAGTTGACCTCCTTCAACAAAATGTTTATCTCTTTGTCGGTTAAGTGGTTCGAAATTAAGTTGGGGCGCCTTCTTAGTCGTTTTGAAAAAATAAACTCCTGCTCAAATCTGCGCCACTTACCCTTTCCTATTACCCGAAAAGGAGTTAAACATTCAATTTCGGGGGCAGTGGTCGGAAGTAGCGCGCTACAAGTAGCGAAACTACTGTAGCGCGCTACTTCCGACTATGTAGAAGCTACATTTTTTAGTAATTTGTAGCGTAGCGCACTACTTTTTAGCCTACTTTCCCGTTAAAAAAAGAAAGACGAAAAAAGTATCAAAAGTAGCTTAATGCATCTAAAAAATATCGCCAAGTCCAAAAAATATCGCCAAGTTAAAAAAATAAAAAGGTAAAATGAATATCGAAAAATTAAAAATTTGAAAGTAGGGTATTGAGATGGGGAATTTGTGCGTCGGTCGGTCGGTCTGTCTGTCCCCCCCCCCCTAATAACTTTTGAATGAACATTCCGATTTGGACAAACTTTTTTTTGTTGGAAAGATCTCGGCGAGTACAGCTCATTCCAATATTTGATTTTTTGATTTGAACAATTTTTGGTTCAACTTTGAGCCGTTCAAAAAACCGGTCCCGCGATACTAACTTTTTAATGAACAGCCCGATTTGAACAAACTTTTTTTTGTTGAAAAGAACTTTTCAAGGGTACTTCATTCCCGTATTTACATTTCCGATTTGGTTCAACATTGAACCGCTCAATCAAGCTGTCACCCCTAATAACTTTTGAATGAACAGTCCGATTTAAACAAACTTTTTATTGTTTGAAGCATTTCGGTAAGGATACTTTATTACCGTATTTAAATTTTCAATTTGAACACTTTTGGTTCAACATTGAACCGTTTAAGCAACCTTTCTCCACCTAATAACTTTTGAGTGAACCGTCCGAATGGAATAAATTTTTTTTTGTTCGAAAGATCTCAGCGAGTGCAGCTCATTCCTATATTTGATTTTTTGATTTCGACAATTTTTGGTTCAACTTTGAACCGTTCAAACAACCGGTCCCGCGATGCTAACTTTTGAGTGAACAATCCGATTTGAACAAACTTTTTTTTGTTCGAAAGATCTTTTCAAGGATACTTCATTCCCGTATCTACATTTTCGATTTGAACAATTTTTCGTTCAACATTGAACCGCTCAATCAAGCTGTCACCCCTAATATCTTTTGAGTGAACAGTCCGATTTAAAAAAACTTTTTTTTGTTCGAAGGATCTCAGCAAGGATACTTCATTACCGTATTAAAATTTTCCATTTGAACACTTTTTCGTTCAACATTGAACAGTTCAAGCAACCTTTCCCCACCTAATAACTTTTGAGTGAACCATCCGAATGGAATAAACTTTTTTTGTTTGAAAGATCTCGGAGAGGCTTTCCCATGCATTCCCATATTTCGCTTTTTGATTTGAACCATTTTTCGTTCAATATTGAACCGTTCAGAAAAAAAAATTAACATTAGCGTCTACGGGGAATTTAAGTTGAATGTTGATCCTGAACTTAAAAGTAGGATTTCCTTCAAACTAACTTTGTAAGAAAATGGTTTTGATAAATAATGTTTGTAACGTACTTTTCTGAGTAATCTTCTATGAGGACTCTGATTCCGACTCCGACTCCGCAAACATGGCGGAAATGCAGGCTCAGAAAAAAAAATTACTGACTGTGCAGACGATTTTTTGTTTATTTATAAATTTGTTTTATTTTATTTATTTATTTTTTTTTTTTGGCAGACGATGTTTTTTTTGTAACAAAAATTTTGCACTCACGAGAACATTTTATTCTTTATTTATATTTAACAACTGGCAACAGATTAAAAGTGAAATTCGAGACATTTTATTAACGGACGAGTTTTTTTTTTTTTTTTTCTTTCTTTGATAAAATGTGTTTTGATGCTCTTTGTACTTTTATTTATTCATTTATTTATTTTATTATTATTATTATTTTTTTTTTTTTTTTTTTTTGAAAACGATGAGGATTTTTTCTACGGAGGAACAGTTACACTCTTTAAAAGGTGCGACAAAACTTTATTTATTCGTTAATTACTTTTTACGTGTCTACTTCATCTGATGAAAGGGGTATATTTTGCTTTTCGAAATCAGCTCTAAGTGCTAAAAAGGTATGTTTGACATAATTTTAAGTCTCAGATAATCAAGAAAATAATGATCAGATGCGAGAATGCCGATGTCGATGTACGGGAAAGTAGGCTCGTTTAGTTCTTGACAGAACTTCTTGTTTAAAAATGTAGAGTAGTGAGTAGCGCGATACAAAAAAATAGTAGATTGTAGCGATTTCTGGAAACTACTTTTAAATTTGTAATTGAAAATTAATAAATAAATAAATGAAAGAAAAGGAAAGAAACTCTTCTTTCGAATCTGGTTTAATCGAATCTGACAGGTGCAAATCTTGCGCCAATACATCGTTTTGGACGCCATACAAACTATCTGTTTGATGTCATTGGTTTAGTTGGCATCATAATTTTCATAATCCTAAACATTCCCTGGCAAGAAATTATTAGAAATTTGAAAGTTAAATTCTTTCAATCAAGTTTTGAATCCTATCCTCTGCGAATATTCGTAAAATTGTAAAAAAAAAATCTTAAAAGGACAAATTTAAGCAAAACAAAAGACAAATTCCTAGTAATATTCCATGTCCAAATAAGTTAATTTATCAATCTAAACCACGTTTTGAATTTTTTCGGTCAATCTTCAAATGGTGCATGCTTTTTTTTTTAATTTATTTTTTTAAAAGTAGCGAAGTAGCGACAGCATTTCAAAAGTAGTTTGTAGTTGCTACATTTTTTAAAAAGTAGTTGTATTTAACTACATTTATAACAAAGTAGTTGTAGTTATAGTTCGCTACAAAATAAAGGTAGTTTTTCCAACCACTAGTCGGGGGTCAATATCTCGGAGGAGCACTATAGCTAAATTTACCATAGGCGTACTTTAGTTCTGCTGTATTAAGTTAACTTCCGACATTGACAATGTTCACCTCTTTTTCATGTTTTGTAAAGGGTAATTGACGTTGATTTGAGTTAGATTAGTTTAATAGTCGGGTTTTTCCCCAAAAGTATTCAACAATTACACAGGCCAACGATGAAAAAACTTTTTTAATGAAAATACCTTATTCTTATGTTGTTTAGGTTGCTGAATCCAAATATGATGCTTAAAAAGTTGTATCACCCACCATTTATTCACATTTTATAGTTACATTCATGAAATAAAGAAACATTTTTAGAATTTAACAGCTTTTTCATAGTTAAGATAACATGAAAAAATAGGTCTAATGAACAAAGATGATGTTGGCAGCACTGCTGAAACACATGCTACAACATGATGGGGGATTACTGTTGGTCACTTCACCGGGAAGTTCAGCAAGCTATTCATCGCAGGAAAAGCTACACAAGAAGCTTCAAGGAAAAAAGGGAAAGAAAATATAAAGCAATTCCAGTTGACAAGTGAACCTTGTATCATCACATAAAATTACTATTCCAAGTATTTTACTGTAAATACAAACCATTTTTACGATTCTACAGTGTTTCATTGATTTCCCTATATACTGTAAATGGGTATTAGACTATATAATAAAATACATTTTGCTTGGAAACTAAGGGTGATACATAAAAACTACAAGCAGATTTGGATTCAGCACATAAAAATCTATCAAGATCAGCTATTAAAATTAAAAATGTTTTCAAAAAGGTTTTTTTTGTTGGCCTGTGTTACCCTTCCTTATTACCGAAACAAGATTATTTCAATAGTCTTTTTTTTTTAATAAAAAGTATCCGGCATTTCCTTATTATCCGAAACAAAGTTGTAGCTCAACTTACCAAAGCCACTGTATATGAAGCTTTAATCCAAGTTTAATGCTTACTTCGCTTTTACGGTTATAGGTTCAGTAGTTGCCTATGATTCAATAATTTGGAAGAAAAACTTAACGCTTATGTATGCATGATGGAATTGGTTTTATCCATTATAAAATCATTTATATGAGAGTGAAAAAATCGTCTACTGTCTAACCTCGAAAGCCGTGCCTAGCATCATTGAATGGTTCTATTTCAAAAAAAGGGTGACGGCTTCATTAAGAAAATGCACCATGGTAGCATTCTGCTTAGTCCGATATTATTTTACTTTTCAAGAACTGGTAAGGAAGGAGAATACATTAAGAAACAAAAAAAAAAAAAAACATCAGCTCAAAACTCAATGGTTGGATGGGGTCTTTTAATTTAGATTTAACCATTTGATCAGTGGGGCATTTATCACATAAACTGTGAATGTCAAATTGGATACGTCGGACGGACCCGACGGGCGCTAAAATTCAGGTTAAAGGAACACGAAAAATTATGTTAAAAAGAAAGAACTTTCAAAATCCTCAATTGCGAAAACACTGTTTGGAACACAGGCCATAGATTTGTTTTCCTCCGAAGCTAAAAATTATTTGCAGACCTTCAAACTGTTGGTGAGTTAGATTTCTTAGAAGCCTTTTCATGTTCACAAAAAATTTAAGTAATATTTGTAACGAATCCTTTGCAGTTCCACACATCTCGCCAATTTTACTTCATGCTTTTAAATTTTCTGACAACGCAACGCCAAATCCGGGCTCGGCACACGCTGACATCTAATTGGCCTAGCTTTTGCTCCTTTCCTGTTTAAACTCTCCCGATACTTTTGTTCTTTCCAATTCTTGCTTGGCACTGAAGAAGGAGGCTTTATGCCTTCGAAACATGTTTGCCAATTTTAATTCGACCCATTTGTGCTTTTAGACGTTGTTTTTCGATTTTTACATTTTCGCACAAAGTGAATTGTTTTTAATTATCGGGTATATTTCGGCTTGCAAAATTTAATAACTTTTTGAAGTAAAATTTTATTTTTACTCTTGAATCGAGTACTAGAAATATATGAATTCACATTTCAAGAATTTTTGTTGGTATCTCGTACATTGAAATAATTCCTATTTTCTTTTCCAGTTGAAACTACATGATTCAGAAATTTCTGTGCCAGAGAATTCACCTTCTTCTTCAAGATTCATCTTCATTTGATCAGAGCTGTATTTTTTAGAACATTGACATCTATGAACAAAGAATGTGCGAGAGAACGTAAAGTTAGAGTAGTCGAGTTACTGTAGGATTCATCTGCAGGAATCAGAAATGGTTTACACATTGACGATACGGATGAACAAGGATTACGCCATGTTAGGGTAATTCTTGTTCCAGCGGATTCATCTTCAGAAATTGTGGTGCCAGATTGTTCATCATCTTCTTCAAGATTCATTTGATCAGAGCTGTTGTTTTTTTTTTTTTAAGATGATGATACCGATAGACATAAATTCTTCCGCCGGAGGATTTATCTTTATTGAGTCAGGGTTGTCGCTGAATTATGCTAAGATTCATCGTGCACGAATCAGAGTGGTTTTGCAGATTAATGATACAGACGAACGAAGATTCGCCATGTTAGCGTAATCCTTATTGTGTCAGCGGATTCATCTTCAAAAACTACTATTTCGGAGGACTCATCTTCTTCAAAATTCATCTTCGTTTGATTACAGCTGTTTTCTCAGAATGATGATACCAATGAACATTTATTGCGCCAAGATTCTTGATTTTTTTCAGAGCTGCCTTTTAGAATGATGGGAAAGGATTTGAATTCGTCTTGAGTGAAAATAGATTGATTTTTAAACTGATGACCGAGATAAAGAAGGAATACGCCTTGATTCTTTTTCATTGAATCAGAGCTACTTTTTGGATTGATATCAGAACGAAAAATGAATCTACTGACCCATTAAAACGAATTCTACAACTTTGATGTTTGTATTTGAAATTTAATTTTTGTTACACACATTCATCATGAGTAATATGCGACCATAATTCATTAAAATTTTCACTTTGTTTCTGTAAGAACAGTGCTACATGTAAAGTTTTAAAAAGCAAAGAGTTTCTGAAATTTTAGCAAAGCAAAAGTGCAATAATCATCGACGTCAGAAAACTGAATTTCTTTACTTTTAGTGTTATGAGAGTAGCTGTGAACATGGAGATTCAAGGTCATTTTCGGGAAATGAGTGTGAATATCGTTGTTTACAGTGAGTTTTGTAATATTATACAAAGTACTGTTTCAGTTCATGAAGTATAAATTTGGGTAATTCGAACTGACAGCGTAGTTGAATGAAATTTTTGCACTTTGATTAGTTTTCTTCTGTCGCACTTATATAATACACGTTATTTTGTATTGCATTATTTATAGTTTGTTATACTTCAGCTGTTTAGTATAATGATACGCATCTTTGTATTTGCGAATAAAATAGCGTACATATCAAATTTTATAATTTGGTGCAGTGAGTGTACGGAAATTGTAAGTCTTTACGGGTACTAAATATAATATGTTTAACTATTGCTGTGTGTGTGTGTATTTTCGGTTGCAATTATTTCCGAAAGAGACCTATTCAAATATGTTAGTATTGTGTGCTAAATGCAAAAATACGATCATTTATGCAAAAAAGCTTTTCAAAATGGCTCTAATGTGCCATTGTTGTAGCTTTTCAGATTTGAAATTCTAAATTAAGTAACAGAAAATAAAATAAAACCATATGTATATTTGTCAGATACACTAATCAAAACTCATTAAAACGAACTCAAATCAATCTGTCTTAACCGTAGTTCATCTTGTCCAAAAAACAGTAATAAACTATAAGCAAAAAAAGTTTGATCACTAATGTATTTCGTCTTAGCGGTAATTCGTTTAAGCGAGTTCGAATTAACGAGGTTTGACTATTTCCATTTCAAATTTTATACAATGATGAATGTTACTAGGGATGCACCGATTAATCGGCAGTACCGATTAATCGGCCATAATCGGCCACTTTGCCGATTATTAATAATCGGCAAAATCGGGCCGATTAATCGGCGAAAAAAATTTTTTTAAATATTATTTTTTAAAGTAAACCTTTACTAAGAAATTATGATGAATAAATTTATTAACAGTAATAATAATCTTCACAGTTGATGTAAAGTTTTTAATACATTAATTCTCTTATTTTCAATAAAAATACTCATAGATAATGTAGCAACATTTTTCATGCGTCGATACTTTTCTCCTTGCTTTTAGATCATCTTCAATTTTCACAAAGAATAAAAGTTTTGAATTACATAGCTACTAATAAATGAAAAATTGAAACTAAAAGAACTTCAAAATTGGATTGCTCACCACACAGACTCCTCCTCCGTTTTTTTTTTTTTTAATTTTCATGTCTGTTTTACATAATTAGCAATGTGTTAATGCAATATTATTGGCAATAATATTAAAATTAGTTCAGAGAAATTTGACAAAATTCTGAAATTATTTTGGGAAAATTAGGGAAATGGAAGAAAAAATTAACAACTATTTCAAAAGTTAAAATTGTAAAAAAAAAAAAAAAAACGAAAAAAAAAAACTGTAACGGTGAAATTGGTAGTACTGAAAACAACCATTTTAATCATTAATCGGCTTGACCGATTAATCGGCCGATTATCAACTGCCGATTAATCGGTAATCGGTAATCGGCCAATTTGCTTATCGGTGCATCCCTAAATGTTACATTAAATGCTTCGAGAATATGGCTAATTGTTGAAGGTGCAAATCTTTATTTTAAAAAGAACAAAAAAACTTCTTCATTACTATTTATTTTCGTCACCGCACCATAAAGGAAGTGATTTATTTTATGGGACTAACAATGGCCGAATAGCTTACTTTATGTACTTCATTTTATCAAAAAGTCTTATTTTTATTTTAAGTTTTTAAAACGAAAATCAAACTGACAGGCTTTTTATTTCTTTTTTTTCTTCTATAAATAAAAGCTGGCCTCCAGAAAAAACTAGCTTTTCATTCATAATTCTGTCCGCCCCCTCCTCTTCCCTTCTATTTCTCGTTAGAAAATTTGTTGAACTTGTTAAAAGAAAAGTTTCTCCCAATTGTTTGCTGAAGAAGTTCAAGAAATATAATATTACTGTTCTAGTAATTTTTAAACTGATGCATTCGCATTCGTTTTTGGCCAGCAGTCAACCTTTTGTTAGCAGGATTCAAAGTTTTGATGATTTAATAATTTTTATTTCATTCATGGTGCATCACTACATTCATATGCAGTAACGTCACTCGAATTATTCAAGAAAAAAAAATTTTCCCCTCGTTAATACTTTTTTTTTATATATATAAAAAACAAGTTTCATATTTGCAAAATACAATCAATTGTTAATTGCATTTTTTACAGTTTTTGAATTTCAATTTGCTTTCTTTTAGGTGTTAGTATAATAGGCGATCTACCACTCTAGTTATCTAGTTACACAATAGATGACGCAAATTACACTATATATTAGAGTAGTTGCTTTCAGTTGCGCCTATTATTGAGTAACTAGATAACTAGAGCAGAAACTCATCTGCTACAGTAAAACCGTACTATTTAACTAATTAAACGTAAAAATTTTGAGATGTCTGCGCATCCATAAGCTCAAAATTTTTTGCTTTGAAAAAGGCGTTCCTTGTAACGCCGAAACACGTGTCTGCAGTATCCCTGCTTATTTGTGCCTCCTTAACGTTGTAATTTTCTCTACATCAATAGCACAAAGGTATTTGTAAACTTCAATTAAGATCTCTGGATAATTTTTGAGAGATATTTTATCGTTAAATCTATAATTTTAATTTTTATCACTTTGTACAGTCGTAATTTTGAAAAAGGTTTTTAATGAAAACGGAACTGTACTGTATGAACGATATTCAGTTGAGAAATATTACCATTGGTATCTATTAAATATTTAGTCTATGTTAAATCAAAAGTTTTTGCTATTAAAAATATAAAGTTTAATATTTTTTCCTTTATCTCGTTATTTTAACTCGCCAAAGAGAAAATATTTTGCGAAGATTTTCAACATCGAGTTTTTGAACATGATGTGTATGCACTCACATGTGTGTCAAAACAAGTATGAACAATTCCTTAGCATTGTTATTAATATCATAAATTCTACTGTAAAATGAGCAACATTTTTATTATCTTCCGTGTTTTTATTCGGATTTTTATAAATCTGTAAGTTTCTTCAAGAAATCTATCAAATAGTGATTTTAATAATTTAAGCAGATAAAGAAAAACCTTAATTTTACTACGTTGCTCGCCTTGTTCTTTATACCAAAAAGTGCCTGTAATGTTGCTAACCCCTTTGAAATTTGATAACGAGACTAACTCAAAATATTTGTTTCATATTAGCGGTATAATACTGGCAGCAGAGGTTCCAGTTTGAAACTGTAACATGCAGAGTAATGAACTGTAAAATTAGCAATTTTGCGGTACATTTTTGTAAAGCAGCAATTTTACAATTTATTAGTGTAAAATTAGGTAATTTTAGCTTGTTTCTATAAAATTAGCTGCATTATACTATTACAACATCTATTTCTTTAGTGTACAAACTTACTCTACTTGATTCTGGTTCACACCAACTGTGACAGTGACGAAATCTTTACCGCAGACGTTTTACGCATGTCAGTGACTCAACATCAGTTATTTCACCCGCCCACTTCTTCGCAATCGTTAGTGATTGGTTGTCACTTATTCTAACATTAAAAATTACTTACACCTGAGGACTATGATTTGTTGATTGCGCTTTAACATCAAATGGAACAAATTCTTTGACTGCATGTAATGGGGGAGTTTCCTTCAGTCAAAAGTACTACTTTTTGTTACTGAAAATGATAAAATGACAAAAAAAAAAAAAAAACATGGGCCCGGAAAATACTTTAATTTTCCCAACAGTTTAATTTTTTCAAAAACCCTACCTTGAAAACGGGGCGTGGTTTTTGTGACGTCAGTGGTGCACCTAACAGCTCTCCTATTTTGTTTACTAACACCATTTTGCTTGACTTGAGTTGTCCAATCGCAGGAATCGGTGACGTCACGACCTTCGTCACCTCACTACAACCAATTAGATTTCGCGCTTACGTGCACCACTGACGTCATGCGCAGATGTTTGTTTTTTCGGAATAGCATCTGTGCACCGGTTAAAATGATTCAAAAAAATATATAACTGTGTCACAAAAAAAAAAAAAGGTCAATTCCTGTGTTTTGAAGAATGCTCTTTCAGAAAAAAAATTTCGGAAACTACCCCCTTGTAAAGCCGCAGCTACGGAAACGATGGCAACCTATTTCATGACTGTCGCAGGCGATGTAATTAAAGGCAATTTGTCATTGTTAATTTTTCACAATGTAACAATGTATAATAAAGCTTTGCTTAATATTACAGTAGTTTTTTGTCCTAAATATCTTTTTACAGTTCCTCTCTACAAACCAACGCTTCTCAACCTTTTTTGGCCCACGGACTGGCAAGAACTATTTTTTAAAAAATGCGTACCGGTTTTTTTTTTTATTTTTTTCCTTTTCATTTTTTTGAAGAAAAATTTTTTATTCAATTTGATTTTTTTTTTGGTGGAAAAGAAAAAAAAAACTTACGTTACTAACTTACTAAAAATACATGATTTTTTTTATGGACCGCGAGGTTTTCCTCCCTTCTTCTTCCTTTCTCTTTTCTTACTTTCTTAAAAAGAAAAAAAAATACTCCGGGGCTTTTTAAAACTTGTGAAAAAAAATTGCGAAATGCATACCCCCCCCCCCCATTAAAATAAAAGAGTAATAGTAATAAAGTTAATTATTAGTCATAAAATTTACGTAAAAGATATCGTTTGTTATAATTTTTGTTTTTCTCTTTCCTTTTTTCTTTTTTTTTTCTTTCGTGAGAAAGGAAATTTTTTAATGTGGACGAACAAAAATTTAATGAGAACCGGTCAAAATTTTTAGCGTACCAGCGCTGGACCACCGTTTGAGAATCGCTGCTGCAAACTTAGATTGCAAAAACTTTAATTTGCTTAAAAGCAACTTTTTTTAAATTAATTTCTAAAGTTTTTCAAAACAGCATCCAGTGAGAATACGTAAAAAAAATTATTGCCTGTTTACCAAAAAAAAAAGTTTATAATTTTTTATATTCGATATTTGCAGATACCAGGGCACTTAGGACAATAAATAGATTGGCTACGGCTACTACACGGGAAAGCACTTTAGAAAATTAATCTCCCGTTGAAGCATCGACGACAAAAATCCCCTAGGACAATTTAAAAATCAATTTTCTCTTAAAACAAGAAAAATATAATAGAAAAATTACATTGCCAAGCTATTTAAGGGGCAAAAAATGAATACGTATTATTTTGATCAAGACCGAGGAGGTAAATACACTTTTTATAAGCTAGCAGACGTGTTTTGCTTCATTTTTTACTTTTATACACAGAAAACTTAATTTAAGGTTTTTTCTTTTTTTTTTCTCGCTAAAGCTTTGTGACTACTTTACTTTTCCGAATAATTTCGAAAATGAATTAAGAAAAAGAGAGAGAAGTATATTTCGGGAATAAGTTTTCATCATTAAAAACTCCGACATTATCTTTTTTATTTTGTTGAATTTGAAATAAATTACTGTGTAAATGATTGAATTTTAATTCTGGCTTCTGGCATTTAAATTAAGTTTTCTCAATCGGAAATTGTGATAGGACCCTACTCACCTGTTGTTCCTCGTGTCTAAAGAACTCCCCAAAAGTGGCCCCACTTTTTCTCTAACACAAAACCACATCTTTCCTTTTTAATACGCTTTCATTTGTTTCACTTGTGGGGTGTAACTCTGAATAAAAGATAAAATTCACGTTCTTTACAAATATAAAAGTAATACGTTTAATACTATTATTAATACTGCAGGTTAAACTATATTACATGCAAATACACCGCCAACTCGTTCATTTCGATTCATGTACTGCAGTTTCGGGCTTATTATGCCCTCATCAGCATGGAATACGATAGTAAACAAGTTGGAGGCAAAAATCCTCTTATAAAGCAAAGAGAGCCGAAAAAATCTGGTAGCTAATGTGAAATTAGAATACCAGCGAGCGACCGCACATGGGAACGGTACAACTCGAAAATTTTAAGTCAGAGCTCGGGTATAAAGCAGTGAGTAACTAACAAAATTGAGTTATCGCCACCAGGTGGCTCTTTGTGACAAATTTTACCTACATACGAAATTATATGTTCATTTGAGAACAGGAAATATTTTTTAAAAAAATCTGAAAAAGTTTCATCTGAATCAGTTACATGAAGCAAAACTAGAGTTTTATCTCAGTTTGTTAGACTGCAGATACCACTTTTGTGCTTAGCACGGCACAACATCATATAATACATCATGGTTTAAAGCTTTACTAGCTGCCAGGGCAGCTAGATTAGCTTCCTGCGGCATGTTGATGCATAATGTCCCCCCGCCACCCAACTTTTACCTCATTCTGATGTGATATTATTTGATATAATTCAATTTTCATAAGATTTTAAGACATACTACGTACGTGGTACACTAATGCCCAAGCAGCTAGCTGCGTGGCCCGGCGTTGCACGGGCGCTTCGCGCCTTTAAAGTAGTAAAGAATGTTTCAAAAAAATACTCGCCGCCAAGGCGGCTCGCTAACAGGCGCTTCACGCTTTCACTTTTTTCCTGCATCAAAAAAATCATTCGAATTATTGAGATGCTTCGCGCCTTCAAAATGGTGAGGAAAGTTACAGCAAGTTCTGCTCGCTCAAGGGAAAGAAGCAGACATAGATACTCAGTTTTTAGCCTACTTTCCCGTGAAAAATAAAAGAGACGAAAAAAGTATTAAAAGTGGCTTAATGCATCTAAAAAATATCGCCAAGTCCAAAAAATATCGCCAAGTCAAAAAATATCGCCAAGTCCAAAACAAAGTCAAAAAGAAAAAAAAATGAAATAAATATCGAAAAATTAAAAATTTGAAAGTAGGGTATTGAGATGGGGAATTTGTGTGTCGGTCTGTCGGTCGGTCTGTCTGTCCCCCCCCCCCTAATAACTTTTGAATGAACATTCCGATTTTGACAAACTTTTTTTTTGTTGGAAAGATCTCGGCGAGTACAGCTCATTCCCATATTTGATTTTTCGATTTGAACAATTTTTGGTTCAACTTTGAGCCGTTCAAACAACCTGTCCCGCGATACTAACTTTTTAGTTAACAGTCCGATTTGAACAAACTTTTTTTTGTTCGAAAGATCTTTTCAAGGATACTTCATTCCCGTATCTACATTTTCGATTTGAACAATTTTTCGTTCAACATTGAACCGTTCAAACAAGCTGTCACCCCTAATAACTTTTGAGTGAACAGTCCGATTTAAACAAACTTTTTTTTGTTCGAAGCATCTCGGCAAGGATACTACTATTATTACCGTATTTAAATTTTAAATTTGAACATTTTTGGTTCAACATTGAACCGTTCAAGCAACCTTTCCCCACCTAATAACTTTTAAGTGAACCGTCCGAATTGAATAAACTTTTTTTTGTTCGAAAGATCTTATCAAGAATACTTCATTCCCGTTTTTAAATTTCCGATTTGAACAATTTTTCGTTCAACATTGAACCGTTCAAGCAACCTTTCCCGCCTAATAACTTTTGAGTGAACCGTCCGATTTAAACAAACTTTTTTTTATTCGAAAGATCTCGGCAAGGATACTTCATTACCGTATTTAAATTTTAAATTTGAACAATTTTTCGTTCAACATTGAACCGTTCAAGCAAGCTTTCACCCCTAATAACTTTTGAGTGAACAGTCCGATTTAAATAAACTTTTTTTTGTTCGAAAGATCTCGTCAAGATACTTCATTACCGTTTTTAAATTTCCGATTTGAACATTTTTTCGTTCAACATTGAACCGTTCAAGCAACCTTTCCCCACCTAATAACTTTTAAGTGAACCGTCCGAATTGAATAAACTTTTTTTTGTTCGAAAGATCTCGGAGAGACTCATTCCCATATTTCACTTTTCAATTTGAACCATTTTTCGTTCAATGATGAACCGTTCAGAAATTTTTTTAACATGAGCTCCTACTGGGAAATTTAAATTGAATGTTGATTCTGAACTTAAAGGCGGATTTCCTTCAAACTAACTTTGTAAGAACACGGTTTTGATAAAAAAATGTATGCAAAGTACTTTTCTGAAAAATCTTCTGTGAGGACTCTGATTCCGACTCCGACTCCGCAAACATGGCGGAAATGCAGGCTCAGAAAAAAATGACTGACTGGGCAGACCATTTTTTGTTTATTTATTTATATATATATTTTTTTTTGTTTAATTTATTATTATCTTTTTTTTGGCAGACTTTTTTTTTTTTTGTTTACAAAAATTTTTCATTCACGAGAGCATTTTCTTTATTTATATTTAACAACTGGCAACGGATTAAAAATAAAATTCGAGATATTTTATTAACGAACGAGGTTTTTTTTTTCTTTCTTTGATAAAATGTGTTTTGATGTTCTTTTATTTTATTTATTAATTTTTTCTTTTGAAAACGATTGTGGAATTTTTCTACAGAAGAACTGTAACAGTTACATTCTTTAAAAGGTGCGACGAAAATTTATTTACTCGTTTATTTAATTTTTACGTGTCCATTTCATCTGATGAGAGGGGTATATTTTGCTTTTAGAAATCAGCTTTAAGTGCTATAAAGGTATGTTTTACATAATTTTCAGTTTCAGATATTCAAGAGAATATTGATCAGATGTTACAATGCCGATGTCGATGTACGGGAAAGTAGGCTCGTTTAGTTCTTGACAGAACTTCTTGTTAATATAAGTAGATGGCTTTTGAACAAATGAATGTTTCAAAATATTACAAGTAGCTAGCGATAAAAATGTCACGTAAGTGGCCCGCTTATGAGTTTCGTGTTTGATTTAGTTAAGATTCATTCAAAATTCTCATTATTATTGTTATTATTGTTTCATAGCAACCACGATTTGCAACAATGGATTTCATATTTAATCATTTATTAGGCTTAATCGCTTTAAATTTGACTACTTATTAATTGATATCTTCGTTAATTAAAATCGTATAATTATATAGATTGAAACTAATGAAGCCTGAAAAATTACATATCTATCGGTACCTGGTTCGACTTTCAGTTCATTGGCGTTCAGGAGAAAGAAGCGTGACATAGAAAGAAAGATAGTTAGAAAGATACTCAGTTTTTAATATAAGTAGACTAGCTGTCAGGGCAGCTAGATTAGCTTCCTGAGGCATGTTGATTCGTAATGTCCTCCCGCCACCCAACTCTTACCTCATTCTGATGTGATATTATTAGATATAATTCAATTTTCATAAGATTTTAAGACATACTACGTACGTGGCCCACCAATGCCCAAGCAGCTAGCTGCGTGGCCCGGCGTTGCACGGGCGCTTCTTGCCTTTAAAGTAGTAAAGAATGTTTCAAGAAACTACTCCCCGCCAAGGCGGCTCGCTAACAGGCGCTTCAGGCCTTCACTTTTTTCCTGCATCAAAAAAAATCATTCGAATTAATGAGATGCTTCGCGCCTTCAAAATGGTGAGGTAAGTTACAGCAAGTTCTGCTCGCTCAAGGGAAAGAAGCTGATATAGATACTCAGGTTTTAATATAAGTAGATGGCTTTTCAACAAATGAATGTTTCAAAATAGTACAAGTAGCTAGCGATAAAAATACTATGGGCCGAATTCAAGTAGAACACCATTGCAATCGCTTCGAAGCGATCGTAATTGCAATCGCTACTGGAAGTCGAATTACGATAGAATAGCATCTCGTAGCGATTGTAACGTTGCACTTGAATCCAAATTTGGGAATTTGCAATTGCATTGGTGAGTTGTGATCGTCCGTGTTTCACTTGAATCCCAGCCTATGTAAGTCGCCCGCTTATGAGTTTCGTGTTTGATTTAGTTAAGCCTTCATTCAAAATTCTCATTATCATTTTTATTACTGTTTCATAGCAACCACGTATTGCAATGCAACAATGGATTTCATATTTAATCATTTATTAGGCTCAATCGCTTTAAATTTGACTACTTATTAATTGATATCTTCGCTAATTAAAATCGTATAATTATATAAATTGAAACTAATGAAGCCTGAAAAATTACCTATCTATCGGTACCTCGTTCAACTTTCAGTTCATTGGCGTTCAGGAGAAAGAAGCGTGACATAGAAAGATAGTTAGAAAGATAGAAAGTTAGAAAGATACTCAGTTTTTAATATAAGTAGATAGTTTTGGTTAATTCTAAAATAATTTTTATTTCCAAAAACAAATTCAGTCCGCGCGAACATAAGAGCTCGTGATACATAACATAATTAAGCAAGCGGCTACGAAAATTTTTAAAAGTCTATTAGCTAGATTTTCCTTACTATTGATTATTCGTGATTTTGCATTAGACTTCTTTTACGCATTCTCTCATTTTACTTATCACTAGGGATGCACCGATAAGCAAATTGGCCGATTACCGATTAATCGGCTGTTACTAATCGGCCGATTAATCGGCTAAGCCGATTAATGATAAGGATGATTGTTTTTAATACGATCAATTTCACCGTCACTGGTTTTTTTTTCTTGCTTTTACAAATCTTAGTTTAGAAATAGGGTGTACGCCCAAAATGTCGTGGGCCAAAATGTCGCGGTCAAAATGTCGCCGGGAAAAAATGTCGCGGGCCAGAATGTCGCGGGTCAAAATGTCGCCGGTCCAAAATGTCGCCGGTCCAAAATGTCGCCGGTCCAAAATGTCGCTGGTCAAAATGTCGCCGGTCCAAAATGTCGCCGGTCCAAAATGTCGCGGTCCAAAATGTCGCTGGTCAAAATGTCGCCGGTCCAAAATGTCGCGGGCAAAAATGTCGAAGGTCTAAAATGTCGCAGGCCAAAATGTCGCCGGTCAAAAATGTCGCGTGTCCAAAATGTCGCCGGTCAAAAATGTCGCGTGTCCAAAATGTCGCGGGTCAAAAATGTCGCGTGTCTAAAATGTCGCAGGTCAAAAATGTCGCGGGCCAAAATGTCGCCAGTCCAAATGTCGTCAGACAAAAATGTAGAAGGTCCGATATTGATAAAGTTGGTACCAAAAATTAAAACATATGAAAAGGCTTTTTTACACCAAATTATCAAAAGATTGCTAATTGCTGTTGATGAACGTGTGCGTTAACGATAGTATGGACTAAAATTTTTGAAAAATACTAAAAAAAATTTACCTTTTTGGCTTGTAAATGTTTCGAGCGTTTTGCAAGAAACAAATAGTTTTCAAACAAGCCTACGTTATTTATTTACAATAGCTTATTTCACCGTGACTCGCTATCTACCAAGCTGAAAACGAATAGATTAGCAGCCCAAGCCAAGTTTAATTGATATCGAAAGGAAAATTTATGAGTTAAAAAAGAAGTTGAAGAACAGTGAAATGAATAAGACAGATATACAATGTTTGAAACTTTGTTTTTGTTCAAATTTCTTACATGATTGAAAGCAAGTCTATAATATTTAAATAATAGAGGTGTTTTTATTTTCTTTTTCATAAAATGTGTAAAAGAAAGTATTGGATCAGTGAAAAATTGTCACTTTGGAAGAATTTACACGTTCTGACATGTGCTGAATTCAATTTTACCGTTTATTTTTTTAAAGGAAAATTTGTAAGTGTATCTGCGTGACCCATTTTTGGGGGGCGACTCTACCACAAAACTTAATGCGTGAATTAGAATGAAATTTGGCACATACATGTACCAACCAATATGTGATTCAGTGCTGATTGGTTTTTGCCGCTAGTTCGTCCAAGTTTTTACATGCAAGAATGTAATGGAACGTTTTCAGCATAGCGTGATTACTATGTCTGAAGAAGGTTCAGACGAAATCAAATAAATGGCCCATAGGAAACCTTCAGTAGATACACCACATCATCGAGGAAGCAGAGCAATTGAACATTCATTGTTTCATTATTTGTGAGTGATGTATATCAAGAAGTAATGCAAGTACTCAGACAAAATTTTGTTTGTAGAATGGTCTTAAAGGGAGAGATGCTTTTTCATTTCTGGCGTTAATCAGCTCAGACATGGTAATGTACCTTCGTTACAATCAGTATTTAAATTTGGAGTTGAATATAATGCCATTTTTTCTCTTGACATTTCACCTCCCCTTCCACCACTCAGTTGTTACAAAGAAAGCAATAATTCCATGAACTAATTTGATTTCAAACGCCCCCAAACAATTCTTTAAGAAAATGTTCCAGAAGAAAATTGCCGGCTACGCGGTGATTAAACGGTATTCCGTTTTTGCAAAAGGAAAAAAAAAAGCCTTTACAGTAAATTTATTTGTATAATTTCTTTGCGTGAAAAAAAAAGAAATAATCCTAAATATAGTTTAAAAAAACTAAAAAATACGCTTTTAGAGTAAATCAAATTCAAAAGAAGATTTTGAAAACTGTTGAATATCCGCTAAGTTTACATGCACTTATAATATGCATTCTGTGGACGATCGATGCCCAACTCAGAACTAATGGCAAATGCACTTATTGCACATCAACATGCAATATAGTTTAGCCTTTAGTAATAATAGTGGTATTAAACATATTACTTTTACGTTTGTAAAGAACATGAATTTTATCTTTGACTCAGAGTTACATACATACAAACGAATAAACAAAAAAACAAACAAACCCACATGTGAGACTAATAGAAGCGTAGTAAAAAGGAAGAAATTTAGCGTCCCTGGGCCCTACCCCTAAGTACAGCCCTGAAAAAACTATGGCATTATTTTGGTACTGAAATAATTTAAGCTTTAGAAGAAATCAATTTAGTTACATTTTTGTTAATAAATTAAGCTAATTTTCTAAACTGCTACGTTTAAAAAAAGTTACTAAACAGGTGTATTTATCATATCGTGATAAGCTTATTAGTAAAATTGAGCTACATAATTAAGCTGCATTGAATTTGTGAATTACTGGAAACATTAAATCTGTACTATGCACTTAGCGTCATTTTGGAACGGCTATATTTTGAACTGAAAACATTTTGAACCGGCGGCATTTCGGACCGGCGTTATTTTGGACCTGCGACATTTTAGGCAGGCGACATTTTGGCCCGGCGACATTTTGGACCGGCGACATTTTGGACCGGCGACATTTTGGACCGGCGACATTTTTGACCGGTGACATTCTGGCACGGCGACATTTTTGGCTGGCGACATTTTGGACATGCGACATTTTGGGCAAGCGACATTTTGGAC
This sequence comes from Uloborus plumipes, assembly GCA_038373865.1. Lineage (NCBI taxonomy): Eukaryota > Metazoa > Arthropoda > Arachnida > Araneae > Uloboridae > Uloborus > Uloborus plumipes. The sequence goes on from JAXGGA010000643.1 coordinate 134,991, forward strand.
CGGCGACATTTTGGCCCGCGACATTTCGGCCGCGACATTTTGGCCCGCGACATTTTAGCCCGCGACATTTTGGCTCGGCGACATTTTGGACCGGCGACATTTTGGCCCGCGACATTTTAGCCCGCGACATTTTGGACCGGCGACATTTTGGCCCGCGACATTTTAGCCCGCGACATTTTGGCTCGGCGACATTTTGGACCGGCGACATTTTGGCCCGCGACTTTTTAGCCCGCGACATTTTGGCTCGGCGACATTTTGGACCGGCGACATTTTGGACTGGCGACATTTTGGCCCGCGACATTTTAGCCCGCGACATTTTGGCTCGGCGACATTTTGGACCGGCGACATTTTGGCCCGCTACATTTTAGCCCGCGACATTTTGGACCGGCGACATTTTGGCCCGCGACATTTTAGCCCGCGACATTTTGGCTCGGCGACATTTTGACCGCGACATTTTAACCCCAAACCAAGAAATAGTACGTAATTTATTTCTGAGATTCTTTTTTTTTTTTCATTTTCCTACTTTTCCCAAAATGATACCAAAATTTTATCGAATGTCATAGAACCAATTTTCAAATCTTGTCAATAATGTTACATTAACACATTGTTAATTATGTTAACTAGAGATAAAATTTTAAAAAGGGTGGGTGGGGGAGGGGAGTCTGTGGTGAGCACTGCAATTTAGGGGTACTTTTAATTGAACTTTTCAATTATTAGTAGCAATTTAATTCAAGACTTTTACTCTTTGAAAGTTAGAGGTTATCTAAAAGCACTATGCTAAAGAGAAAAGCATCGACACATGAAAAGCGTTGCAAAATCGTGTATGTGTATATTTATTCAAAATAGGAGAATTAAATTTATTTAAAACTTCGTATCGACTGTGTGAGGATAATCATTACTATTAATAAAATTATTCATCATAATTTCTTAGTAAAGGTGTACTTTAAAAGTAATATTAAAAAATAAATAAAATCCGCCGATTAATCGGCCTGATTTTACCGATTATTAATAATCGGCAAAGCGGCCGATTATGGCCGATTAATCGGTAATGCCGATTAATCGGTACATCCCTACTTATCACACTTCCTTTACTCTGAAAAAGGAGAGAACTCCAACTGCGGTAGAGTGACAGTAAATAGCAATCACGATTGCTCAAAAAAAAAGTTATACGCTCTCATTTGGGGAAAAATTAAATACTCCGGTAACTCGACTTCCTCGGTAAGGCGAGATTTCCAAAGGTTGGCCGATGTTTTCAATGGGTGCTAAACTCTCGAACTTGTCACACATTTACAGGGACCTCTTTAAGTCGACATCAACTTGCACTTTTAGTCAACTTCTTGCGGCCGATGTTCTTCGCGTTGACTATTTCTGACAATTTGGCTTAATTGTTTTTCCGCAAAGATCTCTTTTTGAATTGTATTCTTACTTGTATCCGAACACTTGTACTTCGAACACTTGTATTCTTAGGAGTCGGCCATCACACCACACTCTGTGCTATTGTTGCAGTCCCAGGTCCATGGGGACCCCCATCCCCTCAAGCTCAATGGCGATAAATCCCACCCCAAAAATTTTCTTAACTCGTTTGCTTTTAATTTTGGTTAAACATGACACTTTTTAGAGTCCCAAATTTTCATCATTCGCATTTATTTAATGAATCAATTTAAAAAATAAAAAACTTATACACTGTCGGAAAAAAAATCCCAACACCAAGAAAGAGTTGCGTTAGATAAACGAAATTTAGTGTGTTTATACAACTAAAAGATGTCATCAATTGAAATTTCGCGCTCCGCGCATAAGTATGGCGCAGCTAGCGTCACTCAGAACATGCAAATAAGGCTTGTTTTAAAGCGTGTTGTAAAGCTCGTGACTATTATTTTTCCGTAAAATTTAACGTATTGCGTTCATGTTAGCCAGGAATGCCCTGACGAAGACGAAGAAGCCTTTATCAACAGCTTCACCGAGTTTGAACGAGGTCGTAAAATTTGGATACGAAAAGGTAGATTTTCATTTCGCGATATTGCAGAAAGACTTGGTGGGAATGTTTCCACCGTGCCTGATTATTGGAAGCTATGGTCAAAGGATAGTACTACCCTCAAGAAGATCGAGTTCCGAGCTGCCACGTGGCACGACTCAGAAGGAAGATCGCCGAATTCTGCGTTCGGCTGTGGCGCATCGTACTGCATCTGCGGCTATCATTCGTGCTGCAGTTAGTACCATCGTAACCCAAAGAACGGTAAGAAATCGTTTACTTCAAGGACAGCTCCGAGCCAGGTAGCCTGTAGCTGGTATTCCATTGACTGCAAACCATTGCCGTTTGCGACAGCAGAGGGGGGGGGGGGGTGTTATGGGTGTTTTTTCAGAAAAAAAAATGTCAATTAATGAATTAAAGAGCATAAAATTATCTTTACAAAGCTTTTTTAGTTTTTATTGTAGCTATAATAGGTGCCGAGATATAAAATTTCAAAGTTTGGGAATTTTTGAAAAACTGACCCTTTTTCTATTCTTTTCTGTTTTTGGAGCCTCCCCAAGGATTTATTTAATATGATTATTTTTTCTTTTCGGTGTTAAGTAGTGCCGGTCATCAGAGTGATTTGATTTTTTGAAATTAGAAGGCAGGTGGTTGAAGAAAAGGGCGAGAAATGATGGAGGACAAAAATATGTGCAGGTTTTTCTTTTTTTTTTTCTCCTCCAACAGATCCAGCAAACGAAGGCTCAATATGAAGGGGGGGGGGCATGTAGTTTTGAAAATTGGCCCCCACGTACGTGCAAAAAGGGCTCCTAATGAACATACAAAAAGTCCCTGGTGTTACAAAGAGGAGGGGGTGACCCGCGCTGCCATCTCGGAGTTAAGGGCTGTTTTTTTTTCTGTGTTTTTTGTTTCAGGTTTCATCTTACACCTCAAAAGCTTTTATCTGCGAGGGAAGTAGTCAGCTGTTGCGGAAAAGCACCTTTGAAAGTGCGTATTTAAACTGTGTAAAGTGCGGGGAATACGTTTTAAAGTTCGTGAATTTAAAAAACAAAAAAAAAAAAACTGACAATTTCCCTCGCTTTTTTTTAATTCTTTGACTTCTATAAGATTGATTTGATGTGATTTTTTCTCTTTTTGGCAATAAATAGTGCGGATCGTTAAAGTTATTTAATTTTCTGACAATAGAAAGTAGGAGGGAAAGAGCTCTCCTCTGCACCTACGAAGCAGTGAAAAAAGAGAAATAATTGAAGGTGCTGTTTTTTACTTTTATCTTTTTTTCGCTAACTAGTATGCAGATTTTCTTCACTGCTTTATTTGACTTCCATCATTTAAATCATGTCAACATATTAACTGCTGCATAGAACTCGGTTATAACGTCATTCAAGGGAACAGAATATTAACGAATCAGTAGTCGAGTGACTTAACAGGCAAGATACAAACAATAATACAGTGAACTCTCACTTATACACCGCCTCCTTTATGCGCCTTTTTCACTTATACGACGGTTTTCAATGGTCCCAGCACATTCTATAGCATAATGATGATAATATCATTCGTTTATGCGTCGCTCTAAAGATAAATATTTCACTTATGCGCCGAATTTTCGTAAAATGTAAACAATTTATTTATTTTCTTTAAAAAATAAGCATGTTTCTTCACTTTCCTCTTTAATCTTTCGCTTTTATTGCTCACGGAAGGCATTTTTTCCGCATGAACTAGAGTTCGGAGAGGGACAATTATCTATTATGCATCGTTTTAAAGGGAACAATTTGTTATTAGGTATGCAACAATTTTTGTTTCTCTCTCTTTATGATTGTAGTCACATTACAGTAATTGGCAATCGTAATAAATGTTCTTTTCTATAGAAACATTCTTATTCATGCTCTCATTAGAACTTATGTTGCGTTTTAGACCTTAAATAGGCTTGTTCGTTTATGCGTCTCTCCAGGGCCGGTCTTAGGCCGATTGGACCGATTTTGCCCAATCGGACCCCGCTCTAGCAAGGGGCCCCGCGCCGACAAATTATTTTTGCCTTTATATGAGAAAAAAAAACTATATCAAAATAAAAAGCTAATTGGCAATATTTAACTGATGTTTAATCTGTCTGAAAGTATGGTGCTACGTTTAGTTCAATTTATGGTGTAGGAGCAAGGGGCCCCGCGCCGACAAATTATTTTTGCCTTTAGGTAAATGTTAAAAAAAACTATATCAAAATAAGAAGCTAATTGGCAATATTTACCTGGTGTTTAATCCGTTTGAAAGTATGGTGCTACGTTTAGTTCAATTTATGATGTAGGAGCAAGGGGCCCCGCGCCGACAAATTATTTTCGCCTTTAGGTAAATGTTAAAAAAAAAACTATATCAAAATAAAAAGCTAATTGGCAATATTTAACTGATGTTTAATCTGTTTGAAAGTATTTTGCTACGATTAGTTCAATTTATGATGTAGGAGAACTTTCTGAAACTTTTGACATCTCTATTATTCTATTGAAGTTATCAGATACATTCCCAAAACTACTACTGTCAGGTAAATTATTAGAAAAATTTAAACATCTGTCGATTTGAACATCTTAAATCCAGGGTCGTACCTACGGCAACTTATACTCTATTGTCAAAAAAAGAAAGAAAAAAGAAAAAAAAACATAATCGGCCTGCCTCAACGTCAAAATTCTAAATGATTATCGCCACTTAAATATTATGGCTATAGGGGCCCCTCGCAGGGCCTTATTGTACTGGGGTCTCCCATTTAAGGGGCAATTAAGGTATTTACTTATTTATTTGGAGGCGGGCTTATTAAAATTCATCAACAATGAAATGTTCTCCTAGAAAACACTACCGATGTTTACAGTTGCCAGTATGAAACGTAAAATATCAGTTGTACAAGCACGTAAGTTAAAAGGAAACATAAGAGCATTTTTCACCCGATGAGTTTTCCAGGGGCGTTTATGTAAGGGGACCCATGAGGCCCTATTTTCTCCAAAAATCAACAAACACACTTAATCAAGATAATTTCTGAGCTTTTTGCCTTAAAAAAGAAAACGTACGAGAGGTTATAGCAAACCGTCCCGCATAGCTAGAGGTGGATGGCAATTTTTAATCTTTTCACGAGTGGCGTAACGAAAGGATAGGTGCTTTCTAGTGCCAGATTTATGGGGGAAATTCGGAACCCGTGCCCCGACTGCCAACTTCAGAGGGCAACTAATTAAAAAGAAGCACGGAATCAGAAGGTTATCATAACCTCCTTGACAAAGACCAAAAAGATCCTAAAATTCCACTGTTAGACTTTAAGTTGCGGAACATTTCCAGGTGAGATCATGCGATAACTCCCCTTCCTCCTCCCCAAATGTCCCCATCATCAAAGATAACTTAAAATTACAATATTATGACTTCAGCTTCAGAGCGCTTCTGGAGGAATAGTAAATTTCTGTGTCTATATTCTGATAAATTTCCGAAAATTTCTGGAAGACTTGCCTTTTCTCTAACAACGAGGTCAATTGCCTAAAATGGCGTTTTAGGGATTTAAAATTTTGGTAGAGATCTCTCCTCTCCCGTTACCCTCTAACCCAGTGATTCCCAACCTGGGGGCGATCGCCCCCTAAGGGGCGATTTGGCCTCCTCAAAGGGGCGGTAAATTCTAAAGGGGCGATAGGGGTGATGGGTATTTAGAAGAGAAAACACTAGTAGTAAAGGGGTGGCGAAAACCGAATTTGTGTGTAAACATGTACGAAACCGGTTGTTCAGAGTTCAGACAATTAATCACAAGTTAAGGAAAAAACTAATTAAAGTTCAAGAGCTTCCTCCTTGAACCTTAGGAAGTATTTTGTCATTTCATTGTCCATTTTATGAATTTTCAGATTTTCAATATATTTTCCTTCAAATTTTTAGTTTCAATGGTTTTAATTCCCCCAGATTCCAGTGTAGAAAGGAAAATAATTTCTTAAAAAATGCACTTCTGTTTTTGAAAAGTACGTCGATGATCTTAGTTAAATATTACCCATCAAAGTTCGCTTTGTGAAATAAAATAAATTAAATTTGTTGTTTTTATTTATTAATATTTTTAGTTTAAAAGTGATTGGTTAAAACTGCTTATATTTTTAATAATATCGATGTTCACTTACTTTTTTTTTTTTTTTTTTGAGGAAGAAAGGGGGATGGCGATAAGTGTCAGTCAGCGTCTTAAAGCGGGCGATGAGCTCAGAAAAGTTGTGAAACACTGCTCTAACCAAATGGGCAACCAGAGAATTAGGGTCCACAATACAGAATGCTGAGTTGATGATTTTTCTTTAAATATTCTTTATTACTGAAGAGAAGTAAAAAATGCGCTTTGTTAAAACTAAGCGATTTTAAGAACAAAAATAAATACTGTTGGCGGAAAATCTTAATTTTTTTCAAAAAGGAATCAAGACACTTGAATTTTCAACCATTATAAATTATTAGTCAATTAATTGTGTGCCCTTCTCCCCTTTCTTTCACACCCCCCCCCCTTTTTTTCCGACCTTGTCTGAAAATAAGAACGTGTTCAAAATCTTACTTCTCCGAAGCCTTCTCCCACAAAAATTATTAGGGAATATCTAAAATTTCGTTTCCTGGGTTTCAGTTTTAAAAAGTTTCAGGGAAAATTCTTCAAACACCTAAAAACATCGAAAATCATTTAAAATTGCGCTTTTGGAACTTCAATTTTGAACAAACTTCAATGCCGTTAACGCTACTAAATACAATCTTACACTCATGCAGTGAAACGGTTATATAAGTAGTCTTTTCATCATCAGTGGCGCGCCTACGGGGTAGCTAAGGGACTCAAGCCTAGAGAGCTAAGGGGCAGAAGACAAACCCACTTGACAAAACCAGGGAAATCCTAAAATTGCCATTTTGTGCCTTTAATTTTTTTAATTTTCTGCTAAATAGCACCCAATCCCCAACTTTCTGTTTAATATTTTCAAGGAAAATTTCTGAACGTGGGACTAACTTTTGACCAAGTTATGGGAGAAGGAACGGGTACCAGTTCCTTCTTCCATAACTTGGCCAAGAGTAACTTAAAATTAGTTTTTGAGGCTACAATTTCAAAGCATTTCTAGTAAGAAACCTCCATCTAATATCAAGGTCCTCTAAGAGAACGTCTAAAACTGCGTTTTCAGGACTATAATTTCCAAAATTTTCGGGGAAGAGCCCTCAAAGAGATGGGGGAGTTGGAGTTTTTTTTTTCAAAGTGTCACCCTCCCCCTTAAAAATATTCTCTCGTTTGGGCCGCTGCCTAAAATGTCTTCAAATAGCGTTTTAAAATATATATTTAGAAAGGAGAGTCTGAATTTGAGCCTGAATTTCTCGCCCATTCCTCTGACATTACCGAAGATTGTTTAGAATTGCATTTTAAAAATTCAACGAGGAAAAATGTCTAGAAGAGCGCTCCACCCTGCCATCCTCTAAATTATTATTCTAAGCTTGGTCCCATTAGCCCTCTCCAAAATTTAAACATATATACCCCACTATTTGCCTGCCACTAGTACAACTTAGTTCTTGGGAATATAATCAAAAATGCAACATGCTTTTTCGGATATATGAAGCGGTTATATAAGTAGTCTTTTCATCATCAACGAAAGGGTTAGGGAAGGTGCATAAAATAGAGATAAAGGTTAGTCTGTAATGGCTTGTTTTAGCAAGCCATTTATTTATTATTATTTTTTTTCTTGTAAAAAATAGCGAAACAAAAAGTTTTTAAAAAGAGTTTTAAAAAGAGTTTTCTCGCAAGTAAATAGTTTTTGAGATATAAGACGAAAACTGAAAAAAACACTGCCATAAAGCACCAGATGTCGCTGCGAGCTCCCCCCTCACCACCGGGGACTTTTAGTATGTTGATCAGGAGACCTTCCTGTACCCGTGTGCCAATATTTAAAACTGCATGTTTTTTTGTTTTTTCAAACCCTTTATTGACTAGACTATAAGCACGATTTTATAAGTAAGAAATAAAGATAAAGTAATTTTACTTCTTCGATAATCTGAGGCACTTGCGTCTTGTGATAATCTCGCCGATGTTTTTTCCTCTTTTTTGAGACCATTACTTTTAAGAAATGAATAATATTTCACGAAATCACTAAAACTTAAACAAGGATCCGATATCGTTTTTTTGCACAAAACATCAATACTTAGTACAGCCGTGCGTAGCTATTTTAAGGCCTGAAAAATTTCCAGATCCTCTCTTGCATCCAAAAACGATAACACTCATTCGATCTACAAATACTGACTCGAAGGACGTTTTGAATCTCAGCCAAGAATGCAAAATAAATAACGCGCAAAATGTTTTTGAGTCGGAAGAATTGAAACATGTTTAGACTGCCCCCCCCCCCCCAGAGAAGCAGTCTGGGCCTTAGAGCAGATATTAGTAAATGGAGGGAGCGGATCCAATCATTCCCCCAGAAAAAGCTTAAACAAAGATCCCAAGTCACATATTTCAACATCGGCGAATGAGAGATGCGTTTTGCGTAATACAAGTGAAAGAAACCTGATTTCTTCCAATACTTTACTTCAAAATATGTCACGTGACTTGAAATCTGTGTTTCAAGAGATGAAGACTTCACTCCCTCCACCTTTATTGCTTCTCAATGGTCTGGACTAGTCTTCACCCGATCATACCCTTTACATGACGTCGATAATTGAAGCGTTTAAACAATGTGAAGACAATGAGTTTGAACGGTTGCGTGACTTGAGTTCGTTCTTGGAAAGGAAGAGCGGAAAATGGGGGAAATTTTCTCTGATAAAAATGAAAATAGCGGATGAAATCGATAATTTTGTCACGGGATCAAAAGCAAATGGGTTTAATGGTTGCACAAAGCGTGAAGATATTTCAGGAGGAAAAAAAAGATACTGAGACTGGTCAAAATGCAGCAGAACGAGGTTTATAAACGTCATGGTTAGGATCAATAATGTAGTTCGGTATAAATTATTCATGTAAGTAAATTGTGGGTAAAAATATATACTGAAGTAAATGATATTTTAAATATAGAAAATGATATTGTAGCTTTTATTCATATATAAAACCATAGAAATGCTGTTGACTTGTGCCAGCTAGTCTGGCGATTTGGGGTGCTCTGTTTCACTTTTCTACCGTCATTTGGTGTAAAGTCCAACTTCCACAGTACACAGTTGCTACTAGGACCCATTTGTATACCCTTTGATAGGCAACCATTCACAGTACACATTCACACAAAGAAAGGACAAGTACAGGAGAGAGAAAGTACATCCATGCCTAAGCCGGGATTCGAACCCGGATGCTCCCCATCCTTAGTTAGAGTTATCTGAGCACTAGAAGCTATCGATTTCTGCTTCCGATTACATAGTCAATTCGTCAAAAAAGTACATAGGACACACTACAAATATGCAAACACTTTTTGAGCATGGACTCTTGTCCCCTTTTTGAGAATACTTTGAATTTGAAGCTCACGCTTTGGAGCAGTTTAACTCTAAGAACACTTACACTCGAATCTCGGTAACTCGAAGTCTCAAGGGACCGACTAGAAGCTTCGAGTTATTGGTACTTCGAGTTGTAGAAATTTTCCATAACCTTGTCAAGAGTTCGTGGATCAATGAACATTTGAAGACAAAGGAATTTTTGAGTTACAAGGCTTCGAGTTATCGAGACTCGACTGTATTTGGTTCATCTGACTTTTTATTCACTTTTTGAATTCTGACTCGTGATCCTACTTTAACAACACTTTGTAGTACTTTTTTTAGGAAACTTCGTACAGCACGCACTGTCTGATTTTCTTAGGTAAAACCTTCCGCGTATTTACTCATGCATCAGCCATCTCTGATCTTACCAAAAATCTGTACCTCAGAACCAGACTAACGTAAGTCCATTTTCGTCATTTTTCGGTAGAGGGGAAAAATGATTGTCGAATACATCGTTTTTCCCCTCTACTGAAAAATGACGAAAATGGACTTAGGTTAGTCTAATTCAGAGGTACAGAAATAGGGGTGATAGGTAAGATAACAGTAAGGGGAAGAATAATAAGAAGCAACCGTATTAAACAACGTAGAACGATGCTAACTTCAAATACATAGTTTAGTTGAATATGTCACAAGGACAACAAAAATGCAAGTTTTAAATTGACAACTTCGGAAAGTTCCCACTCACAATTCATCGCCCCTTTTTTAAGTAGAATGGTTCCGGAGTGTTAGAAGCGGTTTTCAAGAACGAACGGTTTATGTCAGCAGTTTCTGCTGTTAAATTTTCCAATAGTCACGAGAATTGAGGACAGCCTGCTATCAGACTGACAATCTGACAAGTGCCTAATTATTGTCTCCGTTTGGGACAGAATTCAAAAGCAAATGTAATGGAAACGAAATTTCGAATAGTATAATACTGAAAGATTCCATTGACTGGTAGTTAAAGTAAGCTCTTGAAATTGCAGTACACTCCCGATTATTGCATAATAGGGTGGCACGGTAACCGCGGATAGTCCGATAAATATGGTAAAAAACGAAATTAATAGCTAAAAAAAATTATAGCAAAATACATTTAAATACCGCTAAAATGATAACATAAAATGTAAAAAATATCTGTAAAAGCTAAAAACGACCTACAGCGCATTCGCATTTTCTGCTTCCAGTTTTATTATCATCGTAAAAAAAATAATCGTGAAAGACCGGCGGATAGTCGGGTGTTCACCGTATATTCGTACAAAAGAAAGCAAAGTACGCATAAATGTGTTCCCAGTCTGTTCTCAAATATGCCCTTAGACTGTTTTCAAATTCGGTTTACAAGCTTAAATTTAACAAATAATCTGAGCGAAATTCATTCGGAGCAAATTTTAATGCATTTTTCTCGCAGCTGAGCACGTTCAGGACAAATTTTAGAACCCATTGAGACAACGCTGTTTCTGAGCTGAAGTGTTTCCAATGTGTAATGTCTATTTGAAGTGAAAAATTAAATGTGAAGACTAATTTTTCTTAAAATCGAAATTTTAAAGCGTTTTTTTTTCTTTCTTGTGTATTTCTCTTCCTTTTCATTCTTTCTTCCCCCCTTTTTTCAGGATAACATTTTTTTTTAATCTCAAGTGGTCCTCTTCTTGCACCAAATACTTCAGTTGAAATGTAATATGTTTCTTATCTCTGTAAGAATTTATTAAAAATTTATTTTTTACGTAGTGCTGTGATTCGTTTATTTTATCTGATAAAATGAACTGTTGCTAGTCTGAAATAAACAAAAATGTTCCTTTTCACTCGCACTATGCTTTTTGAAAACTAGCCAAAAGCGTCCTTAGCTCTAATAAGATAGCTAAATGCGCAATCTACAAAACTCCAGTATTAAATACAAGTAAAAAAATAATAAACAAACTTTGGTAGCATATAAACAGCAAAATAAAATCTTGAAAAACCAGGTTTTCACTCATTAAATTAGAACTTAAAAGAAAGCTAGACTGGAATTAATTTATAGCATTAAACGGGAAAATGGCAACATTGTGTCTGGAAGTCATTAAGCAAATACGTGCGGCACGAGCTAGTTCTATAATTATTTCATCGGGAAATAATGAGTTTTCAGATGTTTAAAGACAAACTGAACATTTTTTTTTTCAATTCAGCGAGAGTTGAAGGAATTGTTTTATAAATAGTTTTTAAATTATTTTTTTAATGTTAAGATATTTTATCAAGATAATGCTTTTTTTTTCTAAAAATAATAGCAAAAATGTTTCATCATAAGAAAAATCAAATCTATCCATCTATCTATATATGTATATACTTGCATTTCTGTCAATTGCGTACCTAATGGAACTTAAATAACTTTTAAAAAATTACATTACTTTTACAGGGGACAACTAATAATAAGGCTAAATAGCTCCAAATGTTAAATGCTCAGGCCGTTGGAAACTATAGTATATAAGGTTGACTAACCAATGTATAAACAGCTCAGCCAATTGGTTAATAAATAAATAAAAATATTATACATTCACGAAATTCATTTGAATTTTAATGACTATTAACAAGAGACAGACGTGTAAATATGGGCCGTGGTCAAAATTCTCCCAAGTGAATCGATACCTCTGAATGGAAAAAAAAAGATAAAAACAATGCTCTTCAGGTCCCCATCCCAGTTAAACCACGAAATGTGATGCTTACAGGGGATCCTGGAGTGTGAAGTGTATTAACCAACTTCACTTTACCTAATTCTAGTCTCTCTTTTGCAATTCGAGAGACTGTTTTAAATTAGTCAGTGTTATCAAGAGCATCTTTCGTGCCGAATTATTTTTTTTTAAAATTTTATATATTAAAAACACAAACAAAATAACTGGTAGATAAAAGAAATAAATAACTAATATATTTAAAGTGATTTACTGCATAGGGTGGTTCACACAAACAAACCTGCGGTGAAAAAAAAATTTTGTCCTAGAGCTCACGGCTGTGACTCATTTTTTTTACCTTAACCAATCCCCCTAATATACTACCAAAATATTAACCTCCTTCTTAACTAAAAAGACGGTGCTCAAAGCTCAAATACGAGGGTTAAATGAAAAGTAATACCTCCACTCATAACTCCCCAACAAATGGCAGCACTGGTATACGGCACGTATCGGCTTGTATCGTAAACTCTCCTCAACAGCTTCAGTTGGTAAGAAGCCTTTGAACTGAACGGTTGGGATTTTAGAGTATGGAACCCTGCGCAGATGGTCGGTCAATGCGATTTAAGCAACCTGCAGTCATACAATTCTTGACAGCAGAAGGTGTCTCCCCAAATTAGATTCACCAGAGAATGCAAGCTGTTTGTGGTGATTGCGTTGATGCGAGTACTGTTCGTCGCTGTGGGCGATTAAGTTTTAAAATGTTGATGTGGGAACATCTGATTGGCGTGATAAACAAAGAGTTGGACGTCCTGTGACAGCAACCACCGAGTTTCACTAGCATAAAGTTTTAGCACTATCTGACTTTCATCTGTTCCCAATAATGAAAGAAAATCTACGGGGACATCATTATGCTTCTGATGCAGATGTTGAGAGAACTGTGAGGCTATGTTTGCGGGGAAACAGAGTGTTGACTTCTTCCGTGACGGCTTCAGAAAACTGGTTCACCGTTGGTGGAAATGCATCCAATTGTCTGGCCATTATGTGGAAAAACGAATTTTGATAATTGAAGGTCACATTCTAAGGTTTATTTAAGCGTTTGATTTATTAAATTATTTCCATCCAAACCCAAGTAATGAAGATGAAGGCATTACTTTTTAGTCAACCCTCGTAGTTCTCAAGTTTTCCTCAATTTCAAGTGTTTTTCGGTTGAGCGGCAAAAAAAAGTTCAGTATATTTTTGCAATCATTCTTGTTGATTCTTATGTACAATGATCCCCTGAATCCAAATAAGGCCATCGTTTGCCCCCCATCCCTTCCAACTTTTCTGAAATGCCCCCTCCCCTCCTATCTTCATCAGATTTCAACAATTTGATAGCTATTATTTGGAGGACAAGGAAGCAGTATATTTACCATTAACATTCTTCTATAAGGCTAAAGAAGTGAAAAGTTCGAAATCATAAGCACTTGTTGCAAGTTAGGAGATTCATAGGGGTATTCCCACCTCCCTTCCCTAAAATATTTAATGCATCATCAACAACTCATTTTTTCCAGCTTCAAAATTTTTCCACTTATTGTTTGATGCAACACAAGAGTATCGGATTCCATTCTATGACTAACACATCTAAAAAAATTTCAAGCTGTAAAAATTTTTCTTTTAAACCTTAGAAACACCGCATGTTACATTCGAGTCGCACTGCAGATTCTCATAGACCGTATGTTACAGTCACTTGTTAATCAGTAAACCGAAAGAGCGTTTACACTGAAGAAGCTTTATGCTTTGCAGTTCGCAGTTTAACTCACTATTGTGTTAAACGTCGTTTTCGTTTACTTTAGTATGTTCCAGTTATGTTCACAGATATAATTACAATTGAAAGTTAGGGAGCGATTACCGTGAAGGGGGAAACGATGGTCATATTTGGATTCAGTGTGTCATTTTACATTAAGAATCAGCAAGAATAGTGTCAGATGCATTCAGATGCAATTCAACTTTTTGTCTTTTTTTTTTTTTTGAGAGAGAGAGATATATTTCGAACATTGAATATTTAGTTGTTTCAGCAAGGATAGCTATTTAATTTTCTTCAACAACAGGTAAAAGAAACTGCTTATCGTCCTCATTATTAAAAAAATCCTGTTAAATTCTTGAATTATTTGAACATTTTCCTCAGCAATGTCATTCACCATTCTTTATTTCTCTTACTTTGTTTTTTGGTAATTCTGTGATTGATATTATATTTGTATTTGTTGGGGTGTAGTACGAAGGATGTTAGCAAATTATCTTTAATATTCATGTTTGAAAAAAACCCAATTGTTCTGTACTACACTTGTTACATTTCGCATCTTTATTCTTATTGTACTAATTTGCTCTTCTTTCAGCTAGAATTTCATATGAAAAACTAAGTCAAACTAACTAAATCACCAGAAAGGTGCCACAAGTGTCCTAGTTGTCACTTCAATTTCCAGGTCGTGCATATTTTATAAGAATTTTGTCAAGTTCAGACATTCCCAAGAGTTTTAATACTAAGTGGATCATCTATTAATGTTCTATCTATTTGTTGTACTGTACAAAAAGACACAAAAACTGTAGAAACTGTGGTATCGAGGTTTGTTCTCTCATGATTAAATGAAAAATTTCTTACTTGTATAAGAACATAATTATTTTCAAGACAGATAAGAGATTAGCCATCCACCAAGCAGTATAATTAGCACCTAACCCCACTGAATTCTCTCAGATAGGCTCCCAAAATGACTAATATAATAAAGTAACTCAATTATCTCTTTATAATCCACAGAGTTAATTTCGATTTATCTATAGATTTATAAAAAAACATACAGTTGAATTTTCAAACTTGTTAATGTCTTATTTTAGTTTAATGCGCAACATTCTTTTTTTTTTTTTTTTGTTTAGTTCTTTGCCAAACATTTTTTGCTTTAAAGTTATTAAAGAATAGAGCTTGTGAGGAACCTGATGGTCAAAGTAAGCATGAAATAAAGATCTTTGCCTAAATTTCATATTAGTTCTATGTCATAATGACGGAAGACTAGCTACAATAGTTTATTTTGGTGCAATTAGTTTTTATCACTTAATTCATTCTTCTTGTGCCAGTGTTAGCACTATTAGTTTAAAACGTTAAATTTTGCAATTATTTTCTCTGCATACCATTACTTTAAAAGCATAAAAAACATTATGCACACTTCTTCCACAACTCTATTTTGGCATGCTTGAAAGTTTTTGAAAATCATAGCACAACATGTAGACAAGTAGTATTGCAATCTACACTGCATGTTGTGTTCTACCAAATAGTTGATTGTACGAGTATCAAAGGTGTTGCTAGGTTCAAATGACTAAGAAATTTTCCAATTGTTTTAACTAATATTTATGTGTTGGAAAATCAGAATAATTGAAAAAAATTCTTTTGTAAGAAAATGGTCTCTTTAGTCTGAAAAACTAGGAAATTGTGAATAATTACGAAAAAGTGAAAAAATGAAGGGTGTTTGAGCACCATCTTCCATTAAGAGTCGAAGGCTGAAATTTTAGAAGAGTGATCTTATACATAAATGTAAAAAAAATAGGATGAGCGTTGGTCCGTAGCAAAAAAAAAAAAAAATTAACCACCCTATTATTGCATGCATTGAATTTGTTCTCTGTTGTTTAGCATTTTTCTTTTCCATAAAGAGGAAAAGTTACTTTTTAGAGTCAACAGATCATTTAACTGAAAAATATGAATTACGGTATTTTTTGGACTTTGAGACTTTCATACTTTCGAGAACTTTAGCTAAAAGATAAGCGGCGTCTTATGCTCGAAACTGAGTGTACAGCTTTTTTTTTTTTCCGTCAGCCTTAAAAATAAAAATCAGAAAAATGAAGTCCGAGATTTTAAAGGTCACATAAATTTTATAAATTAATAAAGGATAACGATTTTAGTTTTTAGTCCCCAATAAATATATTTTTTTTCTTCTTCTGAAAAACTACTTAAATCTTAATCTGCATTATCTACTATTCAGCGTCTTCTCGTCCTTAACAGCCGGTAACAAAGAGCCTGAGTTTAAAAACAAAACGATAAAAAAGTAGCATTTCAAAAGTTCGAGTAAAAACTATTGAAAAGGAAAATTCTTTCAAATCAAGCGTTCATCAAACAAGCACCAATGTAGTTTTAATTTATCAAAAAGCAAGCACTACCAACATGCAGTTGCTTAATTTTATCGTTGCTTGCAACATCTTAATCTAATAAAGGGAATTCTTCAACGCAAATAGTTGAGGTTATTTGCATCAGGAGGGGGTACATTAATACAATTTTAATGGAACAGCTTAAATATGATTTACGGAAAGCAATTTTTGTGTGAAAGTATCTATGTCAATTCGAGAGTGGAAGGAAACAGCTTTTAGGTTAGACTATATAAAAGGAAAAAAAGAGCTTTGACACTATTCACAATAAGCTTGATAAACTGACAGCAGAAAAGGAGGGTAAACTTCGATAACAAAACTGAAAGATTAAATTAACTTATTCGATAGACACCATGATAAAAGGAGCAAAAAAGAGATCTGTGATCAATACCTTTTACGCTTTTAGGAACTTCTTTCTTTTTTTGAGAAAAATAATCTTACAGGATTAAGGGCGAAAAAACCCCAAAGTTTTTTTGTTTCTATGGCAACCGTGCCCATAAGTGCAACTGAAAATAAAAATGCTCCAAAATGCGAAAATTTTTGAGAACTGTGCTACTTTTCTCTGTGGCTTTCGAAGGAAGCACACATATTTATAGTATTCCGTTTTTCAAATGAGAAACGAAAATGCAAATAAAATGTTTCTCTATTTAAGATCAAAATATGACGGCACGCACACACACACGTGTGTTACAAGTAACGTATTTCATATTTTTAAATCTTAAACAACAGAAGTCATAAATTTTTCCGAAAATCGATTAACGCGCTATTATTTTGTGAATTCTTTGTAGTTTCAGTATTTTGTAGCTTGTTCTTTGTTTAAAATAAAAGATTTTTTTTATTTAGTGTGAATAATCAATTAAATGGTTTTCCTTTATAAAAAATCAACTTAATAGTTTCTTAATTAATAATTTTTTTCAAGGAAAAAGAAATCTAATCCATGGCCATACATTATACGAGGGTTGTTTTTTTTTTAACCTCCCTTAGGCTATAAAAAATAAACGGATTCAAATAAAAAAAATATTTTTTTTTTATCAAAAGTAAGGTACAATCCTTTACAATTCTCTACATTATCACCTTGACGATTGAAGCATTTTTTATATCTGTGAACAAGCTGTATAATAGCCTCCCCGTAGAATGTTGCCGCCAATGATTTCAAGTGAGTTGTGACGGTGTCTTTGGGTTCCACACCACTTTGGAAGCCCAATGCCTTTCCAGATCCCAAGAAGAGGTCTCCCCACGCAGGGTTGACGGTCATTGCCATGCCCCCAAGCAGTGGGGCATGGCAATGCCCGTCATCAAGCGCTCGTGTAATAAAAACGGTTCCTCCAGCAATTTCATGCATTCAATGGGACATTTTTGAACACCCACCATTAAGTTCCGACAGAGCATCAAGTGTCTTAAATGTGTTTTCTGAACTGAAGCAGAGACTTGGAGACCCCTGCTTGGAGTCTGGAAAGGCATCGGGCTTCCAAAGTGGCGTGGAACCCAATTCACCGTCACAACTCACTTCCAATCATTGGCGGCAACATTCTACGAGGAGGCTATTATAAAGCTTGTTCACAGTTATAACAAGAAGTTCTGTCAAGAACTAAACGAGCCTACTTTCCCGTACATCGAAATCGGCATTGTAGCATCTGATCAATATTCTCTTGATTATCTGAAACTGAAAATTATGTCAAACATACCTCTATAGCACTTAAAGCTGATTTCTAAAAGCAAAATATACCCCTCTCATCAGATGAAATAGACACGTAAAAATTAAATAAACGAGTCAATTAAGTTTTGTCGCACCTTTTAAAGAATGTAACTGTTATAGTTCTTCCGTAGAAAAAAAATAAACAAATAAAATAAAAGTACAAAGAACTTCAAAACACATTTTATCAAAGAAAGAAAAAAAAACTCGTTCGTTAATAAAATGTCTTTGATTTCATTTTTAATCCGTTGCCAGTTGTTAAATATAAATAAAGAGTAAAATGCTCTCGTGAATGAAAAATTTTTGTTAACAAAAAAAAAAATCGTCTGCCAAAAAAAAATCATAATAATAATAAATTAAACAAAACAAATAAATAAATAAACAAAAAATCGTCTGCCCAGTCAGTCATTTTTTTCTGAGCCTGCATTTCCGCCATGTCTGCGAAGTCGGAGTCGGAATCAGAGTCCTCACAGAAGATTATTCAGAAAAGTACTTTACAATACATTATTTATCAAAACCATTTTCTTACAAAGTTAGTTTGAAGGAAATCCGCCTTGAAGTTCAGAATCAACATTCAATTTAAATTTCTCCGTAGGCGCTCATGTTAAAATTTTTTCTGAACGGTTCATCATTGAACGAAAAATTGTTCAAATTGAAAAGTGAAATATGGGAAGAAGCCTCTCCGAGATCTTTCGAACAAAAAAAAGTTTATTCAATTCCGACGGTTCACTTAAAAGTTATTAGGTGGGGAAAGGTTGTTTGAACGGTTCAATGTTGAACGAAAAAAATGTTCAAATTGAAAATTTAAATACGTTAATGAAGCGTCCTTGCCGAGATCTTTCGAACAAAAAAAAGTTTGTTTAAATTCGACTGTTCACTCAAAAGTTATTAGGTGTGAGAGCTTTTTTGAACGGTTCAATGTTGAACGAAAAAATTGTTCAAATCAAAAATGTAGGTACGGGAATGAAGTATCCCTGAAAAGATCTTTCGAACAAAAAAAAGTTTGTTCAAATCGGACTGTTCATTCAAAAGTTAGTATCGCGGGACCGGTTATTTGAACGGCTCAAAGTTGAACCAAAAATTGTTCAAATCAAAAAATCAAATATGGGAATGAGCTGTACTCGCCGAGATCTTTCCAACAAAAAAAAGTTTGTCCAAATCGGAATGTTCATTCAAAAGTTATTAGGGGGGGACAGACAGACCGACAGACCGACCGACAGACACACAAATTCCCCATCTCAATACCCTACTTTCAAATTTTTAATTTTTCGATATTTATTTAATTTTTTTGTTTCTTTTTGACTTTTTTTTTACTTGGCGATTTTTTTTACTTGGCGATATTTTTTGGACTTGGCGACATTTTTTGGACTTGGTGACATTTTTTAGATGCATTAAGCCAATTTTAATGCTTTTTTCGTTTCTTTTATTTTCAACGGGAAAGTAGGCTAAAAAATGCTTCAATCGTCAAGGTGATAATGTAGAGAACTGTAGAGGATTGTACCTTCTTTTTGATAATTTTTTTTTAAAATTTCAATCCGTTTATTTTTTATAGCCTAATGGAGGTTGAAAAAAACAACAACCCTCGTATAAGCGTCATCCATCGCTAGCTACCATGTCTATAATTTACCATTAAGTTCTAAAAGCAATATTTTGATTTATAAATATTGCTACTCAATTGAAATCAAGGATTGGAATCAACAGTATGATTTTTAATGTCAGCTAAATAGATAACTAAAGCAGTTTTCATAAACAATTTGCCCACACTAGCCCCTGCCCAACCAGTGGCCTATGGTCTCGCTATTAGCGACTCTCGCCACTCCTGCCGGCAAAAGAACTCTTGCTGGTTAGGCGCTCTTTAAGACCCCTACCATGATAGGATTGGCCCTAAGAGTAGCTCTCTTCCTTACCCACTTCCGGCGCGACGTAAGAACAGAGCGTAGGGCCGGTCCCTTTCTCTGCCATTTCCTAAGCCTTGTCATTCTAAACTCTAGTAATTTTGCACATAAATATAACCCAGTCCTTCCATTTACTTCATGTCAGCTCAATCATGTTTTCTCTCTCACCCAAACAGCGAAAAAGAGCTTAGCTCTAACGAAATTTTTTCTCACGATCCATATCTGTATAAACAATTTGCTTGATAATTTCCTGAAAATAGTTTAATACGCACACCCTCAACAATTGCGAATGACCGAAGAATCTTAACAGTCAGTTTTGGTTGATATTGCCAAAACTTGGTTACCAATCTGTTTCTAAACATTTCTGTGGAGAAAAGGATATAGACAAATCATTTGCCCCTAAGAATTCCCGAGAACAGTTTAGGAGGCTCACCCTCAACGATCGGGAGTGAGCAATGCAGCTTAAAAATCAGATTAAATGTAGATCATTAAAAACTAGGTTACAATTTGACTCTAAACATTCCTGTGAAAGATAGGCGATAGGAAAACGATTTGCCTCTAGGAATTCCAGAGAGTAGTTTAGTACGCGCTCCCTCAACAATTGGAAGTGAGCGATGCAGTTCAAAAATCAGATCAGGTTTACGCCCGAATGCAAGTGTAACGCTCGCAGCTCACTCGCTCGTAACTGACGTCATCTGCGATTTGTTCAATGCAAGTGTAACAAAATTCAGGATGCGACGCAGCAAATTGCAACTCAACGTTGCGGCAGCTAAAATCTTCCCGTAGAACACTTTGCGAGCGACATTGTCAACAATGGCGGTCGTGTTGAAAGTCCGAATCAAGGCTCGATTGCTCGACTTTGCTCGATTGCAAAGATATTGAAGTTTAAAAAACGTGAGCAATCTGTTTCAAATGCGAAATATGGATTTCGTTGAAATATTTTGTCTATCAAAGGGCCACAACCCGAGCCCTGATGATCCGTGAAGTGAGTTTATCGTCATCGATGAACATAAAACACGTTATTTCCTTTTGTATTTGTTTCTGCTGCGATGTTTTATAATCCACAGGATTTTTTTGAACTTTGCGATTCGAATGTATGACGCGCTGCCGACATGACATTGAGGCAATAAAAAGAGTTCTATTGTCACAAATTAAATTAAAACCTGAAATTTTTGTCATGGATTGTATGTGCGACGCAGTTTACTGCATGAAAAAAGAAAAATTGTTGGTTTTCTTTTGGAAGTGCTTGAGAAATTCACTTGTGACTTAAATTAGCACTTTTCCTGATATTCACCCCTATCATGAAGTCAATAAGAAATAACTTGTTGAATCAGATAGATTCTGAGAAAACATTTCTATGCACAAAGTTTAACGACTTTGCAAAGACTGTTTTTGTAAAATTTTCTTTTTTATGGAAAGTTTTTAACATAGAGAGAAACTCTATCATGAAATATGCTCACAAGTTGACATTTAAAACTGTTTATCCAACAAACATTGAAAGACAAAACGTAAACTTTGCCCTCAATGTATTTGATAAAAGTACACAAGCTGCTCTTCAAATGTATGGGCAGCAGAATATTTTTCCAAACTGGGAGGCTACAGTTGATTTTCTGAAAATAATAAAAAAAGTGGTGGAATATGAACGTCAAAAATCCTAAAGGAATTCTAAAATGGAATGAAAATTGTTTGCCATTCCGTTTCCTTGATGATGAACGATTTCAATTTCTGGAGAAATTTTCTTTCTTGGGTAGATGCTTGGAAGCAAATGAAATTGAAGCCTCGCTCTAGATGCTTAAGCGAGGAAACTTTATGCGCTTTCTCAGACAACTAAATGCATGTTGTCCCTTATAAAGCATTTGCTTCAACAGGGAAATTCTTATGTGCTCACATGAAAATTTCAAACAGATTGTTTAGAATCCCGATTTAGAATTTACCGCCAAATGTCTGGAAGCAATTACCATGTTTCAGTAATTGACGTTATTGAAAGTGAGAGGAAGCTCAAGTCGACATCAGTGACTTTTGCAACGTTTTAGGCGACCTAAGTATTGATGTGAGTGTGGACGAAGTTGAAGTCTCAACTTTATTGCTGGGTATTGTGTATTTACAGAGTGCGGCAGAAAAACCCGGACAAAGATTTATTGTGATAATTTCATTAAATAAAAGAAATTTAGCAAAACATTAATTAATAATAACATAGACTTCTTACAATAATATACTCAGCCGGTTTCGAAGTGGCTTTCTCCAGCGGGGATACACAGATCCAAACGTAACTTGAAATTTTCAGCGATGGGCTGCAGCTCCTCCAACGACAATCGGTCTTCATTCTCAAAGAAGCGACTGCTTCAGTGACTCCAAGCTTTTGGGGGCTTAGCACAGGCCCCGGCCTCCAAAATATACCAAAGTGCTGCTGGGCCAACAGAAGTACGAGGGCCTGATGAATGTTGCGGCGATACACTTCTTGGTTGATTTTCACCCCTTAATCCACAAAAACAAGAGGAGTCTTGCCGCTACCGCAAATTCTTCCCCAGACCATCACCGATTGTGGATTTTGGTGGTGTTCGACAATGGCTGATGTGCCAGGAGCTTCAGTGAACCAGATTCTTTTGGTTTGGCGGTTATGCGCCTGTTCGACAGTGAACAGCTTCTCATCTGTGAAGAGGATGCGCTTTCACCACTCACCTGCGGCCCGCCGTTTGAGCTGCCGACATGTTTGAAGTTTCACGCGCTTGTTCTCTTCAGGGAGAAGTTGCACATTTTGTAGCTTGTACGGCTTCAGTTTGAGTTCTTGTTTAGCTATTCGCCGAACTGATCGGTCGCTGATTCGATCTAACCAGCGATTTTTTGAATGGAGACCCTCGAATTTCGCCGCACTCGCTTCTTGATGAGCCCACTGTTGGAAAATGTGTTCAAGGTCCGTTTTTTCCGCTACTTGGAAGGCGTAAGTCATGACCAAGCTCTTTGTACCAGCTAATTGCATCGGAAACAGTCTGTCGAGGAATTTTGTGCAAACGAATTGACGTTTACCAGTTCAAAACAATAAAAAAATAGCAGCGCATCTTTTTGTCATTCTGCAAACCAAACATCAATGATGAGTACAAAATCGACACTGTACACCTCAATGCAGGAAAACACATAGAATCTTTTAAAGAAAGAATTAGCTGTACACAGTAAAACATGTTGGTGTCAGGACGTGACAAACTTTGTCCGAGTTTTTTTTTCCGCACCCCGTAAATTGAACATATCCTATAATACGTGTTTGGGAAATTACGTTTCAAATCACAACATTATGATAGAGCCAAATGACCTGGCACCAATATCAGATAGCAACTCTGACTCTTTTATCAGTATTTTAAACAGAGGCGGGTTGAAAAAACCATCAAGGCTTATTCTAAATGTGCTTATACACATGTATAGCGTTTTCAAAGAAATTCTTACTCATAATTTTGAAGAAAAGTTTCAAAAGTGCAACATGCAACAGCATAAAGTTCTCGTTAATGTTTTTAAATTTTACTTGACTAATTCTGATCTGTTTTCTTTGCAAGAAAAATTTGATTTGTGCGGAACGGAGTTATTTGATTCAATTAACAAAATGATCTGCATTTTCAGCCACATTTGTTTGAAAAATTAAAAGTTTTAAATGACAAAAATATGGTAAATTTACAAGAGCGCA
The DNA here is from genome assembly GCA_038373865.1 of Uloborus plumipes. NCBI lineage: Eukaryota > Metazoa > Arthropoda > Arachnida > Araneae > Uloboridae > Uloborus > Uloborus plumipes. The sequence goes on from JAXGGA010000643.1 coordinate 158,431, forward strand.
AGCTAAAAAAATTCAAATCAAAGTGGTAATACTCAAGTTTATTGTAAGTAATTGCATATTTTAATATTTATTTCGTTTGATATATCTAATAGTCAAACTAAATTTTTGCATTTTCTTTTATGTTCATTACAAATTGATTTGTATTGTAGTACTGTCGGCCCGGCTCAATTGGGTAACGGATAAAAGAATACCCTGTTTATACGGAAAAAATATCTCGGAACCGAATACTTCCTATGTCATGGATGCGATGTTAAAGATCCCCGTTTAATCGAATACCCCACCAAATCGAATATTTCTTGGAACCGACTGTATTCGTTAAAGCGGGGCTGACAGTATTTTAATTAGGAATGATATATCTGCCTTTGCCTAGTGTTTCTTATCCAATATGCATCTACACGCCTTTATTAGATGCAAAACACTAAAAATTATTGAATGAGTGAAGAACTGTACCGTCATGCATTTTGTCATTTAGCTGTGGTTGAAATATTTATGTACATAATGTGTAGTCAACTACCTGTGTCTAAAATCCGCACATGAATTGAGCTATACACAATAAAATTAAAATTTATTATTAAGTGTTAAGTAAGAATTAATGGAAATAGCATGAATGTTTCATTTAAAACAGAAAGAAAAAATTCTTATTGCTTTTATTTGCATAAATGTAGTTTAAATAATCTATCAATATTTTTTTAGTCATATGGCAGGCTTCCCACTTTTTATGTTAACTTTTTGCGGTGAATCTTTTATTAAACTATTATTTTATAAACCAAGTTCATCCATTCTCAATTTGTCTGATCATATGTAGATCATAGGTTTGAGAGCTATATGATTTCATAGCGACGACATAAAATAAAAACAAGGAGTCGTTAGCAGAAACATCGAACAGAGAAACACTGTCCAAAAATTATAAAAATGCATGGACTAAATTGCAAAAAAAAAAAAAATCTTGCTTGTTGAGTTAGGGCCGTGCTCCACATCTACGTAAAACGCGACCGAAACTGAAAATCTGGGTACTTTCCATAGGAATGATATGTAATCCATTTTACGCTTCTGCTTTATTTTTCTGCTTTACGTCAATGTGGAGCAGGGCCCTTACATATCTTTCTTTTTCACTTGCAAGTAATGAAAATAAGAGTTGTGTAAATAAATCAATGACCTGAAATCTGTAAAAATTCTGAAATCTAAATTTCAGTCCAATGTCGAGCAGATTTGAGAGAGTTATTTATGTTTATGTTTATGCTTTTATTTAGTCTTTCTCATCCGAAAGGCAACAACATGCTTTTATTAGATGCAAAGCACCTAAAATTATTGAATAAGTAGAGAAATTTATTATTATTATGCTTTTTGTCATCTTGCTGCAATAGAAATATGATAAAACTCACAAATAGGATTTATGCTGAAACTTTAAATGATTGCTGTATTTTTAGGATATAGCTAAAATACAACTTAAAATATTATAAAATATTATACATTCTGCATATCTGAAAATTCACAATAGTCTGTTTTGTATAAAAGAATTGTTTCATTTTACTAACATTTTAAAGTTTTCCTTTATTGATTTCTGCAGAAATTCAAACACGTTTTGAATAAAATGCTTGACTAAATTACTGTTTGTGTTTATTCTGTTTCCATTCTGTGTATTTTTATAAATATTTAGAACATATACACAAATGTATATTATAAATACTAGTTTTTGAGACATTAGATAAATATTATTGAATTGTTTTATTAACATCTAAAGTTTAAAGTTTTGTGGAGTTTTCCTATTTTAATGTTAAAACATCAAATTGAATTAATTTTGCTTTGCAAAAAAAAAAAAAAAACTTTTTAACTTTTTGTTTTGACAAAAATACTGTTTACTATTTGTTGTTCATTTACTGAATTATTTTTTATAATACACAAAATATGAATATATGCAGTTCAGTAACCAATTGTGAAACAAAGATATATTTGAAGGAATTTGATTAATAAGATATGGATATTATGTTTACAAACACAAATTTTTATTTATTTCTATCCCATTTTATGAAAATCTTGTCTATTTTCTTGAAATTTTTATTTTTCTGACATGGGGAAAAAAAACTATTATTCACAGGCGTTTTTATTGGGAAATTACACTTTATAATTTTCCTCCATTTGAAATGAATGCTTGGTGTAGCACTATTTCGCCGATTTGTTTATTTTCTCTTCTCGGACGGCGAGGTATCAGCAGCTGTCATCTGTCATGGCCTCAGCCTTCGCTCTCATTGGCTGAGAGTTGTTTTTATCGGTTAGGACTTCCGAGCATTCGGGAGCTGACGTCACGATTTGCAAATCTACGATCTTGTTACACATGCATTAGGTACGAATCGCAGCTCACTCGCAACTCGCAAATATTTACGATTTGCAAGTTGTGATGGGTGTTTCACTTGCATTCGGGTGTTTGATCATTTAAAACTAGGTTTACAATTTGCCTCCAAACATTTATGAACGAAAGGAGATAGGAGAAGACGGTTTGTCTCTAAGAATTTATGAGAATAGTTTAGTGCGCTCTCCTTCAACAATTGGGAGTAAAAGATGCAGCTAAAAAATCAATTTTGGTTTAGCCCCTAGAAACAAGGTTTACAATTTGCCTAAGCAAGCCTGCGAAAGATAGGAGTTTGCCTTCTACATATTTATAGTTTAGTACGCGCTCCATCAACAATTGAGACTGAGGGATGCAGTTTAAAAATTAGTTTGGGTTTAGATAATCGGAACTAGGTTTTTGATTTGTCCCTCTAAGATTTGCACCTAAAAAAAGATCGCTGAATTCACGCAGCTTACACCATGTTAGCAAACCTTTCCCAAAATGTACTTATTTCCTCACAAAACACTAGTGGAAATCAGTAAAATAACTGAAGGTAGCCTGCTACGCGTCAGATTTTTTTTCACAGGATTTGAAGATGGCATGTGTGAGCAGCTAAAAGAATCATCCAAATTACAAAATTCAAATTATTTTCACGCATTATGAAACACACAAAGCATTATTCCCGCAGTCTTTCTCTTTCCAAAGCAGTAAATCTTGCCAAACATCTTTTGCTTGCTCTTTTTTGCGAGCAACCTAGAAGAAATTTCTTATCTCTTCTCTATCTCTTCTCTACTAATAATAAAGCTGAAGGTGGTTCTGTCTGTCCTTCTTTCTTTCTTTCTGTCTGTCTGTCTGTTACGCGCGTAGCGCCAAAACCGTTCGGTCGATTTTCATGCCACTTGGCACAAAATTAGTTTGTAGCATGTAGTTTTGCACCTCGAAGCGATTTTTCGAAAATTCCATTTCGTTCTTTTTCTATTCGAATTCTTAGCGGAAATTCGATAAAATAGGGAAGAAATATTTCACACACATTTTCAAGTCTTATGTCATTCGAAAGCTTGGAATTTTCTGCACAAAATGAAGTTTTTTCGAAGTTTCTACGATCATCAGGAGAGCTGTAACAATTGTTTTTAGAATCCCGAAATTCAAGGCTTACCTTCAGTAAAGCAAGCCAAACGATTCTAAAATGGTTGAACTTTAGAATAAAATTTGTTTGAAAAGAGAGATAAAATGAATTATTTTATCAACGGAAATCAATTTTTCATGTTGTTACTATGGTTACGTGTTCATACTTATTTTTGTTTCTTTCTTTTTCCAGGGTTGCCAGCGTCTATCTTCGTAGGCTACGGCCAGACGTAGTATTTTTGATTCTACGGTAGTATTTTTTCGGCCCAAATAAGGAGCGTAGTATGTTTCTGGCAACCCTGTTTCCAATACACTAATGACTTAATTAAAAGATTTGGCGGATTTTTTTTTTTTTTTTTCATTTTCATAGATTTCGCATTTCAGCAACATTGATTTTGGCAACGTTTGGAAACAGTAGTATTTTGTAATATTTTTTTTAGAGGAGGCGTAGTTTTTTTTTGTTCCAATTCTCTGGCAACCCTGTCTTTTTCCCGGTGAAGCGGTGAAGATGCTTTGGGACCCTGCTTGGCGCGTTTTCAAAAAGTCAACTACGCCAAATAGCTAGGGTTACCACGCTTGGCGCGCCTATCGTTCATTTAGCGAGAAAAGGGTACCTAAAGCACAGATTAACGAAATATCGTATCAATTGCGATATTGCATCGTTTTTTTAAAGTGTTTCATTTCGGAAAATGTATTGTTTTGTTTTTTAAGCTAGGAAAGAAAACTTTCTTCTTCTCTTAAACTTTGGTAAGATTTCTGTTGGTTCCTGTTATCAACAAAATTGTTCTTATTTTCTCTTTTGGCTTATTTTTGTCCATCTCCCTTGGGGTTGCATTCGAATGTTCCAAGGGGGTGTTTTACCCCATTTGTCGGGTAAATCAGTGTTTTCAATGCAAGGTGATATGAATTGGTTAACAAAAGTGATATGAATTGGCGCGACCACTTGGCGATATATCGCCAAGCTTTTGATCGCCAAGTATTTGACGCCAATTGGCGAAAAAATTTTTTTTTTTTTTGATTTAGGTTCAATTTGGCGCTGTTGGCGATATTTTGCGAAAAATCCACTGAATGATGTTAAAATCGATGATATTTAGGAGATAAATCATTGTAAAACATTTTTTTGCGTTGTTTTGTAGCAAACTAGGGATACAAATGTTTGAATTGTTATCTTGCTCACTCCAAGCACTATTTTAGCACTTAAGGCATCTACTAAGAAATTTACACTTAAAATTAAGTAGTGTGGGGTCCATATCAGATCTTTATATCACTTTGAAGGAATTATAGTTGAATAAAACTAAAATAGAGCATTTTTTCTGCTATATCAATTCTTTTACAAATGAACTTTTAATTTTATACCACGGGCAAAGCCGTGCGGGTACCGCTAGTAACAAATAAATGCAACAACAATTTCGTAATTTATATTTTTAAAAAATAAACAATCGAAGTCATCAACGTTTAAAACTCAATTGAATGTGCTTTAATTGTATTCGTTCTTCGTAGTTTAAGTATTTTGTAGCCTTTCCTTCGTGTAAAATGAATTTAATTTTATTTATTTAATGTGAATACTCATTTAATTTTTTACATATTAAAAAAAGTCAAATTAATAGTTTTTAATCAATAAAAATTAAGCAAGAGAAGAGCAAGTGCACCCTTTGCCAGCACACATTTGTATAATTTACCATAATATTCTAAAAACAATATTTTGATTCATGAATTGGTGCTCATTTCAAATCAATTACACTGTTCGACAAAAAAAAACCTTGAAAATGCTTCTGGTATTTTGAAGGCTGATTCTTATGTAAAATGACCCCCTGAATCCGAATATGACCCCCGTTTTCCCCCATCACGTCCCAATTTTTTTTAAAACGCCCCCTTTTTTTTTCATTTTTCCTTAGTTTCAGGGCTATAATATTTTTTTTGGAGGGGAAAGGAGCCTTATATTCACCAATAAATTTTTTTGGATGTCAAGAGAGACTCAAAGTTTAAAATCATGAGCACCGAGAAAAAATCGGGGAACTTGGGGGGCGTGGCCCCCCAAAATATTTGAAAAATCACCAAAAACGATCTTTTTAGTCTAGTTTCTTTAAAAAGACCTTTAAAACATTTTTTTCGGTGCAGAACCAGAGTATAGGATCCGCTCCTATGGCTCCTGGGTCAGAAAAAATTTTCACGCTGTAAATTTTTTTTAAAAAAATAAAATAATGCTTTAAAAATCGCACTTTGCACTCGAGTTTTAAAGCAGGTCTTCAGCCAAAAAAAAAAAAAAATTGTGGCTGATTCTTATGTCAAATGACTCCCTATTTCCAAATATGACCTCAGTTTCCCCCCTCCACCCCCTCTTTCCAGAGAGTTCCCCCCCCCCCCAATTCAGAGTCATTTTACTAATTCGGAGGGGAAAAGTACATTACGTAACCCGTTAACATAATTCTAAAAGGCAACAGAGGTTCAAAGTTCAAATCATGTACATGTGTACCAAAAATATAAACTATGGCGGTGTACCCCCCCCCCCCCAAAAAAAAAAAAAAAACCTTCCTTTCTTGTTTTTCTAAGAGACGTTTTAAACTTTTTTTTTTTTTTTTTTTGTGTGAAAAATCAGAGTATTGAATTTTCTTTTCTTTTTTTTGGGGGGGGGAGGGGGAGGTATACCGCCCTAGTTTATATTTTTGGTACACATGTACATGATTTTGAACTTTGAACCTCTGTTGCCTTTTAGAATTATGTTAACGGGTTACGTAATGTACTTTTCCCCTCCGAATTAGTAAAATGACTCTGAATTGGGGGGGGGGGACTCTCTGGAAAGAGGGGGTGGAGGAGGGAAACTGAGGTCATATTTGGAAATAGGGGGTCATTTGACATAAGAATCAGCCACAATTTTGTTTTTGTTTTTTTTGGCTGAAGACCTGCTTTAAAACTCGAGTGCAAAGTGCGATTTTTAAAGCATTATTTTATTTTTTTTAAAAAATTTTACAGCGTGAAAATTTTTTCTGACCCAGGAGCCATAGGAGCGGATCTTATACTCTGGTTCTGCACCGAAAAAAATGTTTTAAAGGTCTTTTTAAAGAAACTAGACTAAAAAGATCGTTTTTGGTGATTTTTCAAATATTCTGGGGGCCACGCCCCCCCAAGTTCCCCGATTTTTTCTCGGTGCTCATGATTTTAAACTTTGAGTCTCTCTTGACATCCAAAAAAATTTATTGATGAATATAAGGCTCCTTTCCCCTCCAAAAAAAATATTATAGCCCTGAAACTAAGGAAAAATGAAAAAAAAAGGGGGGCGTTTTAAAAAAAATTGGGACGTGATGGGGGAAAACGGGGGTCATATTCGGATTCAGGGGGTCATTTTACATAAGAATCAGCCTTCAAAATACCAGAAGCATTTTCAAGGTTTTTTTTTGTCGAACAGTGTTATTAAAGTTACCAGTATGAGTTTTAACTTCAGCGATAACGAAAGCAATTTTTCATGAATGAAATAACAACAAAAGAAAACTAGAGCCTTTTGTGCACACACTCTCAACAATGAGCTATGCAGCTTAAAAATCAGTTTAGTTTAAAGCAGGGGTCTACAAACTGTGACCCACTAGCATCCAAAAACTGATCTGTAGGCGAAATTTTAGATGTAGGAACCTGCAAAGTCCTACATTTAAATTTTCTGTATAATTTTTGTGTTTAGCTTCATTAAAAATCAAACATGCAAAAGACATTGAGGAATATTTATAATTCAATTAGAGATTTGATAAGGTTGTACAAAATGTTTCTATCAGCTTATGAATGGAATTTTTTCACGCATAATAATTAATGATGATTAAGAGCAAGAATCTGAGAAACTGTCACGCCTAGCATTATGGGGTGATTCATGACCTCTCAGATTTTCTCCCAAAAATTACCAAATGTTTATTATCTTACTGAAAGACCAAATCCAGAATGTTTTGCTCTAAAGTTGAGTTGTTTAGCTTTTATGGACCCCTAAAGTTGAAAGTGCAGTATCAAAAATTAAGCGGATTTTCAAGACATGGAAGTTGCTGTGAGCCAAAAGTCTTAACAGAAACGGTTGAACTCCAATTTTCTTTTTGTATGTGGAATATAGAAGGTTTAAACTTTACAAAATGAATGTTAAATTTGTGGTAAGTTGTTGCCGTAAGGTCAGTGAAGGCCTTCAAAACAAGGCATTTTTGACGTTTTTTCGCGTTTTTGAGGTCCAAAAACAGCTTGTACATTTCAGTTGGCACGGCAAAAGTGGTATCGTTTGAAAGACCAGTGTAAGCACTTTAAAATAATGTATAAATAGTCAAGGAAAATTTAACGTACTTTTAGTTGTGTGAGGCCGAAATATGAAAAATGTCATATTTTACCGATATTCAAACGGTCATAACTTCCTCTGCCAACAACATATTGAAATATTTTCTTTGCCAATGTCATACTCTATTCTTTGTCTTAACAGAACAGTTGAGTTCTTTGAGGCGAAATGTGAAATTTTTTTTTACAAAAAATACACAGGAAAAAATAAATTTTTTGTAAAAAAAAAATTTCACATTTCGCCTCAAAGGACTCAACTGTTCTGTTAAGACAAAGAATAGAGTATGACATTGGCAAAAAAAAATATTTCAATATGTTGTTGGCAGAGGAAGTTATGACCGTTTGAATATCGGTAAAATATGACATTTTTCATATTTCGGCCTTACGCAACTAAAAGCACGTTGAACTTTTCTCGGTTATGTATACATTATTTTAAAGCGCTTACACTGATGGTCTTTCAAACGAAACTACTTTTGCCGTGCCAACTGAAATGTACAAGCTGTTTTTGGACCTCAAAAACGCTAAAAAACGTCAAAAATGCCTTATTTTGAGGGCCTTCACTGACCTTATGGCAACAACTTACCTCAAATTTAACATTCATTTTGTAAAGTTTCAACCTTTTATATTCCATATACAACAAGAAAATTGGAGTTAAACAGTTCCTGGTAAGAGTTTTGGCTCACAGCAACTTCCATGTCTTGAAAATCCGCTTAATTTTTGATGCCGCACCTTCAACTTTAGGGGTCCATAAAAACAAAACAACTCAACTTCAGAGCAAAACATTCTGGATTTGGTCTTTCAATAAGATAATAAACATTTGGTAATTTTTTGGAAAAAATCTGAGAGGTCATGAATCACAGGCGTGACGCTCTCTCAGATTCTTGCTCTTAAGTCGGAAAATTTTGATGTTATGGAATTGGTAGCCACTGAAATAAACTAACCTGAAATAATTTTTTACTACAACTTTGATTGTTTTAATTTTTTTAACCTATTGATTAATGAATGTTCGTCCTTTCAGGTGGTAAAAGAAAATGCGACATCCTGCCGATGAAAATTTTAAACCTGTTTTTTAATGTGTTTTCTCTGGAGAGTCAAGATAGGAGGCCTTGGGAGGTTGCTGTTACCTCCTAAAATTTATTTTTCTGGGCAAATTTTGTCTGATGATACGGCATATATTTGTGGACAGCATTGTAAAATTTAATTTTCTTACTAAAAAAAAGCGATTTCTGACTTTCGGCAATTTTTGGGGTTTGAGCTTGAAACCCAAAAATTTCCTCCTCCCAAAAATTGAAGTTTGTGATGCCATTTCCTATTCTGAATGGGAAATTAATCAAGAATTAAATCACCCCTCCCGCCGGGGGCGAAAGAGGGCCCAAAATTACCTTCCAGAAAAATACTCCAAAAGAAGCAACAGTTGCGCAATGTGTCCCCCCTCTCTCCTTTTTGGAAAGACAAGATCGATAAAGCATATCTATTTGTGTAACTGCTTTAAAATCGGAGAGATTAAAATCTGAATCGAACTTTCCAACTATAAAACTCCTGCAAATTCAATTTACTGCACCTGGAAGCTCTCGGAAAGAACATTGCAAACTACTCCAACGAACAAACAAACGCCGTTTCCAGAAAATTAGAAAACTCCATCCTAATTATCCTGTTCTCTGGAGTTGTCATTTCACAACAAACCCGCAAAACATTTCTCCTATTCCAGGGGAGCGCGAAGGTGAAGCTTTTCATCCATCCCCCGAGCCGACCAATGAGGAGGCTCGATACAGTTTCCTCTCCTTCATACCTTGCTACCTTTCCTGCCCGCCCCCGCAGAAGATATTAGAGCTGCATCGGTTCCGGGCAGCAATTCGGCGGCAAAACTTCGGCAACTCGGGTCGTCTGGTTGTCAGCTTTTCCGTGTGTTTGCCCACTTGTTCGATTTGGAGAGAATCTGTTGTGACATGGTGGAGATGGAACTGTAGAGAGGGGGTTGTGGTTGCTCGGAGGATTTTTTCGAAGTGTGATATTTGTCAGGAGGGGCAATGGCCCTTTCGCGGAGAGTGGTCAGGAGGTTGGTGATTTCGGCAATAGCGGTGGCGATTAGTTTGACCCTGTGGACTAACAACAGTAAGTGCTCTTTTGTTTATTTTTAACTTGTAAAAGTGTGTAAGAACTTACGGGATTAAAAGTCCGGTTTGCTCAAACTTCATAGTTAAGATTGAACACATTTTACTATGTTAAACTCTGTGAAATGATTTTGTGGTTTTAAGGGGTCACAGTACCTCAAAAATGACCAAACGACCCAAAAATTTTTTATTGCCTATTTCAATAGTAAAAGTTATTTAAAACACTCGGAAAAATAGCATTGTCTCTATCACATTTATTAAAAAAGTTATGAGTGACTCTAGGGCATGCACGCTATGTGTTCCAATTGAAAAGTAAAACTTTAAGGTGCTTTTTATCGATGATCAATTTTTAGTATTTCCATGTTACTGGAATCGCTAAGAATTTTTTTTCTATAAGAAATACTGCTTTAAAACAATATTTTTTGCATTCAGGATAATATATTTGACAAAACTGTGCATTAAATAAGTATTTTATAAATTAGTAAATTTTTTAGAGCTTGTTAAACCTCTAAAAACGAATTTTTCTAAGAATTTTTTAGATTTTTTGCATAAAAGGTCGCAAAATATTTTCAAATGCACAGATTTTTAGAAATAATTCTTTTGATCATTTAGCAAAAAGAAATTTAAAAAAAAGTGCAAGAACAAAAAAGCCATAAAGTTTTTTAAAAAATGAAATTTTCTTAGTTTTTTAAAATTTTCAAAAAAAGTGGGCAAAATTTTTAATATTTGAAAATAAATTATTAATTGTTAAATAAGAGCAGAAACAAAGGTTCCAAAGAATTACATTTTTCATGTAAATTGAAGAAAATTGAAGTACAAAGGTACTGTGACCCCTTAACTTGTAAAAGTGTATAAGAACTTAAAAGGCCAATTCCACGGAAACGGACGTGTCAATTTTTCACTTAACAGCTTACAAAGACCATAAACATGTTAAATCTTTGTTTTAGGTCACAAACTTTATGAAGAACATGGTCTATGTAATGCAGTTAAATTTTGAAAATTTTCAAAAAAAAAAAATGTCAATAACATTATTTTCTCCGTAGCAGACGTATCTCGCAAGATACACCCGTTGCATAGCCGAAACACCAACATCTTCTTTATATATGAAAATGAATGTATGTATCTTCACAGGGTGGAGCAAACCTCCCCCCCCCCCGAAATGTTCAAATCCATTTTGTGCTTTTATTTTTTATTTTACCCCTCTTTTTTATTATATTTATTTTTTTAAATATTATTTTTTTATTTAAAAAAATAATAATAATATATTTTTTTTAAATTATAACTATTATTTTTTTATTAAAGCTTTAAAAGTACTAATTATTCGCAGAATAGAATCCCTTTTTCTCTTCCAGACATTCCAGTTACACACACAAAATAAATAAATAAATAATAATAATTTAGAAATAAAAGAAACAATTTAAATTAAAAGAATAAATTAATGAATGATTTTTTTATTTGAAAAAATCAGTTCATAATTTAAATTAAAAAATAAATTAATAAACAATTTAAATAAATAAATAAATAAATTAGTTTTAAAAAATCCCCCCCAAAAAATTTGATGGCGCAACTTACGCCATGATCCCCCCCCCCCTGTGGGCACCCCTATATCTTCATTTTAGTGTGTTTGTGTCCTCACTGGGCACATCAAGAGACCAATTAGAAAAAAAAATCTGACAGGTAGTTCTTTTTTTATTCCAAGCTGAAACTTCCACATAAAATCTCTAATTTTTTTAAAACTCTTTCCCCCATTTAAATCATTATTTAGTGCTTCATCTCAACTTCCCCTTGATAGCTAATTTTGCGTTTGATATTGTCTTTAGTACGTGATTTTACACTTTACATGTGGAATTACTTCCATCTGCAAAGCGTATGACAGATGTCTTCCATTACTCTCTGAAACTTGCTAAACTTGGTGGCTTTTCTCAAGATTTGGGTGGACTTTAAGGCCGCATTTTTTGATAACGGGGTCATGAAGGCAAATTAGCTGTGCGTCCAAAACATGTTTTTCTACTCTCTTTTAATTGATAGTTACTGTCTGATTTTCTTAGGTTCAACCTTCGCGTATTTACGCATGCTTCACGTCTTCTCTGATCTTACTAAAATAGGGGTGATAGGTAAGATAACAATAAGGGGAAGAATAATAAGAAGCATTTTAGCCGTATCAAACAACGTAGAACGATGCTGATTTCAAATACAGAGTTCAGATGAATATGTCAAAATTGTAGCAAAAATGCAAGTTGAAAATTGAAAACTTCGGAAAGTTCCCGCCCACAACTTATCACCCTTTTTTTAAGTGGAATGGTTCCCAAGTACTAGGCGCGACTTTCACGGGCGGACAGTACTTGTATTTTGCTCCTATGGTTTCCTGGTAAAAAGTTATTTCTAATCGCATGAATGTTTGTAACCAATGAAAGTTCAACCTCGAAAGTTCTTATTCTTACGTGCTTCAGAAGTTAAGGTGCCGAAAAATGTTTCTTTGTTAAGGTAGGAGCCCAAACTTCTGAGTTAAAAGCCGGTAAAATAGTTGTCGGGTACGTGGTACGTATGTCAACACCAGTTAAAAAGTATTGGAAATTCTATTAAGCTTTGATTTCTTTGTTCTCTAATTTCAGGCATCCTTCAAAAATTCTAAGTTTTGCGATTATAGATGGTATCAGGGCTTAGGATATTGATGTAGGTGAATGGGTTACGAAGTTTTGGCCCTAATCAAAGAGTGCTGCATCGGAAATAGCTTTAAAATCATTCAAGTAAGACATCCTGGGCCATGTAGGGGAATGTGGGGCAAAGAGAAATAGCGGGCAAAGTGAAATGGTAAAATATTATCTCAGTTTGCAGCTCCACTTATCTAGCAATATTTTAACTAAGTTACTAGACATATAGTAGATTCCTGTCGACAAATAATTAGCTCCAAAGTTCAACGAATAAATTATACAAGCCATGTTCAAAATTTGATACCTTTATTGTAGTATTCGTGGTTTTTCAAAAGTATTTCTTGTTATTATAAAACAATAAAAATTTTTGTAATTACCATTTGAACTATCAATTGAGATTTTCTGTTCTACTGATGTCCATCTAGTACAGTCCTTATTTCGTTCATATTAGGCATTTTTTGATTTTAAATGTTCAATGTAATTTGTCAAGTGCACGCGGGGTAAAGTGAAATGCTTCATTTCGTTTATTTATTCATTTATTTATGAGATCAAGTAAGTACTTCTCCATTTATTAATTTATTTTCATTCTTTTACTTAATTATTAACTTATTCACTCATTCATTAACTCATTTTTTTTATTCATTCTCTATTTTATTCACTCGTTTCCTTTTTCTCCCATATTAATTATTTCATTTTTTCATTTATTTACTTAGTATTCGTTTTTTTTTCATTATTTTTTTTTTGCGTTTATTTACGCATTCAATAGATGTAAATTACTGCTAATCGTCGAATAGAATAATCTTCATAGCAAAAAATCTTGTTTTTCACTTTGCCCCATGCTTTTTTTGAGGTGAAAATTTTCCACACTTTTTAAAAGTGCAAAATAACTGCCAAAGATAAAAAATAACGTTTCAACGAAAGTTGTATTACAAAATACATTATTCCTTCTTTATGTACAATAATTTTTCGAACAAATTTCCCATTTGTTCCTTTTGAAGCAGGTAAGTAAACTTAACTATTTCACTTTGCCCCACATTCCCCTACATATGGTCCGTCAGATGAGCGAAAAATGGTTCTTTTAGCATATCTTAAAAACTACTGGATATTTTAAGCTCCCATTTTGGATTCTTTTTTGAAACTACTTCTAGATTTTTCTCCATCAACACATAATAAGGTTCCAAATCATCATTTTTTCAAATATCAATTTCATAATTCATAAAAAATCAAACTTTCATCTGAGAGGAAGTAAAGGAAGTTTTTATTATTGGGTTGGTTCATACTTTGATATAAAAAACATTCTGTGTCGTACCCAGCTTATATATTAGCATGTAATATATACACATGTATTTTTTTTTATATTACATGCATATTACAAAAATCTTTTGAAAATTACGGGATACTTTTTTCTCAGTTCAGTTGTGAAACAATGGCTGGAGCAAATTTAAAACGATTTAGTTTACAAAGTTAAATGATGATGATGATCAAAAATATGTAATAAAAAAAGTGGGGTTCTCATAGAAAATTTCAAATTTGATGCCCATTTCGAAATGAAGATGACCCTTTAACAACAATCTAGCAGCAGAAACTTGTGGGGCACATTATTTTTGAAAAAATAATACCTTACACGTGTCTCTAGTACTAACACTATTCGAAAACGAGTGAGTTATGTTTTTTCTACTACTGTATATCATTGTTTTAAATAGTATTAAAAAAAATACGCTTTTTAGTCACTGGTTGCTACGTCATAAATGTAGAAAAATGCTACTTAGGGTAATTCTTGCAAAATGGTTGATTTCTTTAATTTTTTTAAAACTCTTATAGAAAGAGGATTTTTTATAGATTTTTTTAACTCCTTATTTTCTATGCAAAAAAAAAACTCACATGAATTGTCTAGGGCTCTGCTTTAAGAATCAGTGAAATACCAGACATAAAAAAGAAAAAAAAAAGAAAAAAAAAGAAAGAAACTCACTGCCATAAAATCCCTGTGATTTTTCGGAGAAGCTTTTTAACGCTGCTTCAGAACAGAAGAGCGGTACGAAGTATATTTTGTCTTAACTTCTTCCATCTCCCGTAGCTCTTGAGCGTCCGGATTAACGTGTCAATAACTGAGGTGATTGAGAGACTCAAAAAGAGACAATTTCTGTCTATTCCCGAAAGAGCATCAATGTTCTATTCGTAGCTCGATCGAAACAAAATATTAGAAATAGAAAGTTGTGTTAACGGCAATATACAGGGGATAAACCCTGTAATAATGACAGAGTGTTCTGAAATGGACACACAGTTTTTAAAAATTAGTAATTAGAAAATGGTTGAAAAAATCAATGTTTATTGAAAATTTATGTATAACAGTGAAAAGGATTCAGAGAAGTTTATGGCGAATAATGGGCAGCTAATGTGTAAATTTCTGCCAGTAAGATACCTGGCGAAATGCAGGGAAGTTTCCCACTAAAAATCAGTAACTTCCTGAAATTATGTAGTAATTTTCAGAAGAATTTAGATATTTTCTCTACAAAAGCCGGTTATGTTTCTGGATTAAAGCGGTAACCTTCCAAGAAAATTTACCAAGAAATCATACGAGAGCGTAATAATGAAAAATATTTAAATTAGTAGCGATCGAAAGAGAACTGCAAAACATGTTTCTGGAAACATAAATTATTTGCTCTCGTAACCCCGTCATCGAAAGATTTAGTCTTAAACAGTGAAGAAGATTTTGAGGAAAGTCGCAAAACTTAAAGAGTCTCAATAAGTTTTTGCAGACATCTTTCCGCTGATTTGTGAAAAGGTGTCCAGCACAAGCAGACGTTTATTATTATTAATTTCGTCTGATTTAAAGACCTTATATCTGGATAACGAGCGAACGAGGGCAAATAAATTTACGCCCAAAATATGTCTCGAGATACTCTTTAGATTAATACTCATTTGAACTTTTTTCAGAAAACTGTTGTCGTTATGCACACTACCTTTGGAAGCTTTTCCGTGTTGTCGTAGGACTGTTATCCTAACCTGTGAAATCCCTGTGAAAATCTATACTTGTTTTTCCCAATAGCAGTTTCTTTAAACTTTCTTTCCACGTTGCAATGCAAGAAATGGTCGCTCCAGACCTCACAATAATATTTATAGTTATTCATATTGCAATTACGGCGCACTTTTTATAACTAATTTTTAAAAATTCTGCACATGATTTTTACGGCTTTCACAATATACGTGCAGTTTGTTTCATTCTGAAAGCGTCATCTGTGTTTAAGGTATTCAATTTTGGTCCCCGGAGACCCTGTCTATTTTGATACTGGAAACTAAATACATTTTCGCAGCAGTTGGAAACCTGCATTCATACATTTTTACGCTAAGATACTTGGTTTTCGCAGGACACTGGTGCACAAACCCGTGAAATACCGGAATGTTTCCCGGAAATAATCTGACTTTTCAGAATTTTCTTACAGTGAACTATTTCTAACCATATTTGAGATCTATTAACACAATTAAAGCATTTTCCTGCCCTGCTGTGACAGTTTTTGTGAAAGCAGAGTGCTAATGTATTTTAACATTTACTCAATGTGTTTTCCCTTCATTCTTAATTGAATAATTGCGTAATACAGTTTACTTAATGACATTTACTCTCCTGAAAGCTTTGCCCAAAATTAAATCTTCCTCCACTAAACCAAAACTCCGCGCGTGGAACCTTTTAAAAATATTCTTATTTTTTGGTTTCTATCGTTTTGCTTCTAACTATGAGTAATTGGAAAAGTTTTCAGGAATTTCTTCTAAAATAACCACCTTGATATTTATGGATTTGAGAAATATGGACGAAGTTGATGCTGAAACTACAACGTATTTTACGTGGTAAATGACAGTTAGAATTACAGGAACAGGATTAGGGGTAAAAATAAACCCCTTTTCAGCAGCAAAAAATAGTTTATGGATAATAAGATATCCAACAGCAGATTTTGTTGAATGTTAATTCATCTTTAAGGTTGTTTTATTTTAATGAAAAATGAGACTTTTATTACATAGGGTATACCGACCAGTGAATGAACACTAAAGCAAAATTTCGTTTTCAAAAGTTTATATCATCGTTAAAAAATGTAGCATTCGTCACATCACAGCAAAAACACTTAGGTGATATATATAATTATTTTTAAAAATAGTGCGCTAATTTTTATGGCTCTGGATTATGTTTTTTGGGGGATTGAAAGGAGAAAAAGTACCTTGACCCAGTAAATGAACACCCCGAGCAAAACACAAACGCAGCATTTTCTAGCTGCGTTTAGAAAATGTATAGAATGACTTTTTAGAAATGTGTAGAATGGCGGGCTTACTGCTGATTCATCTAAGAAAAATGGTTTAAAAACTTATTTTTTAAAGACAATTACGAGGTGTTCATTCACTGGAAGTGTTCATTCACTGGTCTGTATACCCTATATTCTCATAAACTGCTTTTTTCTCCTTTTTCATTAAAAAACAGTTTTTCTTTTTTAATCTCTGAAACTCATCTCTTCCCTTCTAATTGCAAGTATGTCTTGCTATACCGGCCGGGAATCATTTGGGACGGCACTGGCAACCCCCAGGTTATTTTTATTTATTTAATTATTTGTAAAATATTAATTTGATAATGTTTTGTAATTTTAAAAAGCTACTTATTCCTTTTTAAATAAAAAGATATTTGTACTAAATAAATAAAATTAAATTCACTTTAAACAAGAAAAAAACTTTTTATTTGCATTTTTGGCCAAAATTGCAAAGTACTTAAACTACAAAGTTCATCACGAAAATTTGTCAATTTCACGTTAATGCACATAAGCACCTACAGGGGGTGGAAAAAAAATAAATTGTAAAATAATTTTAAAGAATAGAGATTTTTTTTTTTTTGTAATTTACAGGGCGCACTACCAGCATATGATACTGTGAATGCCCGCTGTACGTAAGTATAGCATTGAGCCAAAATGTCAGATGGGTCAGCCTGTTTTTAAAAGGAGTTAAATGAAAAATAGTTTTAAATGCCTTTTTTTTTTTGGCTGTTGTTGTAAAGAGTGGTTTGCGAATCTTCCATTACATTTTACGGGTTAGGGAGCCAAAAAAGGTTGAGAAACGTTGGGTTAGATGATTATTTCTGTGTCATTATTTAAAGTTTATTTTATTTGAAGTAAGATAAGAAGTTAATTTTTGTTTAAATTTCCGCGATGAGAGAAGACGTACATGGTAGTGCCCAGAATCAGATGCAACCTTTCCATATCGCGTCAGTGACAGAAGTAACAATTTCCCTTAAAACAACAAAAGTAGTTTTTAGTCTGTAGAAGAAAAATCTTTCCGACAAAATAATAATTAAAAAAAAATGCTTTTTCTTGCTCTAAAATTTAAATCGTTGTGTTGAATTTTTCATCTTTGAATTTCAACAAATGATTTAATTTACTTTGAAGTGGGAGTTTCATCTTTGTAATTTTGCCAGTGGATTTTTATTTGAATACTTAATTAGTTCTAAAATGAAGGTTTTATTTTGTAATTTTCCGAGTTTTATTTCAGTTATTGAATTTTTAGCTTTAAAATGGAGGTTATTACTCTGTAGTTTTCCTAATAGAATTTCAGCTGAAAGTTCAATTAGTTCTACAACAAAGATTTCGCTCTTTTTTGCCGATAGAAGTTCGACGAAAGATTTTATTAACTCCAAAACGAGGATTTTTACTCTTTTTTTTATTTATCCCAAGTGTACACGACACAAGACGTGGACATGGATCAGTGAAGAAGCTAAAGCACAATTACATTAAAAACATGCATAAATCTAAAATACAAATACTACAAATATACACACACAAAACATCTACAAGTTCTAAAATTATATAGTATTGAAAATATTTAAAAAGTCTGAAATCATTAAGAAATTTGATGAGAAAAGTTCCCTCTTTGTCAACCCTACACAAGTTAAAATGTGCTCGAGCGTTGCTGGATGTAAATCACATGATATACAGGGAGGGAAAACTTTTTCCCCTATTTCAAACATCATTTTTATGGTGTGTCCAATACGCAATGTTGCTAGAAATGAAGAATTGCGTCGACTAAGACAGGAATCGATTATCTTTACTCTTAAATTAATTTAATAAGTCTCTACTTATAAGTTTCACTAATAGTGTGAAACGGGAGGTTTCACCTTGCAATATATTCCCACTATAGACATAGACTTGAGTGATAATCTATAGAATACGTCGAATATGATGTCATCCAAGCTCCAGTCATGAAGATTGATGTCAGGTGAGGATTAATTTCAGTCGACGGTGCTGAGTTGTTTACATGCATCCTTGACACGAACTGCGGGCATGGATTCATTAAATAGATTGCCAATTAATTGTGCCATTTAGACTTACTGCACGAGACTCAGTCTGCTCTGTTTATTCTATGTTGTGAATAAATGGGACGGGGTTTAATCCCTGGAAAGCACGCTGTGACGCACTTTTTTTTTTTCAATTCGAGGAAAATATGACACAACATTTTTATTTTTTCCCGAAACGAAACCAGTTTTGATCTTAACCAGGGGCAGATTTATCGTGGCTCGAATGTCGCAAATGTGAATGCCCTGCCCACACCACATTGGGGCAACATTTAAGTACTTTTTTGGGGGATAATGAAGGGTAAGTGGGTAGCCCAACTTTTTAATATCATTTAAAGCAAGCTTATCTAAAAAAGCGATGAATTGGTCTTACTCAATAAATTATGTAAATTACTAGCTTGAAGTATTTTTCGTGAATTTATTTATGTATGAGATGTCTACTGACAGTTCTATCTGCTTGATGGAAAATTACGAAGCAGAAAAAAAAAGAAAAACCTGCGCCCGATGTGGTTTTGCGGTCCTCGCAATTGTGACATTCACGACATGGTAAATCCACCGCAGGACTCGAGAATTTTGCACTGACTATTAAAAAAAATGCATATTACTTTTCGACATTTGAATTTTTTAAAATAAATCTTCCATTTTTTCATCAATTCCTGCCGGTACAGACTCTATAAACATAAGCTCTGGCAAAAAAAAAAAAAAAAAAGGAAAAACATATCGGACAAAAATAAACGCACAAGATTGAAATAGAATCCCCCTTAAGATTCATGACGATTCAGACATCTGAGCCCAAGGTCTCGACACCCCCCCCCCCCTCTGCCCTACAACCACGGAAACGTGCTAAGCGACGGGTAATCGAATCCAATCTCGGCTCCCGAAGTCTTTCCGAGCAATCGAATTTGGATATAGTCGATTATTTCCTCGGATTACGCATCCACCGCATGTCGTTGGTATGTTATTGGATATCGCCCCGTGTCATTAGGAGTAAGGATTCTGAGAAATATCGGATTGTGTCGTGGCGATCGAATTTCTCGATGATTGCTTCTTAATCGATGGCTTATGTAAGGACGGATAGATCGATTAATCTTAATGGGATGTTGGTATCATGTTTAATTTGTGTGATTACACTTGTTTGCTATTGTTCGGATATTAATTTAAGTTTAAGATATCGCTTGCTCCTTTTAACGACGTCATATCTCACAAAAATGTGATAATTCAGGAGAACGATTTTAAAGTTTAAAAGTTAGATATTGCTACACATTTTGTAAACAGTGGTTATTTTCATGTTCTTTTTTTCTTAACTTTAGAGTCTATTCTATCAGTTTATACTAAAAATTATTAACTACTAGGTGACCCGTGCGGAATTCCGCAAAAAAAAAACCCCCTCTAAACTTTAGATTTAATACGACAATTTTTATTGGCTTCATTTGCACAACATCGCCATCTACTGCCGTCGTTCTGACAACTTTTCAAAGAGATCAAAGACACGTTCACTTTTACAACTACTACAAAAGTGATACCCTATATTAAAATCAAATACCCAAGGCTACTACTAAACTAAATACTAACGTTATCGCAAAACTACCATAGTATTTTGAAACAATAAAAGTTACAATTAAGGTTTACCGAGCTAAGCCTTGGCTTGAAATGTCGCATTCAAAATTGATTTGAACAACAATGTAACGATTTTGACAGTTGAGCAAAAAATTTAACTTTTTCAAACTTCAATCGCTTATAAGTCGCTTAAACGTGGATTTTCGAGATTCTCGTTACGCGGCGCTAGCGGAGAAACGTTCTAAAGAACGCATTTTTTTAAATCTTTCGAATGAAATCAAAATGGAGACGATACGACAATTATTTCGCTAGATAGAGTCAATTTTGTGCCCAAAAATTGAAGTTCGAATAAAAAACGAACCGACACATTTTAGAGGGTGGGTCTAATTTTCGTCAATAGCCCGCGGGATAAGCTTCAAAATCATAAATTTTCTTGCAATTCGATAAAGAAATGAGCGAGTTTCGACCGGGTATAGGATTCGGCTTAGAGAAATAATATATGGAGATACCTGCATGTTTACTTTCCTGTTATGCATCTTTTCTGGCGAGTTTTGGCGACATTTCCTGTAGATAGCCTTTTAGGATCTGAATGAATTTGATTGGATGCATCCATAACGTTTTCCTATTTTTCATGGGCATTTAATTAATTCACAAAAGAGGACTTCTGTATTTGACATGAAACTTAAATAAAAATTGAAATTTCATCTTATTATTTCGTTCAAACAGATGAAGACAGAGTATTAAGATAACAGTTCTCCTGCATAAAGTTAAAATTAATCAATAAATCAAAGGTAAAAATTAAAAAATCAACTAATTTTACTATTTTGCGTAGCAACCAATAACGTAGTTATTTACGGAAACATAAGAATCTCATTTAACTAATGGATTCCCTTTTTCTCAATAAAACGCAAAGAGTACAGGTCACCAAGGCCACCAGAAGTGTCATAAAGGTTTTGTTCGGTCAGTTCTCTGTAGCATGAAAAATTAATTTATGTTATGCTATTAATACTTTTTTTGATCTGATAGCCGATTGGTGGAAGCGATGCTGAAAGAAGAAATAAAAATAAAAGAATTCTTGCTTTATTTTCCTAGAAATTTGTATAAACGAAGATTATTACATTATTTATCGAACAATTTTCATAAATTTCAGCATCATTTGATAAGTGATTACATCGTGTCTGTAGAAAAGTAATAGCATTATTTCTGCTTAGCATCTCTACAATTATCTTTAAAATATCGCTTGCCAGCAGTCATCACCTATTTGTTACTATTTTCTTGTAAGAAAAAGATCATTAAGCAAAATGGAGTATTACCAGTTAGCGAATTTGGGGAGAAAACAAAAATAAAAAAAGATGCTGAAATTATTGGCCTAACAAAAGTCACCTAAAGAGTGCAATAAAATATCATTACAGCGAATACCAATGTAACGAAATCGTTTTCAACAAAAGATATTCAGTCACGTTTTAATTGCCAACACAGTGCATGAATTTCGTTACCACGTATAAAATTTACGGTACTTTTAGCTTCATTGTAACGGGATTTGATTGTGTACCCATACGGACACACTACAATTTAAAAGTGATGATTCAAAAATCGATTGTTCAGAGCACCTGAACAGTTTTTCAACTATTTTCAAGCTAATCAAAACAATGGGGAGCAGACACATTATATTTGTGAATTTGATCCTTTAACTTCAAATGAAGTGCTAGCTTTTTTCCGGAGTTGCCCGGATGCTATATATAGCTCCATTATAATTGTTTTTAACTTATTTCATGCTAAAATGAAATAGGTAAGCCTTAAATTGATAATGCATTGTTTATCGTAATCTTTGTTGGAAAATACTCATATTTAAATGTGTTAAATTTTATCAATTTGTATGCTTAAAGGCTTATCTCTATTAATCTATCTGCTCAAAACTGAAAGAAAATGCCCATTTTTAGACAAAAAAAAAAATTCGAATTTTCGTGCATCAAGGAACCTCTGTGCCAAGTTTGATGAAAATCCGCCGAAAAGTGTGGATTTATATAAGGAACAAACATACAAACAAATATACAGGGTGTCCACTCCAATCGTGGACCAATAGCTAATTTCTAAACCGTTAGAGATAAGCATATAGTTTATTTAGGAAAAAATCTCCAAATTACGAAAGGAATTTTGGGTCTATTCAATGTTTTTCAAAAAATCAAATTTTGAAAGAGTTACGAAATTTAAATTTTTATACAGCCCCCCAGTCCTATCAATCATATTTAGTAAAACATTCTTGGCACTGTGACGTTTAAAACTTAAAAAAAATCACTGTTCTACGACAAAAATTGACCGAGTTATGTCGTTTTGAAAAATCAAGATTTTGAAGGATTTCGCATACGGTCCCTTAAGCGATCTCTCGATGACGTCATGAAATAATGCAAAATCTTGATTTTTCAAAACGTCATAACTCGGTCAATTTTTGTGGTAGAAGAATGATTTTTTTTTAGTTTTAAACGTTACAGTGTCAAGAATGTTTTACTAAATATGATTGATAAGACTGGGGTTTCTGTATAAAAATTTAAATTTCGTAACTCTTTCAAAATTTGATTTTTTGAAAAACATTGAATAGACCCAAAATTCCTTTCGTAATTTGGAGATTTTTTCCTAAATAAACTATATGCTTATCTCTAACGGTTTAGAAATTAGCTATTGGTCCACGATTGGAGTGGACACCCTGTATATACATGCATCCATTTATACGAGGGTTGTTTCTTTTTCAACCTCCGATAGGCTATAAAAAATAAACGGATTCAAATACAAAAAATATTTTATTATCAAAAGTAAGGTACAATGATCTACAATTCTCTACATAATCACCTTCACGATAGAAGCATTTGTTATATCTGTGAACAAGCTTTATAATAGCCTCCTCGTAAAATGTTGCCGCCAATGATTGAAAGTGAGTTTGACGGTGTCTTAGGGTTCCACGCACTTTGGAAGCACGATGCCTTTCCAGACCTCAAGAAGGGGTCTCCCCAAGCAGGGGTCTCGGGAATTGCCATGCCCCTGAGCAGGAGGGGGGGGGGGGGCATGGCAATGGTCGTCATAATAGCGCTCGTGTTACCCAACCGCGCCTTCAACAATTTCAATGGGGCATTTTTGAACACCCACCATAAAGTTCTGACGGAGCACCAAGTGACTTTCATCTGTTCCCTGAACTGAAGCAGGGGTTTGGGGACACCTGCTTGGGGTCTGGAAAGGCATCGGGCTTCCAAAGGGGCGTGGAACCAAAAGACACCGTCACAACTCACTTCCAAACATTGGCGGCAATATTTTACGAGGAGTCTATTATAAAGCTTGTTAACAGATATAATAAATGCTTCAATCGTCAAGGTGATTATGTAGAGAATTTTAGAGCATTGTACCTTGCTTTTAATAACAAAATATTTTTTGTATTTGAATCCGTTTATTTTTTATAGCCTAACGGAAGTTGAAAACAAAAAAACAACCCTCGTTTTAGTTGAATGTGTCAAAAGGATAGCAAATGCAAGTTTTAAACTGAAAATTTCAGAAAGTTTCCACTCACAGCCCATCACCCCTTTTTTTATGTGGGATGGTTCCCGAGTGCTAGGCGCGACTTTCACGGACGGATAGTATTTAAATCTTTAAAAAAATTAATTAGTAAATAAAAAAACAAATCCACATAAATAAAACAAAGAAAATGTGTTTATGTGTGTGTGTGCGTGTGTACTCTGTGTACCTTATACAAATCCACAGTTTACGTCGGATCTGGACGAAATTTAGCAGGGAGATACTTGGGCACCCGGGAAGGACCATAGGGTGGTTTTTGAGCGGGAAAAAAGTACCGATCCGTTCGAATTTCGAATAAAGGACTTCAAAATGGCTCTATCTGGCGAAATACTTATCGGATCTTCTCGATCTTGGTCTCATTCGAAAGAACGTTAAAAATGCCGTTTAGAAGCCTTTCTTTCCCGAGGTTTTCAAAACCACTAATCGATATCTCCACCCTGAAGAAAGATATGGGCATTTGGAAAGTTCCATTTTAAATTGGATTTATAAAAATCGTCTGCACGAGCGTGAAAGAAATTAAATAGGGTGAAATAAATTATTAATGAGAAAAAGGTTTTGCCATTTTTTTCTTGAACATAAACAAATAAAATTCTTACTTTTGCTTTAGACTTTTCCTGTAACGGACGGATTAAAAAAATTTTTGGCGAATGATAATTTTTTCGTACTGCGTTCTAGCAAACTATTGACTTTAATTTGTTCGGGACTTTTAGACACACGCGTCACTTGACATGACATTTTTCCTCAAGATGGATCAGATCCCGTGCAGAGCCGGGCCAAGTAGCTACTAAATAAATAAAGGATCTCAATCATTCAGAATTACACACAATTGAGGAATGAAAATGTGGTTCTCCGTGGAAAACTTTTCCCGACAAGATAGGTCAGCCTGTTTTTTTACGGAGTTCTACTTTAGAGAGCATCGGATTTTTATTTGGAAACAAGGCCCTGGTTGCTGTGGTGCAAAAAATGTTTTGGTTTTAATTGATAATAAATTAATTAATAATTGATAATAAAATAATATACTAATGAAAGAATGAATGAGTAAAAATGTCGTGGATTCAGTAAAACGAAAAGTGAGCAGACGGTCTTAAAGAATAGCTAATGCTTTGAAAAAATTAGTTTAAAAAGTTGAAACTAATGGACAAGTTTTATTAAAATGTTCCTTTTCCCTATACTCTGACAGCCCTAAATGGATCGAACCTTTAATGATGAAAATAAGATGTGATTCAAAGCTGATGTTAAAAAGGAAATTTTCAAAAAAGTTAGACGAGTAATAAATCTTGACGTGACAGGTTTCAAAGTAACGTTTCTAGAACCACTTTTTAAAGAAAAGTAGAAAAACGGAAAATGAGCGATTGGAAAGCATTACTGTGGTATGTGCACTCACGAAAAATTAGAAGTTATTTTTTTTATAAAAGCTTCTTATGGGATATTTATGGATATAGACACTTAGTACGGGTAGATGTGCAATGCTAATTCCAGAAAATAATGGCTAGCTGCTGTCAAAAGTTATTAATGACTCATTTAATAGAATAGATATATAGAGTTTTACAAGCACGTGCAAAAATTTCTCCCAGGAAGGCTAATTTTGGTTATAAGGAGACAGAACTTTCTCTTGAGAGGGGGAAAGTCATCATAAAATCCTCATATGTTTGTACATTGACTATGACTTTGCAGGACATCCTGTACAAACATATTTGATTAGTGAAAATCACATACATCATACATGGCTAGCTGCTGTCAAAGTTATTAATGGACCCACATTATAGGGATAAGATCGACAACGAAGTACATGTACAAATTATTAGAGGTGTTTCCTGAAAATTCATCGCACGACTAATTAAGTTTAACGTTGAACGAAACAAGCGGCCTAACAAGTCAGCTTCGTCTATCATACGGGCCGTAGGTTGGACACCGCTCTCTTAAAGAATAATAACAGTATATTTTAGAGATCGTTGACTTTTTGGCGTTGCAACAACACACCATTTGCTCCTGAGGTAAACGAGTTCTGCTTGTCATTACAATTGCTTAACAAATGCAACCATTTCACTAAAATTCTAAAACTGATGAATTTGATTCTATTTTTTTTATCAGTCGATGTCCATCTCTATCAGAAAACATTTTTAATGCGTTAGTGCGTTTGATGACAAGCAAACATGCTTCATGAATTTCTTGCGAGGTGACACCGCGAAGCCCGAGGTATGAATGAATAAAATATGTGTCATGTGGTTTACGTTACTCCGTTGGCGTGGTGCCAGAGGGAAAATAGTAACAGATCCGAATATCAGAGTGAGATTACCCTGTCTTAAACACGTGTCGTGGCTTGGCTCAGCTTAGGTGTACTAAACACTTGACTCAGGGAAGGTGAGAGGTACGTTTACGCTTGATAAAAGCAGTTGCCAGGGACGCCCAGATGGGAGATCACGGGAGGTAGCTGTGAAATTTCCAAAAATTTCATTGGTTGGCGAATTTGGAGACATAATTGCAAATTTTTAATGATAAAATATCTCTTTTCATTCGATGTATGTAGGTGTGCATACCCGTATTTAATCGTTCGGCGAATTTTGGAGTGTTATTCGGCACATTTAGAATTTCTGCACTCCTAAAAGTTTGGTGCGCCCTTAGCAGTGGCATAACTGAAAATTTGTCCTAGAAGTGTTAGCGCCATCAATAAAAAATATGCATACGCAAATATATGCATACACACATTGTAAAAAATTAATGTTGTTTTTGCAGTATAGTACAGCTAATTTTATGATAATAAACTGAAAATTGCTAATTTTACGGTAATAAACTGTACAATTTCTAATTTTACAGTACTAAACTATAAACTTGCTCATTTTACAGTTTTAAACTGGAACCCCCGCTGCTAGTCTTTTACTGTTGTTTTTACAGTATAATACAGTTAAATTTTACGGTAATAAACTGTAAAATTGCCGATTTCACAGTTTATTACCGTGAATTTTACAATTTAAAACTGGAACCTCGGCTGTCAGTATTATACTGTAAAAACAACAGCTCATTTTTTTTGCAGTGCAGGTGTCATGTGCATGGAATAAAAATACGAGCAACGCAGTTCAACAAGCACAAATTTGTAGAAAATTGTCATGTTTGTTTTTCGGGATTACAACTAACTCCTTTTTCAGAGGAAAACGATGTGAACTAACTCAGGGGTCATGGCGCAAACAGTGCCATTGAAATTTTGAAGGGGGGGGGGAGGCGCTGTTTTTAGGGACATGTTCTGCTTTTTACTTTCTTCTATATCTTTACTAATATATAAAGCTGTAGAGTTTGTTTGTTTGTTTGT
Source organism: Uloborus plumipes (assembly GCA_038373865.1). Lineage (NCBI taxonomy): Eukaryota > Metazoa > Arthropoda > Arachnida > Araneae > Uloboridae > Uloborus > Uloborus plumipes. The sequence continues at coordinate 185,672 of JAXGGA010000643.1, forward strand.
TTGTTTGAACGCGCTAATCTCAGGAACTACTGGTTCGATTTGAAAAATTCTTTTTGTGTTGAATACTCCATTTATCCAGAAAGACTTTAGGCTATAGTTTGAAAAGATTCGATAAGCGATTCGTTTTTTATTCGAATTCAAGGCAATTTTCTCATAAATCGCCGAATACTGGGTTTAAAAATTACTTGCACATATTCGTTGGAAGCAGAAAAATGTTGTCCATCCTATGCAGTTTGTTCCGATTCTCTAACTTAAACACAGCACGAGTTATTCAATTTTTAAACTTGCCTTTTGCAAGGCTTCACCCGATTTCTTGCAATACTTGGTTCATTAAAACCATCAATAAAAAATAAACTAATTATTCCACAGTTTTGATTTTTACGCCATTGGATAGAGCGATATTTTTCACCCCAGAATTGATACGACTTACAGTCGAAGAACCAAGCTTTTATCTCCACTAGAAAAAAAGTTACAAGCGTTTGAACTTTGAGTTCGAAAACCTCTTTCCTGATCAAACTATTAACGTTTTATTGCGTTGCTATGGCGACATCTTTTAAATTTGTTGTTGGTGTCCTTTTCTTCATTTCGTTTCTTAAAAGCATTTCATTTTACGGCGTTTCAACAAGGCAAATTATGCGATCGTCCGTGTTTCACTTGAATTCCTGCCTACTTAATGACTTATATTTTTTTTCTGGTACCATTTTGAAAATGTGTTTCAAATTAAATTGTAATTCATGTTTTTAGCAGGGATTTTTTTTTGGCTGCGATCTAAATATTAAGACAACTTTTTTGTTTGGAATTTTGCAATTAATGTTACAGGAAGAGAGCGGTTTGGAAATATTTATTTTTGGTAGGGAATTGTATTTGTTTATTAGGGAGAGTGTTAAATATGTGCTACTTGACATTGTTTTTATTCCTGAGGAAGCATGTGCAAATAATGCGATTGACTTTTTTATGCGGGAAAGTTTTTTAGCGAGCCGCTTTAGCGGAGAGTAGTTTTTTGAAACCGGTTTCGCTAAAACTTTCCTCCCTCCTTTAAATGCGAGCCGCCTTGGCGGCGAGTAATTTGTTTTAAGTTTCCTTACTATTTTAAAGGCGAGCCGCCTTGGCGGCGAGTAGTTTGCTGAAACTTTCCTCGCTACTTTAAAAGCGAGCTGCATTGGCGGTTATATATCATTACTGAAACTTTCCTCGCTACTTTAAAGGCGAGCTACCTTGGCGGTTATATATCATTATATACCGCCTTGACGGCGAGTAGTTTATTTAAATTTTCATCACTACTTTAAAGCCCGTGCAACGCCGGGCCCCACAGCTAGTCTAATATATAGAAGAAAGTATTGGTTTCGTGAAAATTTTCAAATGTCGAATTTTGACGGATTTGCACGTTTTGAGGTGCGCTGAGTCAATTTCGACCATTTTTGGAAAATGTCTGTCTGTCTGTGTGTGTGTGAGTCTGTATGTATGTGACCAGTTTTTGTGGCCGCGCTAGAGCAAAAACTACCGAATGAAATCGAACAAAAATTTTTGCACATATGTACAGTCATAGAAAAAAAAAACGAAACACTCTGAATTATTCGGCTGCTATACTTGCCAAAAACAAAAGAAAGGTGTCTTCTGACATGGATTAAAGTCTTCTTTAAAACTATGTGAGTAAAATTTTGATAAGGGGCTATATACAAAGTGAAATGAACTCAAAGTCTGAATTTTCAAATAGGAACCCCTACATTTGGTTACGTAATTAGGTGCGGAGGGCCAAAAGTATGCTGGGTACCAAGCGGCATCACTTTAGGACCAGTAGAACAAAAGTTATAACCGAACAAAGATTTAGGGACCACCACCACATTTAAAAAGCTACTTTCAAGGTCGAAATTTACAAAAAGTAGACAAATCATATTTTTTCGATTAAATTACCTAAAGCTACTCGCAATAATACGTTTGCTTTTCGTAATTAATTAAAAATTCTCTGGTTTTGTTAAAGTTATAATATTTTTTTTTAATTTGGAAGAGAAAACCCTACTGTGTAGAGTTCAACGGAAAATCTTTTTGATTAAACAAAGGTGGGTGCATACTTTTAGCTACGCACTAACCGTTGTAGCACACACCTTTTGGAGAGATGTTACAACTTAAAAGTAATCTCTTGTATTTATATAAACTACTGTATTAGGATTGGCAAAAATGTTAAAACCGTGGCTCAGAATTTAAAAAAACGTCTAATCTTTACAAATTATTCCAAATAACCTTCCGAAACACCACAGTTTTCCATGAAAATCAAGTGTCCACGTAAACAGTTTTCTGAATTGCTACATGTTGCATGAATGCAGACTTCTCACTAACGGACAAAACACTGGATTGTCTACCAGTTTTAAAATATACTCAGCAGTTTTATCAGCGTTTCGCTTTCAACATATTATAACTGTTGAAAACTAAATATTATATAAAAACGCTGAGCATGTTCTGCAACTGGTGGATAAGCATATTCCTCTTTCTTTGCATAGAAATTAACTGCTATTGTTTCAGTTTGCACAGTTGTATATGGTCCCTAAAAATGGTTCTTTTAGCATATCTCAAAAACTACTGGATATTTTGAGCTCCCATTTTGGATAATCCTTTGAAACCCCTTCTAGATTGTTTCTCCATCAAAATATTATATGGTTCCAGATCATAATTTTTTCAAATATTAATTTCAAAATTCATAAAAAATTCAAAATTTTATCTGAGAGGAAATCAATGACTTTTTTATTGTTGGGTTGGTTTATACTTTGATATAAAAAACAAACTTTGCCGTACCTATCGTGGTTTAGGTATTATATGCCCAAGTATCAAAAATATTTTTAACATTACGGGACGGTTTTTTCTCAGTTCAATTGTGAAGCAACGGCTGGAGCAAATTTAAAACGGTTTGGTATACAAGGTTAAATGACGTTGCTGATCATAAATATGCGATAAAAAAGGGGGGTTTTCAGAGAAAATTTTAAAGTTGATGCCGATTTTTATATGAAGACGACCCCTTAACAACAATTTACTAATAGAAATTCATAGAACACATTAATCCTGAAAAAATAACATATTACACGTGTCTCTAGTGTTAATAGTCTTCGAATAAGAGCGAGTGTTTCGTTTTTTTTTTCTATGACTGTACCACCATGTGAACTGGTGCACCTGACTTTTTTTAGCGAATTCCTCCAAGGGGGATGGAGCAATCGCACGTGTTCTGCGCGGGGGTGATTGCTATATCTCAGGAAGTAACCGGCGGAATCAAACGAAAATTAGTCCATAGGTAGACCCTACTGAGTACAGGTGTTGATTCAATTTGTTTGTCAATATCTCGAAGGGGGGTGGAGCAATCTCACGTGTTCTGCACGAGGGTGCCTGCTATATCTCAGGAAGTAACCGGCAGAATCAAACGAAAATTGGTCCATAGGTAGACCCTATTGAGTACAGGTGCTGATTTATTTTGTTTGTTAATATCTTGAACTGGGGTGGAGCAATCGCACGTGTTCTTCACGAGGGTGACTGCTATATCTCAGGAAGTAACCGGCGGAATCAAACGAAAATTGGTCCATAGGTAGACCCTATTGAGTACAGGTGCTGATTCATTTTGTTTGTCAATATCTTGAAGGAGGGTGGAGCAATCGCACGTGTTCTGCGCGAGGGTGACTGCTATATCTCAGGAAGTAACCGGCGGAATCAAACGAAAATTGGTCTATAGGTAGACCCTATTAAGTACAGGTGCTGATTCAATTTGTGTGTCAATATCTCAAAGGGGGGTGGAGCAATCAAAAGTGCTTATTTTGTCATTGCACCTACTGTATCTCGGGAAATATTGCTGCGATTTGAATGAAATTTGGAATAACACTAACCCAATATGGAAGCACGCATCGATTCAATTTTGGCGCCAATCGCTCCAGGAGGAGGGTGGGGTGATTTTTGCGCTTAGTCAACAATGCGAAAAATTAATTCCTTAAAAAATCGCTTTCACGCTATTTAATTATCAAAACAGCTGAAAACTTTCAATGATTTGAAATTTTTAACTGTTGCCAATCTCTTTTTACTAACAAATAAAATGTTTGCAATTAATCTAAACAAGGCTTTTGCAATGATTTCCAATTACGCTCATTGATTCTGAATTTGCAGGGTTATTACAATAATTGGGAAATTGTAGCTGTCTCCAATTACTCGGGGGAGTACGTATTTTATTTTGTAACCGGAATTCATAAGATAGATATAGAAGAAAGTTTCGTGACGGCCACGACAGCTAGTTTTTAAAGGATACACTGTGGAAGAGGGTGTTGCCTTCAAGAGGGGGATCAGGAATCATGGCCGGAATCAGATCTTAGTTTCGGGGAGTTTTTTACCCAGTGGTTGGAAAAACTACATATTTTTCGTAGCGAACTACAACTACAACTACTTTCTTATAAATGTAGTTAACTACAGCTACAACTACTTTTTTTTAAATGTAGCGAGCAACACTACTTTTGAAATGTAGTTGCTACTTCGCTACTTTTTAAAAAATAAATAAATAACAAGAATACACCGTTTGAAGATCGACCGAAAAAATTCGAAAAGTGGTTTAGAATAAAAAATTACCTCATTCGAATATGGAATAGAAATAGGAATTGTCTTTGAGTTTATTTGTTACTTTTCCTTTTTGTTCCTTTTTTTTTGCTAAAATTTGTCCTTTTTTAGATATTTTTACTATTTTTACGAATATTCGCCACAAGAAAACCTTGTTTTTTTCCTTCGTTCTCTCTCTTTTTTTTTTCATTTATTTATTTATTTTTTTTTAACTTAAAAGTAGTTTTCAGAAATCGCTACAAACTACTATTTTTTCGTATCGCGCTACTCACTACGCTACTTTTTTTAAAAAGTAGTGCGCTACACTACAAACTACTATAAAATAGTAGCTACTACAGTAGCTACTACAGTAGTTTCGCTACTTGTAGCGCGCTACTTCCGACCACTGGTTTTTCCACACCTATTTCTCGTGAAATGTATAAAATCAATAAATTTGATTTCATGTTCTATATATACTGTTGATTTTTGTTACAAAAGATGTTAAAAGGGTTAAAAAAAAAAACTCATCTTTTCAATGAAGGAAAAAAAAATCTGGATGGATGAGGGAACTCATATAAGCGTACTTCTGAAAGAGTACTTTTGAAATTTCTGTCTTACGGGACACTTATAAGATGTGTTAAATATAGAGTTTGGTACTTACAAATTTGTAGAATTTTTGGTGTTTTTTTAGTGACATTAAAAATGCGAAGGGAATTATGCTTGCAATAACTACAATACAAATAAATACTGCAGCAAAAACACTTAATTTGTACAATTATTAAATACTGATAATTTCATTCTTCAAATGAAGTCTCAAAGTAAATAAAAAAATTGCGACAATACTTTTTTCAGTGAGAAACTTTGAAAAGCATTTTTGTAATAGTTTTGAAAATTTCAGGACGGCGTTAGAACCCTAAAAATCCACCCCTTAAATACGGCCCTGATCAGGATTAACACCTCTTGCTAATGGTTGTATCGTTACCCGACAACAGCCGTCTTTGTATCCATAAGTAAGAGTATCTACCAAAGTTAAGGAGGAGTAGTCCAGTCAAATTAGACATTAAAATCGCAAATCGGGATGTAGTTCTGATTTTTTAATATGTTGTTTGGGTCACCTAGGGTAGTTCAAATCTAAGTTTGCACCTTTCCAAACCCTGAGCTCACTGCGGAATTCGCGAAAAACTGCGAAAATTTCCGACTTTTTGCAGTTTTTCCCTTATAACTTCCAAACTATACAACTTTTGATTATACATGTGAATACCCGTTTTAAAGAACACTAAATTTTCAATAATTTGAGCTCAAGTAGCGCTCTGTAGGACCAATAGTTTAGGAGATATCGAACTTCGAAAATTGGTCATTTTTCGCGAAAAGTGAAAAAATTATGCTTCAATCGCATTTCAGATCAAATATCGATATAATTTTTTGCTCTACAAGAATAAAAATGGACATGAAGCTATAGTAAATTTAATTAGCTTTTATTTAAGCCCAAAAAGAAGTCACTGGACTCGGTAGTTCTTCCACAATTATGAAAAACAAAATGTTCGAAATTTTTGATTTTTTCGAGAAATGAAGAGGCACTAGACGATAAGAAATAGATGGAATGGAAAAAAAGGTTAACATTGTATTTAAATATTATTTTCATTGTTTAAAAACTGTTCAAGCTTAATTTCAGTCAATGTTTAGCTTTTTTTGAGGGTCCTTGTTTAATGTGTTCGTATCTCGACACTGCAGAAAAGGAAGGTTTTCGCTCTTGCTCCAGCTATTCGTCTAAGAGAGAAACGTTATCAGTATTTTCCTCATCTTCGTCCATTGTAACTAGATGGACGTTGTTGCAACTTTTTCCAGAGCACCGAGTGCACAAAGCAGAAGATTTTAGTCCGACTTTGCGGCAAGAAAATGCTCCCATAAATCCTTTTTTGCACTTTGCACTTGCTTCGCTAGTACAGAGTACTGCAGTACTCTGTCCTAGCGAAAACTTGAGTTTAATGCTGTACCGAAATATTTATGTAGAAAAAGTTAATGGGAAATATCACATTGCGAATTTGCGGTTAAAAAAAATATTCTTAATCTTTTATTATTGTTTTTATGAAATTTTAAATTAAAACTTTCATGGTAAGTAACCCTTTGACTTTTTTAAAAGAAGATGAAAAAGGGATTAATAATTTTCCAGTTCCTTTTTTATTGCATGTTTCAGTAATCAAATAGCAAATATTTTGCAGCCGACCGGAATATATCGTCGGCACCATGCTAAAATAACGAATGTGAAAAATCGCGTTTTTCAAGTTCGAATTAAGCAAATAATTAAAATGAAAATGATACCTTCGAACGATATTTTTACACTCAAAGGTATCCATAAAAGTTTAAAAATTGAAAATAACCAAACACGTCAGATGGAAAAAAGTTATATGCAGTGTTTTGGCTCTCCTAAAAAGTGCCAATTTTCACATTTGTAAGTTTAGCATGGTGGCGACGATATTAGAATAATGCAAATGTTTTGCACGAGTACCTTGTGAAGAATGCAGCACTTTCTTCTTTGATGGAAAAATTCGATCCTTCCTGCAGACATGCGCTTCTCTTGCTTTTGACTCTAAACAAGTTGATGTTATTAAAGATGGAAGACAAAAATCATTGCTTAAAAAAATCAAAAGCAGGTATTTCCCGAAAGTAAGGCCCATACTGAAAGTATTAACTGGATATTTTATTTATTTGTAAACTTGTAAATATGCTTTGATAAAACAGAGTATACTAGAGCTCAGTATTTTTTTCTACTTTGTTTTATTAAAATTTTTTCCAACAAATCGAAAGTATTTGATGATTAACAATGCCTTATTAAAAACGTAGATTGTTGAATGTTGATATCTAGTTGCTTGGAGATTATTTTCCTGTGGGATAGGGAGGGATAAGCATAGAACTTTTATTTTGCTCTAAATTTAATGCGTATTTTAATCATTTTTTTAGTAAGGGGAGTAAAATTTTTATTTTCTTCTAGAAGCTTTGACGGACACGAAATACGTTTGTAGCTTAGGCTAAAACATATGTAGTTGATTTTAGTTCAAGAAAATTGATTCTTTTATTTCTGAAAAACAATAAGGTGTGAGATTTTTATTGACTAAGGTTTTTTTTTTCAAGAATACGCTTGGAGCTTGTGTTAAATGGTGTGTCCTCAAATCTGTTACAGAAAATAACCCTTTTCACTTCGTCGGGGAGAAGGGAGGCGGTATATTTATTAACTATTAAGTTCTTAGATCAAATTTATCAAACTATTATATTATAAAAAATCTTATTATCAACTTGCTGATACAGCTAGTAGATTCTACATATTGAGGTACTACAGTTATTATTATTGGTTGAAATAATTGATGTAATTAATCTAGTTTAGTGTAACAACGTTATTGGGGTCAAATTCTTACAAATTACATGACTCTTTATAACTTTTTTTCAAGTTGAATAGTCGTTTTGAAGAAACGTGTAGATCGCGCGTTTAAAATTGTTTAAAGTTTCAATTAAAGTTCAAAGTACATTTTATAAAAACTTTCAGAGTGAGTTATAGAGAAAATATTCGAAACTTTTGCAGCAAATAGCCTCGGTTTAATTTAAGGAATATTAAATCAAAAATAAAGTATCTTAAGGTGAACGAAAAATAACACCCTATTATTGCTGGAGTTTGGAAGAAATTAGTGATGCATTTGTGAGAAAAGCCAAAGACTCGAGTAGAAAACTACTAGATAAAGGAAATAATAATAGCTCGTAAAATTGTCACCATATTTGTATAAATGCATCATTTCCCGAATCGTATTTTAGTTGTAGGTAATTAATTTCAAGTGCATTTATTTCTAATGACTGAATGATCCATGACAAAGAAACTATAAAAATTATTTGCGAAAAGAGTTCGATATTTTCAGTTTTGTATTGGAACAGAATACGAATGCGATTGAAATTTCACGTAGTTTCTTTCGGGAAATGAGAGTTCGCGGAACTTTATTTCCTGCAATCCATCATCAGCGACACTACACCATTATCCCCTAAATACCCACCTAAATGCTGCTGCCATTCCCCTTTTTCTAATCTATCTATAAAAATAGAAGGTTATTGAACAGTCACAGTTCCGATTGTATGCGCAGTTTTCAGTCTCTAAATCTTTATTAGGGGCAAGGCACAAAATCCAAAAATAAATCTTCTCGCTTAATGTGAAAATCGATAGCCATAACATTCGACTTCCCTTTTTTTGTCCTCTCTCTTTTGGCAGTTTTCACTATATATCTCATTTTCCCCTTTCTCCAATGACTTTTTCAACAGAGTTCCATTTAGTCATTGGTTAGTTTTTATGGTTTCCACTGGGAGTTGCTAATCTTCTTTACTTTGTATAGGTCAATTGTAAGAACGATCAGAATTCATTCTCGTTTAGATTTTTGTTATGTTATTGTGATTATGGATGAATAACGAGTATCATAATTTTGGTGGTAAAGTTCAAGGATTCTAACCTCATCACTTTGCCACAGCAATTTTGGCGTTAATTACAGCAACTCTTTATTTGAGAGGAAGGCTTTTATAGTTGGAAGAATGACGAATATTGTGAAGCAGTAGCCATAAAAATCAAAATACTTTGATTGATTTTTAGTCTCTGTTTCTTCGAAAAAGTTTTCTTTTTCGTGAAAAAAAATAAGGTTCTGTTTTAGAACTGAAGTAAAAGGAGATTGTGCAATTTTTCTACAGACAGAGGAATGCCATGCTCAAAGCAAATCAAATCAATTTTTACAAAGTCATAAAGGTATTTTTGATACGCTTTTATTAGTTTCACATGTGGGTACGTATGTATGGAACTCTGAATAAAAGATAAAATCACGGCCGTATTCTCAATGCCATCTCAACGCGAAGTTAACACTCGAGTTATCCAAAACCGGTGTTAAGCTAAAACTCGTATTAAACGTTTTGCGTATTCTCCAAGTCGTTTCAAGAGCGGCTTAAGAGATCGGAGTGTTAATTGAAGTCAAAATGAAACGGCAGTCACCATTGGCTACAATGATTCACGTGACATTTTATATTTGTTAACTGCATCCTTAACCGCTTGATTTTGTTTGTTTATCTCATTTTATGCGAAGCGTGCTTCTATATCTTTCCTCTTCTATTTGAATCTTTCGTAAAATAAATAATACGATGACTCAAAAGAGCAACTTTACAGCTATCAAAATAGAAGTACTATTATTGAGCCTAACAGATTACAAAAAATATAAACGCATAATTGAGTGGTTGCACTCTGTGGTGTCTAGCATTCAGTGGCTGAGCATAGTAATTATACTCTCCGCCGCACTTTTGCTGGGAAAATTCTAAGTCATAAACAATCAATTAAAACATAATATTTCGTGTTTTTAAGAAAAAATAATCACAAGCTTAATTTTACGTCACATTGTCTTCTGACCAGTAAAATTTTCGCTTGGCGAGAATTGGGCCATCTAAGATTTACGGCAACCCTTGTGTTATCTCCGTTGCGAAAGAAAACTGTTCGGATAATAAATAAAGACAATATTAAAAGTTAATTTGTTGGCGACTATTTTACAACTTGGCATTCAATTCTATCAATTTTTTACGTTATTTTGCAGCTTGTTTTATTTGCTGGTTTATTCTGCATTTTAATGGCTTTTTTAAAATTAGTTCGCGAATTATTTTTCATTCTAACTGATTCTGAGTCTTGTTTTGTTCCTCAAATAAGTCCAACTCAAAATTTTCTATACGATCCAAACGACTGGCGTCCATGTTTGTTTACGAGAAAAGGATGATGGGAAGGAAATCTACGCTTGACCCACGCTTAAACCGCCGAAGTCGGGGGCACAAGCGAAGCTCAAAAAAGAGCGTGTTGTGACGCATCTTTTCGCCAAGTTGGACTGGAGAATACGCTTTTTTTTGCAGCCTCGTGTTAAACCTCGCTTAAAACTTAAGCGTCGGTTAAAACGGCGTGGAGAATACCGGTGTTAATGTTCTTAACAAATATCAAAGTCAATATTAATGTTAAAGGCTAAACTATCTCATTACATGTTGATGTATTATAACTGTTTCAGTTGTTTGCATGTAACTTTGAATAAAAGATAAAATTCCTGTTCTTTGCGAATATAAAAGCAATATATTTAATACTATTATTAATACTAAAGGCAAAATTATTTTTCATGTTGATGTATTATAAATTCATGTAAACTTAGAGATAACGGATATTAAATAGTTTTGAAAATCAGAGGAAAATCAGAGTGTAATGAAATATAGTTTAAAAGCGTATTTTTTAGTTTTTTGAACTATAGTAAAAATTAAAAGATTTATCCATGCAATGAATTACAGTAAAACAAACCTTTCAGCCAAAAGTTAATATTGCAAAAATAAGTCGTAAGTGCTCCAATCCATTTTGTAAACTTGCTGCATGTAAGTTCGGTTTTTTCCCCATTGAGCTCATAATTTTGTGCTTCCCTTTCTTTGGCGTATTCCTTCGTCTTCGTACCACTCATCACTAATTTGGTATGGCTACAAACACCGGTTTATATTGATGTCAAAAAATAGGAAAGAATCTATTTTGGAAAGTTTGGGGAAACAAACAATAGGGAAGTATCAACATATTGAATATTCCTACTTTGACTAATATATTTTCTTAAGACACTTACAAAACACAAAAATTCACCATCGCCGAATGTTAAAACGCAATTATTGATTTTTAATGAATTAAAAAAAGGAGTTAGTCATTTTTTCCGAGCTTATATTTCTGCCATGTTGCGGAGTCGGAGTTGGAGTTGAGGAGTCAGAATCGGGGTCCTGAAAACAACTTATTCAGAAAAATATATCAAAGTCATTTTCTAACGAAGTTAGTTTGAAGGAAGTATGCATTTAACCCATTAATGCCTAGCGTCCCTTTTTAGGGACGGTCCAAAAAAGGGTCTGAATTTCCCAAAAATGAACATTTCAACCAAATAATAGTGTTCAATGAGTACCTTGGTATTGTTTCAATTCGTTATGAACAGATTGCAGCACATAACCATTGTAAAGTGTGTTCTGTAGCAGTTTTAATATGATCTTTATCAAAAATGACATCGTTCACAATCTCAAGAAAAAAAGCTAAGTTTTCAAAGTTATTCCCAGCTTCCCAGTTTATGTTCATTGCTGATTTTATTTCTTCTTATAAAATGTCTTTTTAAATATTATATCATAGGCAGAAAAAAATTTTAGTAAAAAAAGTATGTACCCTCTGGGGTCTGTCGTAACTTTTAAGGGACGATTTTTCTTCGCTTAATGAAACAATTATTTTTTACATGATATTTTTTTTATTATTTTTCCTGTCCATTAAACACTGTTTATAACCAGTATACAAAATTTCTTTGGGAAAGAAAATGTCAGGCATTAATGGGTTAAGTTTATTATCCACATTGAGCTTAATTTTCTGCATAGGCGCTAATGTTAAGTTTTATTGAACTGTTCAAAATAAAATGAAAAACTGTTCAAAACTGAACTAGAAACTGTTAGAATCAAAAAGTGAAATATGGGAATGAGCCACGTCGAGATCTTCTGAACAAAAAAAAAAAAAAAAGGTTGTATTGAATTCGGACTGTCCACTCAGAAGTAATTAGGTGGGGACATGTTGTTTGAACGGTTCAATATTGAACGTAAAATGGTTCAAGTCGAAAATTTAAATATGGAATGAAATGTCTTTAAGGAGATCTTTCCGAACAAAACAAAGTTTGTTCAAGTCGGACTGTTTACTAAAAAGTTATTTGTGAAAGACAGGTTGTTTGAACGGTTCAAAGTTGATCAAAAAATGGTTCAAATCAGAAAGTGAAATATGAGAACGAGGTGTCCTCGCCGAGATCTTTCGAACAAAAAAAAATTTCTTCAAATCGGACTGTTCATTCAAAAGTTATTGGGGGGGGGGGGGCAGACACAGATCAACACACAAAATCCCCATCGCTAAACCCTACTTTTCAATTTTTTTTAATTACTTTTTGACTACCTTTTTTACTTTGGGATATTTTTAAGACGCATTAAGCCATTTTTAATGCTTTTTTCGTCTTTCTTTCACTTCAACGGAAAAGTAAGCTAATATTGATGATTTTGATGCCTTTTCCAACAATTACTGTACATAAGCTACCGATTTCGATTTTCGGATTGGCATATTCGTAATCTACGTAAAAGCGGAAAAAAATGACACCTCACCCAGCTTTATCCCTAAACTAATACAATTTGTCTAAATTTTGGGTGCGAGCTGTTAGACTACAGTGGCATTCGCACAAAGTATGTGACGAAAAACCCTTCGCCGTCACAATTAGTGTACAACCGGCATGAAAGTGAAACTAAAAATACCATCTGCAAAAGAATAAAAGAAATTTTTGTCAGAAATTAAATTTTTGTCAGAAAAAAGAATAAAAGAAATTTTTGTCCAACTAAAAAACTTATTGAAGAGCATGTTCCATTCTTTACCAGCTGACCAACAGCCATTAAACTATATTAGTTCACTTGTTGAGTAAATCAGAAAGAAGAAACAGTAAGAAGATTTGCCATAAAAAGGAGAACTCCCGGGGTAGCAAATGAAATCTCGGACCCATTCCATAAATAACTCAAGAAACGACCCATCCCTTTGGGAAGATCTATTGATCGGTTTTCCCCCTTGAGTCCGAACAAGAAAAGTTCTATTTTTAGAGCCCGATATTTTCCCGCCAAGATTTCGAAAGATTTCGGACGTCAACGTCTTATCAAGAAGCTGAGGTGCTGAGGTGCGAAAAATCTTACACGTAGTCAACTTTCGTACCGTAAATGCTGGATTTTATACTTGAAAAAGACATTGTCCATTTCACTACTCTTGAAAATCCTTTTCACTACCTTTTACGTAGTAAAGGCAGTATTGTGATCACGAAAAAAACTTCACTCAAATTTGAGTCTAAATTTTGATTTTCTTTACCCCCGAATGAATGTCGAGCAGTTTTTTCGACTTATCAGCATGTGCATTGTGCACACGCACAGTCATAGGAAAAAAAAACGAAACATTCGCTCGTATTTGAACACAATTAACACTAGAGACACGTATAATGTGTTATTTTTTTAGGAATCATGTGCTCTACTAATTTCTATTGGTAAACTGTTGTTAAGGTGTCACCATCATATAAAAATCGGCATCAACTTTAAAATTTTCTATGACCCCCCCTCCCTTTTTTTATCATATATTTGTGATTAGCATCATCATTTTAGTTTAGTGAGAATATAAATTCCAGTTCTATCACCTACTTTGCGCCAATGTGACAGATGTTGTATGCCACAAGGCCGTATCCAGAGGGGGGGCCCGACGGGCCCGAGCCCCTCCCGAAACCTGAAATGTTTTTCAATGTAAAACAGAAAAAAAAAGTTTTCTTTTTTTTAATTTCAAATGGCAAAAAAAAGTTTTTTTTTTTTCCTTTCAACTGTCAAATGAGTGAAAATTTGAAGTACAAAAAAAAAAAAAAAAAAGAAAAAAAAAAGACAATTCAAATTCTTATTAGCTGCAAAACAAACTTGAAAACAAGACTCTCATTAGCACTTCCAGCTGTCTTTCCCAAATCAATTCAGGCTCAAAGCAAGCTACTTGTCAGTTTGATCGGCGCCCCCCCACCCCCATAAAACTTATAAAACTTACACCACTCAGATTCTTACCCCCTAATCGCCGGGCCCCTAGTTTCTGACTAGGCTGAGATTGCTTCTCAGTGCCCTGATTCAATTAAGAGGGTATTTTGTTGGTCCCCATTTATAAGCATTTAATCCTCGAGGGATTTTAATAGCTAAACATGTCTTCAATCAACAAGACCACACAAAAACGGATACGTTCACAGACCCTCTGCTTTGTTGGACGCTCACCAATCTTAGACAAAAATTACTTTAAAAAAATTCCATTTACAAATGCTTAAAACCCTTGAAAACTTTGTTAAATGTAGCTGTAAACCTTGAATTTTAAAGTTTCTAACACAAATGGATGGGGAGGGGGCATCAAGTTGCGCGAAACTCAGCTGCTTGATTTAAAAAAATATTCTGCGTAATGCGAAAATCATATTCCCGCATTTTTTGTAGTATATTTTCAAAAATATTTTTTTGTGACTCACATGTTTCATTTCTGACTATTCATTAAATACCTAATTCAGTATTTTAGAAGTTACTTTGTAATTGATTCCTTTATTAATATGTTAAGCACGAGAAAGAATATTACACTACCTGTATTCTTCTTTTTATTTTTGCAGTACTAGTGATTGAAAAAGAAATTGTCGTTATAAGTAATTTTTAATATCTATTTTTAATCTTTAAAAGATGTGTCTTTCAAAATTTTAACAGTTTCGTAAGACTGTCCAATCAACTATTAAAACGTCAGAGACTGGAAAGTGCAAATGAAATGCTTTGAAGAGTCTTTGAAAATCATTAAATACCTTTTTGAAACTCCTTCAAAAGTGCTTCAATCCTATTTCTCATCAAATAATTAAACTATGAATTAACTAAAAGGCCAGAATGTTACTCTCTCGTTAATTATTTTTAAATCTCTACACTATTTCTTTTAAAGAATTTTATGTGTTTTATACTATTGGTTATTTTATGTTACTAAGTGCTGTGTCTGTCGGTGAGTTGGGGAACTGATCAAAAACTACTCTGTAACTATAGTAAAAACCGATGTAAGCAAGTGATAATGTGTTAATCTTTTCTTGTCCCTTGTCCTTCCTCTCTGTCACTTAATGTTAATCGTTTGTTAAACTAAACATTTTTTTTATGCTTTGATTAATCTTAATTTGCAAAAGAATGCAGAAAATTTATGAGATTGTTGTTTGCCTACTTTTCCAACATGTTTTTGAAGTCCCAATTGCCCCATATAAGGCAGGATTTTAAAACTTTTTTTCAAAAATTTACCCGGGGGAGGAACCCCCGGAACCCCTAAAAGACTACTCCACTTAAAAAAGTTCTCATTGCATATCTCTCTAGCTCCAATATAGGTCAGTTCAAGAAAATAATAAGAATAAAGAAATGAAAAACACACACACACGCACACGCACATCCAACATCGTGGGGGGGGGGGGGAATCAGCTAAAAATTAGACTCATAGCACACACAAAAATGTATGTGTGTTTAGGAAATGTGCGGAACTGGGCCCCTCCCGAATTTTTTTTCTGGATACGGCCTTGGTATGCCACTACGACTATCGGAGAGGATCCAGGCAGTTCTAGGGTCAAAAAAAGACATGATGTAGCTAAGTCCCCCATCAATAACTATAAACTCACTTTTGAAAACCAAACAAAAGCAACGCTTCCTAAATACTAATTGTGTACTGCTTTCTGGTTTTAGCACAGAGCAAAATTTCTCCCTTGGTTCACGAAGATAAATTAACGATTGGTTGATTTCTACACTTAAATTTAAAAATTAGACAATCAAAAAAATTAATTCAAATATTGTGTGGATTTATCACCATAACAACGGCATCATCGGATTGCCGCAAGGTGGCGCTCAAAGTGGAACAAATATCTCCCGTAGTGAAACAAATGTAGCAGGCATTTAGTATTTAGGAGGCGTTAACAAAAGTCGATGTTTTTTTCCTTTATCCTAACAATTCCATTAGTTCTTGGCAAGAACTCCACTATCTGAATACTCACCTTTACTTGAATTTTCATTTAAGTAAATAGTAAAACTAATTGCTTCAGTAGAGACGAATATTCTTATACAAAGAGCGAAACTGCAACAATTCCGAACAGTTCGTCATCGACAATTAGGTATATGATAGAGAAATGAATTAGAAAAAGCGTCGAATGGTTTTTGAGCTGTCCATTTTTTGTGCATGAGTTCTTCTGACAATACCCACAAAACATAAAGTAAGACCGTCGTCCCAAAAAAATATCGAAGAATCTCCAAACAAGAGAAAAAAAAAAAGCATTTTTCCCCCTTCAACCCCCAAATTGTCAACATGATAAGAGACATGGCTCGATATGAATTCACATGAGGATATATTTTGCTGGGCTGCAGAAGCTGAATAAACATCAGGGATCAAAAACAGTGTTCCCTGGAAGGTACGGAACTCTCGTTTCTCTGCTCTCATACATTCGCCATTTTGAGATAAGATTTTTTTCTCGTTTCCTTGAAGTGTCTCCGGAGAAATGAAGCAAGATATCCGTTGAGTTGATTTAAGCTTTTAAAAAAAAGGACAGAAACGAAAAAGGAGAAAAAAACTGTTTAGAGATCTCTGGAGCAGTTGGAAAACGGGATTAAGTTGGAGTTAATTCATAGAATACAAAAGAATGCTGAGAATTCGTTTTTGTTCCTGAGTTTTGGAATCGGAAGGTTTTGTCTTCGGTGACTTATTTTATCCTGATTCGTAGCTGTGACAAAGCTATTAAGAGTCAATTTTCCTTTCTTCCAATGACTAAAAGTTTTTCCTTATTTTTAACTAGCTGTTCGGCTCAGAATTTTAATGCAGCATATAAGTTCAGGACCTAAATATTAAGGGAACCTAAAACTCTTTATTTTTGACGAAAATGGTAAAAATATAGAATGTAATTCGTAAACTCCTTTTTAAGTGTAGTAAAAACCTTTTCAATAGCATTAGTTGTTTTAAAAAGTTTCTGATGTCCAGTTCGATGCTTACTTTTCTTTCGCCCATAAAACGCTACAAATGCTTATCAAAAATGTTGTTCGAATAAATTTAAAGTATATAGAGAAAGGAACAAATATTAATTGCCATTAAAAGTGCAAATGATTCCTAAAACGTACTAAGATGAAATCCTCTACTAAAAATTGCTTACAAGAATTATCCGGCAGAAAAATAACAGTAAACATGGACGTCATTTCAAGTTTTTCCTGGGGGGGGGGGGGGCAAAGAGTTCAAACCCAATTCAATTTCATCGGAGAACATCAAAAGCCACGCCTACTCATATGTAGGGGAAGACCGCCTATATTGGACCCCCTAAGAACAGGAGGCCTGTGTCGCTCAATGTGAAGCAAAACAGAAATGCAAAATAGGGCATCGTGAGCTAAATTTAATCAGGAACCGCCCTAGGAGCTTATATTTTCTGAAAATATAAAAAT